>CM032455.1:7304381-7643128 GCA_019049505.1 Pachyrhynchus sulphureomaculatus | reverse complement strand
GGAAAATAACGCCATTTGTGCTAAGGAAAGCGAAAGAAAATATAATAAAACGACTAAACGTGTATTCAAGTAGACGGGCATATTTTTGAACATTTATTACGTCATAATAATTAATCATTAGATAAGTTAAACTATATTAAAATTTTTATTAACTATTTTTTTATGTGTTCACAATCGCGTAAGTGTATAAAAACAAGGGTAAAAATTGAAAAATTCAAAATAAATCGAAAACTATTAGAAATAGGTACATGACATACTTAATAAAAGTTGGAGGGTTTTGTAAAATCTATCAGACAAAATAATAATATACAGGGTGTGCTATTGAAAAATTTAAGATTTTTCAATTTAAAATAGTCGAAATGCATATATGTATTTTGAACACCCTGTAGCATCTAACTCCAATTTCTTTACATATATCTTTTTTTTCATCTCTGTAGAACGCTCATACCAATTATTCCGAGTATTCCACCTTCAGAAACAATGGCGCTACTGGCAATTTTTTATAAAACTGAAAACTAGTATTTTAAAAAAAAATGAAATACAGTCGACACTCTATATAGTGAAAGATTAAAATGTTGACCGAAATTTCACTATAGAAAGTTTTTCACTATATAAAGAAAAAATCCGTATATATGCTATGTATGTATTTTATATTGGTAATCATTTACTTGTATTTTATAAGATACAAGCAACAAAAAAAAATTGCAAAATTGAATTATTAGAAAAGATTTTATTAAACATTTGAAAGTTTAAATAGTACATAGCATGTACAGGCTAAATGCATACATAAAGTCCGTACGTTAAATCTTTACCCGTGCGTCATAGTTTTCAGGCCATATAACAGACGACTATTATATTATTTGTCTCTTTTCACCAATAAATCGTAGGTATTGGTAAAAAGAGACAAAAAAAAATATAATAGTCGTTTGGGATATTGCCTGAAAACTATGACGCACGTGTAAAGATATAACGTACGGACTTTATGTATGTATGTACTACATACGAAATAAAAAGAATAATACAAAATCTGTTAATACATATGTACATACAACGTACATACGTACTAGGAAAAATAATCAGTTATTTTCTTTTAAACATTATTTTTTAAAAATAATTGTTGCTCAACAAAATTCTCGCATTTATTCAAATACTTAAAGATTGAGAGTAGTTCGCACAATGTCAAATGCATTTCTTATTTCATTTTCACTAAATTTAGAAGGACATTCCCCGGTTTCAGTTTCTTCTTCATGATCTTCTATACTTTTTATATCGTCAATTATGTCTTGGTCAGTTGGGAGATCTGTCATGCCAACATCATTGTCGATTTCTAAGAAATCTTCAAGTAAAAAATCTGCGTCGACGGTAGCAGTTTTTTGGAGAATACCCCATTGCCTTTTTAAGGTAGCGAGATCCATTTCGTCTTCTTCTTCCCATTCGTCAAATTTTTCAGTAAAACCTGCTTTAGAAAAGCAGTTTTTGATAGTTTTCTGAGAAACATTTTCACTCCATACTTTAGCGACTTCGGTTATACACTCTTTAAGGGTAATCAATTTTGGACTGGAAGGTTGTTATCAATCGCATTAACAATTTTGTGAACAATTCTGTTTCGGTAATGATGTTTCATGTTTTTTATAATACCCTGGTCCATAGGTTTCAATTCAATATTCCTTAATTTTTTACTTACAGTAACTGGATGTGCAAGACAATTGTCTATAAACATCACAATCTTTCGCTTTTGGCTTTTCATTTTCCTGTCCAGTTCTTTGATCCATCTTTCGAAAATCTCAGAAGTCATCCATGCCTTTTATTATTGGCGTAATCTATCTCCAGAGATTTAAACTCCTTTTAAACAACGAGGATTTTTGCTTTTACCTATGAGCAGTAATTTCAGTTTTTCTGAGCCATCCATGTTTGCTCGAACCATAAGTGTCACCCTTTCTTAACTTGTTTTAACACCAAAACATTTATCACTTTTAAAAGCAAAAGTTTTATTTGGCAAACATTTAAAAAACAAATCGGTTTCATCACAATTGAAAACGTTTTTTTGGCTCGTACTTTTTCAATGCACTTTTTAAAACAGTTTCAGTCCAAATGTCACAGTCCTCCTGACTAACGCTTGCACTCTCGCTAGACACAGTCTTGAAAAACAATTGAATTGCGGGTCTTGCAGGCACTCAGCCACCCTTCACTAGCTTGAAAATTAACGCAGTTAAATTCTTTAGCAAATTGTAGAGCCCTTTGCTTTATTAAATTTCCCGATATTGGCACGTTTTGATGCGTACGGGCCACCCGTACTCGTTTCGACTACTTGGAACACTAGGTTTCTTGATGATACTGTCGCGACTTTTTATTATCAGAGAGACGCAACTTGGAGAAAACACCAAATTTTGCAGCAACATCAATTTTTTTGCAGCCTTATCAACTTCCTCCAAAACTTTAATTTTCTCAGCTAAACTTAAACACAGTCGCTTGGGACATCTTACTTGATTCTTAAACAAAAAAAACTGAACCTGAATTTGCGAATTACTAGGCCTCGACTATAAAATGGGTTTCCCCGGGTTTTTCTATAAAATGGGTTATTCCTCGGGTTTCTCATAGAAATCTATCTGATTTATTGCCAACCTTATAAACGCGTTAAGAACCTTTTCAAAAGAATGCGTCATAAAAATGGAATTCGTGCTAATGTTAGATAAAAATGGGAAACCCGAAATGGCCAAGATCTCAATAAATGTATAAAAATTTATACATAAAATTTCGGTAAAAATTTTATTATATAAAATGTTACTATTTTACAGATTCACTATATGCAGGGCTTTTTACATGAAATTTCATTAAAATATTCTAGGTCTTGAAAAAATTGCACTATAAAGAATTTTTCACTATATAGAATTTCACTATAAACAGTGTCGACTGTATTAGAAAAACTACTAGGTTTAGGTATATAACATTATTAATAAAAAAGTTATAAAATTTTACGCAGAACGCACCTTAACATTCCCTAAAACTATTGTATTTAACATTTTTTCGTCATTCCCGAAACAAATGAGATAATGAACTTTACTATATCGTTGACTCACCCTGTACTGCCGATATTAACACATGGCACTGAAACGTGGGCTTTAAATAAAAGTATAATAAATAAGCTTCAAGTAACCTAAAGAGCAATGAAGAGGAGAATACTAAATATTAGACTCGAAGATTGTATTCCTAACATCGAGATACGACGAAGATTAAAAGTAACAGATGTAATACAACGAATATGTATATTAAGGTGGAATTGGGCGGGGCATATTGCAAGGCTGAATGATAACAGATGGACACGCAGTATAGTTGAATGGAGGCCTACAGAACACAAAAAGATGTAGAGGTAGACCACAGACAAGATAAACGGCCGACATAAAAAGATTAGCAGGACACGTTTGGATGCAAAAAAAAGCAAACAGCAAAGCTCATTGGAGACAACTTGGGGAGGTTTACATTCGACTATGAATGAAATAAGCTAATAATGATGATGATAAATGTTTTGAAATTTAAAATACACATAAAAAGAAAATACATACTTTCGCCACCAAAATATTAAAAAAAAAAATTATTTGGCAACTATAAAAAACAAATTGAGGGATCCGAATTTATTTTCTCCCCCCCCCCCCCCCCCCCATAGACCGCAGCTATGCACTTGCATAGGATATCTGTCTTTTTTCCAGTCGTGAGCTCTGCTTCCTTCATATCTTACGAAAATTTATTAGTTACTAATATGTTTTGGGATATGGTTCTCGAACCCTTGTTGCTATCATGATTGCATTGCGATTGTGAAGACTATCAGTTAGCTAGGTGAGCCGAGCTCTAAATGGAGCAAAACCTGTCATGTACTACTTTATTGAATAATGGAAAGGACGAAGGATTATTCCTTGTCTTTGACTTATAATGCAAAAGCAAAGCTTACTGACAGTCCTCGTGCTGTTTTAGTATAACGTGCAAGGCTGTCACATTCATTTTTTTCCTAGATTTTAAGATCATGTTACAACACTGTTTTTATATCAATAATTCATGTAATATTTGCTAATTTCAGTTAAGCAGCGAGTTTAAATTTTTGAGCAGTTTAACTAAACCAATAGTGTGTAACGCGTGTTGCCGACTTAACTTATTTAGTTTGCATTGAATGCGTCTGATTTTGCGTCCCGGAAGTGAACCATTTTAAATACTTCACTTTAAAGAAGGGGCAAAAGATATATAAACGGTCATATGGAATTTTTAGAGCGCTTGTTCCTCCAGCATGCCGTAGTTGTTTTTTTCACCGTGATGCAGTAACGGCTTAGTTCTTCATCAAGCCGTAGTAGGCTTTTTTCTTCCGTCATGCCGTAGTGTAGTAAAAACGGCTTTTTTTTTATCACCAAGTGAATGTAATTTCTAGATCTCAAGTTTGATGCCTTTTTCCCATCTTAAAATATTCTGCTCATCCTAAGGCATTTCGGGTCAAAAAGTGCTTAGCCTACCCAAATGAAAATAGGAGAGTAATAGCCGAGACAATATTTTTGATGAGAATCTCACCAGGAGAAGCCAAGCAGCTTATGGAAAACCCATGGGGAGAAACCAAGCAGTAAGTCCTAAGCACACCAGTTTAAATATCTCACTTTCTGTCTACAACGTGTGTTTTCAACGACTACTCAACACGTGTAAACCGCGAAGTCGATTTTACAAATCTTTATATCGTGTGTTTTAAAGCCATTTGCTAAGAACCTAATTCCAACTTAGAGACTCTCTGTAAAAGGGTGCATTCGCCTAATATAAAAGGTTATGTAATTTTTAAGAGTGTAATAAGAGGAAGAATTTTTATTTTGTTATTATACGCTTCTTTTATTTAAATCTATAATGTCTCACTAAACTCCTGCTCTTTCTTTCAGGACGCAAAGGTTGTATCCAAACTCAATTTTATATTAACAACTAAATAGTCTTCAGTATTTTTTCATTTTTGAGCTGAACTTAGATTCTTCTATAATATATATATAAAATGTAACGTCTCTCTGTCTGTCCGTTAGTGCGCCTATCACTGGAGAACCACTTATCCGATTTACGTACTTTTTTTTTTAAAACATACATATGTTCTCTGGCCAGGTTATAGGCTATATTTTATTACGATAAGTAGCATAAGGAATGAGCAGTAACGTAAAATAGTAAATGATGTCGGAAATAAGTTTGCCGCTAGCGCGTGCCCTTGCAATACACAGCCTAAACCATTAAATATGGAACAATATTATGTAGCAAAGAATATCTGTAATCTATAATCTATAATATATATAAAATGCAATGTCTCTCTGTCTGTCTGTCTGTCCATTAGTGCGTTTATCACGCGAGAACCATTTATCCGATTTACCTGTCTTTTTTTAAATTCATACATATATTCTTTGGCCAGGTTATATAATAAAAATAATAATAATAATCTATATCTATAATATATATAAAATGCAAACGTTTGTGTGTCTGTCTGTCTGTCCGTTAATGCGCTTATCCCTCGAGAACCAGTTATCCGATTTACGTGATTTTTTAAATTCATACATATGTTCTCTGACCAGGTTATAGGTATATATTTAATTACATCTATAATATATATAAAATGCAACGTCTCTCTGTCTGCCCGTTAGTGCGCTTATCCCTCGAGAACCACTTATCCGATTTACGTGCTTTTTTTTAAACATACGTATGTTCTCTGGCCAGGTTATAGGATATATTTTATTACGTTAGGTGACAAAAGGAATAAGCAGTAACGATAATAGTGAATCAAGTCGGAGAAAAGTTTGCCGCTAGCGCATTCTCTTGCAATACACTCCCTAAAGCATTAAATATGGAACAATATCATGTAGCAAAGTATACAATATATATAAAATGCAACGTCTCTCTGTCTGTCTGTCTGTCCGTTAGTGCGCTTATCACTCGAGAACCACTTATCCGATTTACGTGTTTTTATAAATTTATACATATGTTCTATATAATTCGATATAAGCCTAGATAATGGGAGATAAGGTGAGATAATTGGAGATAAGGAGAAATAATGGGAGATAAGTCGAGATAAGACTCGATAATGGGAGATATAAGGTGAGATAATGGGAGATAAGTATAAATAATGGGAGATAAGAAGAAATAATGGGAGGTAAGCAGAGATAAGTCTAGATAATGGGAGTTATGGTGAGATAATGGGAGATAAGGAGAAATAATGGGAGATAAGTCAAGATAAGCTTAGATAATGGGAAATAAGGTGAGATAATGGGAGAAAAGGAGAAATAATGGGAGATAAGGAGAAATAATAGGAGATAAGCAGAGATGAGCCTAGATAATGGAAATTATGTAGAGATAATGGGAGATAAGGAGAAATAATGGGAGATAAGTCAAGATAAGCCTAGATAATGGGAAATAAGGTGAGATAATGGGAGATAAGGAGAAATAATGGGAGATAAGGAGAAATAATGGGAGATAAGCAGAGATAAGCCTAGATAATGGAAATTATGTAGAGATAATGGGAGATAAGGAGAAATATTGAGAGAAAAGGGGAAATAATGGGAGATATTTTATTACGTTGGGTAACATGAGGAATAAGCAGTGACGATAGTAATGAATCAAGTCCACGCGAGCGGTGCCGTGGGCCCGGCTAGTTTTATTCTAAAATGAATGGTGCCCAAAACTGTACAACCAAATTTTAAACAACTATAGAGGACTAGTTTCAAAACGCGTACAAAAATTACCTCGATCTCCATGTACTCTACCAGAAAAAAAAAAACGAGCTGGCTATGTCTTCATTCTGTCCTCTATTAGTATTAATATCCACTCAATCCATTCTCAAAATTAAGATATACATAAGGGGCAAATACCGACTTTTGTTTAATAAATAAAATATTTTACTAAAAATAAAGAAACTCGAGGCGTCACAAAATAGAGCCGCAACGAAGACGTTATAAAACAGCGCCGCAAACGTGAGGCTACAAAATAGCCGCAACAAGAGGCTATAAGGTATCGCATAGAAAGGAATGAAAAAAGTATGTGTAACAAAATCAATTCATTTTTACACCTTTTATTAACAAAAACATCAACAAAAATCACTACAAACAGTACTACTAATTGACTCTTAAAAATTAGGACCGATCATTTTAAAATTCTACATTTTTGGCCAATAAAAGTAGGATCTTACCGCCAGTTATATATTCAGTTAACTAAAAATAAATAAATCGTTTTCTTAATAATTAGGTTTTAATAATTATTATTACAAATAAAAATAATTGAGATACAACAAACGTACAATTATAACAAACATCAAGTTACAACAATTAAAATGTACGAAGTAATTTTAGAGAAAATTAAAAGTGCTCTAAATAAAGATTCTGAGCTTATCACGTGTTCAACTATAGGCTACGTAAATAAACGATACTGAGCTAAATGCCCTGTCCCATTTCTTCATGGAGAGCACTGATATTTTCTACATGTACATCGATAATATCATAATTTTATATAATTTTTTGTACACTTGAATTGATTCAGCCGATACTTGGTGGAAATCCATAACTAGAAGTAAAACGCTACTTAAATTTTCACTAAATTTTTTTTATTTTTAACACCATGACATGTTTCACTGTACGACAGCTTCTTCAGATGGTTTGTTACAAAATGAGTATACAATTACTCTAATAAATGGTTGGTTCACAATTTATGGCAGGTAATAAAATAATTTAATTAAAATAGATTTAGTAATGGTGAATTATTTAAGTCTAATTGTTCATTTATTAAGGAATCTGAATTTTTCAATTTGTTTATTTCTAAAGATTCTAGGTAATTAAGTTTCATGCCCTTTGTGCAAGTATGTAATGTTATTCAAAAAGAATAAAAGAACATGTTCATCATACATCAATAGAAAAAAATAACTCAAATTACGCAAATCATTTAATTGAAAATAACCACCAATTCAACCCAAATTTTGAAATGTTACATACTTGCACGAAGGGCCTGACTCTTAATTAAATTAAATCTCAAGATATAAGATCCTGCGTTTTTGCTTTTTTAATGGGGCGATAAACGACCCTATTAAGGTTTTGTGTATAGTTGCCAGATATGATAAACGTATTTTTATTTTACCTGCTTTGTATAAACGCCCTCACTTGCATCTGCAATCATATTGGATCTATTTTTACCTATATATTTACTACCTGGCAACCAGGTTTGGAGCCCTTTAAGTATTTGATAATATAGGCCTAATGACCACAGGTCCCCATTAAGATTCGAAAGATACTTTTTATTATTTTTATTTTTAGTTTTACTTACAACGTAACGGTTCTATTTTAAATATGTGGCGTCCGTGGGAAAATTGCAATAGTGGCTATCGCAAGAGAAAACAATTATCGTTTGACGCTAAACAAATAGTGAAAAATGTTTACGACAGTTTGGTAAAAAGAAATTTGAATAAACGAAGTGCTTTGCAAGAAAACCAGTGAAATAACATAAACCTCAATTTCTACGATTAAGCGTATTGTAGGAAAACCATCACTCAGGAACAGGAAAAAACGGAAAGATTTTCAAATGCATCATGTAGAAAATTGTGAAAAAGACGTCATCAGGAGAAAAAATATATTCGATGTATGAAAAGCAGTTGATGCCGACACTAGACAAAATAAAATTAAGACTGGTGCAGGACAGGACAAATATACATTGTGGCCGATCAACCCAGAATTCTCTTAAAAATAGGATTCACGTTCCGAAAAATCAACAAAAGGCAAGTAGTAATGGAGTCACAAAAATTACAAATCTTGCGACATACTTATTTACAAAAAATTGAAAAGTATCGATCAGAGCCAATAATTTACCTTGACGAAACATGGTTCAATACCCATGACACTGTTCAAAAAGGGTGGGTTGACAGCAGTACAAACTGTCAGACTAACGCACCTTCATATAAAAGTAAACGAATAACCATTCTGCATGCTGAATCTGAAAAGAGCTGGGTTTCAAATTGTCTATTATTATCTGCAAAAAACATAAAAGATTCTAGTTTGGACTAACACGAAGACACGACCGCAGAACTTTTTGAAAATTAGTTTCAAAATTCCCTTTTGCCAAATGTTCCCGAACAGAGTGTTATAGTTATGGACAATGCAAGTTACCATAGTCGCCTACTAAATAAGGTTCCTAATGCAGCCAACACCAAATCGGAAATACAGGAATATATGTTACGAAATGACATTTATTTTGACTTTAGTTACAAAAAAAAAGGTAACTTTTGGAAGTTTTGAAAGGCTATATTAAAAAGAAATATGTTTATGATAGTATGGCTGAGAAAATGGACACACATATTTGGCATCAAGTTAAATCAAAAATAAGGGCACAAAATGTTTCTCCTACTTTAAGCGGGTCAGTGGTTGAATTAGTAAAAAAAGTTTTAAATGATATACCTTGTGAAAGCTCGAAGAGTCCATTGTGTTGTTAAAGTTGAAGATACTTATGTAAATAGTATAAAACCACTGATAATTACCTCAGCTGATGACAGTGAAGTGAAACCAAATTAGGCTTAAGTTAAAATATATTTTCATTTATACAATATGTCCCCTCTTGTAAATCCCATTCATTCAAACTGTATATTTGTACTTCTTATCCATTTGTTTTTACATGCATCTATAAATAAACATCTCCAAAAACACTTATAATTTTATTTATTTGCATTAATGAATAAAGTTCTTAAGTCCATCTCTGCAACCTATCATAAACAAAAGGTCAGAATTTTTATATTGCCTACTTAAAACGACAAAAATCAGGATCTAATATTGTTGGACAGGTTATACCTAGAATCTTGAGAAATAAACAAATTGAAAAATTCAGATTCCTTAATAAATGAACAATTAGACTTAAAAAATTCACCATTACTATTTTAATTGAATTATTTTATTACTTGCCATAAATTGTAACCCAACCATTTATTATAGTAATTTTATCCTCATTTTGTAACAAACCATCTGAAGAAGCTGTCGTACGGCGAAACATGTCATGGTATTAACAATATAAAAAATTTAGTGGAAATTCAAGTAGTGTTCTACTTCCCGCAAAACTTATAATTTTTTGTTACAACTTTTCACTTCAAACGATTGTACAAATAATGGCAAACATAAAGGTGTTAACATTTATATTAAAAATAATTCTTAATTGGAAAAAAATTAAATTCGTCATTAAAGAGATTCTGTAACGCTTACTTTTCACATGCTTTTATCCTTATCGTTATCTCAAGCATGCGCAGCATTAACGCAAAGGAATTGCAAGGTTAGGTAGTGCTAATTTCATTTGAAATTAGCACTACACATACCGTAATGCCATTGTGATAAAGGCTGCAAAATCCCAACACAATCTGAACACTAATTAACTGTTGTCAGTGTTATTTGCATTAAAAGATTATCATTTCAATTTTACTGTATTTTTTTAGTGGTTTGTATACCTAAGTTCCTAAATAAGGGAAATCGTTATCCTTAATAAAGGTTTCTCTTATGTTGTTTCAATACTGCGCAAGCTCCAAATGGTGGGCGCTTGCTTCAAATAACAATAAAAGCTCAGTTCTTATATTTAATTTCTTCCCTTTACTACGCAAGCTCCAAACGGTGGTGATATGCTTCAAATAAAGATAAAGACATTGGCCTATCAAAATAAGCGTTGCAAAATATCTCTATTATATCAGGTAAACAATTGTAAACAGTCACTTCCATAGACATAGAGAATGGTCTGAGCGTTCCGTATCTCCCTGTGAAGTAAATACGGACGGAAAAGTGTGAGAAAGACAAAATGAATGTGCGGCCCGTAGCTGTCTCTTTCTAGAATTCTGATTGGCCCACGTCACAGGTTTGCAGGAGCGTAAAAATAATAATTGTTTTCATTATTATTAATTCTAATTGCCTAGATTTTACTTATAAATAATAATAAAAAAATAATATAAAAAAACTCACTATACTCGAATTCAAGTTAGCAAGATTCAGAGTCAAGCACCTTGCCGTTGAGCTATGGCGCTTTTGAAAATAATGTTCGAACTAAGATCGGGCTTTTCTCGCCTTAAATTCTGTCTCGGGATACTGTGCCTTAGTTATTACAGGCGTACAGAAGAGAGAGAGACGGGTATTGGCCGCACAGTCGCTTTCCAGAGAGTGGTCAATTTTGTGAGGCTAATGCACAGTCCATTTTCTATATCTATAGTCACTTCAGGTTTTCATGTGGTTACGTTATATATATTGTAAAATACAGTCATTTGTAAGGCCGTTATATGAGAATGAATCTTAGTATTAGGCTTCACGAAATCAGGGTCTCGCCTACGATAACACGAGGCATCTTCAAGGCTCTAACTCTTTGAGATTAGAATACCGAATGAGCTTGGGGAGGCTCAAGCCCTCTATTTAGAGCTAACTGGTGTTCACAGCACCATGACTCGAAGCTATAATCGCTCTTTATGTTAAATGTAATGACCGCAACCGGTACCGTTATTATTGCTGGGGTATTTGTAAATTCCAATAGATTCCCTAATCTTTTGTTTACAGACAAAGGAGGCTGAAGTTAGAACTTTGATTATACATTTAAGGTGTATCTTGTGGTGAGCTAATAATCAGCTACAGCTGACTGTCTAATTTCTTTCTTTTGTACGTCCTTCATGTTACTTAATTTTGATGGGTTTTGATCTTCCAATTTCTTTAACGTACATTATGTTGCACGAACAGATGATTTAATAAAAACCTTCAGTTCATAAAGGAATTGTGTCTTCTGGTCATCTCAACCATCATCAATCAATCCAGTCTTTTATAGCGCTCCTCGCCTTCCGGTTCCAGTTTCCATCATCTTCGATCTTCCCAGTCTACTGGTCTTAGATTTCTCTCTGACGTTGCCCTCTGAACACCTCCAAATTATGTCGCTCTTGGTTTCCCTCTGCATTATAAATGAGGTGCTTTCTCTCTGATGCTATGTTCTTCGACCACAGAACAAAGTTTAGGTCTTATAACCGCCTTTCTTTTACTTATTTTACTCTCCACTTCTTTTTCCATTCTACCGTTTTTACTTATGATAGTTCCGAAATATATACTCTTCACAAGCATCAATGACCTCACCGGTACTTAGAGTTAGGCTTTACTGTTTTCTTCCTATTTTTTTTTTTTATGGGTCTAGCGCTCCAGGAGCGGCATGAGTGCGCTATACACAAATAATTAGTTTTCTTGCAGTCAACTGTTAAACCCCAGTTTTTATAATCTTCAAACAGTTTTCTTGTCATAAATTCAAGATCTTCTTGGTCCTGAGCAATAACCACGTGATCGTCGGCAAAATTTAAAGTGTACAACGTTGTTTCGTCGGTCAGCTGTATTCCACATGCTCTTCATCATCTCTCTAATGCATCATTCAGATAAATTTTGAATAATGTAGGAGACAGACAGCAAGCCTGTCTGAACCCTTTGTTACAGAAGAATTTTCGGAGAGAATGTTTCCCTACTTTATTCGCGCGAGCGTGACTGGTCGTACAGCTGTTGTACTATTTATGGTTGATCGTTCTAATATTTGCCGTAGTTCTTTCACTGGGATGGTATCATACGCTTTGGTTAGGTCTACAAACAGTAGATGCAGCTCTCTGTTCGTCGATGTTTTTTTTTTTTCGTTTAAGTGAATTACACTAAAATAGATTAGTCTAAACATGATCTACCAGCTCTAAAACCAGATTGTTGTTCAATCTCGTGGGGACTAACACATGGGCTGAAAAGTCCCGGGCCTAACACGTAGATGGCGCTAGTTTTATTGCAGTCACCTTTTTTTCAGTTAATACTAACCTTCAAAAGACAGCTGTTAAAATTTCATGATATTCTATTCATCAGTTTGTGAGTTATTGTGCTAAGAGTGACGCTACTTTTGTTATTTTCAAAACAATGGATCAAAAACAATTTCGTGTTTTAATTTTACACTGCTTCTTGATGGGAAAAAAATACCGTTCAAGCGAAGCAATGGCTTGAAAAGTGTTATGGGGACTCCGCTCCATCAGAAACAACAATAAAAACGTTGGTTTGCTGACTTCAAACGTGGTCGTAGAGACACCGATGATGCAGAACGCAGTGGACGTCCAAATGAGGCGGTAAAACCAGAAAACATAAAAAAAATCCATAAAATCGTTTTGAATGATCGAAAAGTGAAGTTGCGTGAGTTAGCTGACATCGTAAAGATATCAAAAGAACGTGTTGGCTTTATATTGCATGAGCATTTGACTATGAGAAAGCTCTGTTCAAAGTGGGTGCCGCGTTTGCTCACTGTTGATCAAAAACAAGAACGTGTTGATGATTCTGAGCAGTGTTTGGCCATGTTTAAACGTAACAAACCGGAATTTTTGCGTCGATATGTGACAATGGATGAAACATGGATCCATCACTTCACTCCGGAATCAAAACGATCGTCATCTGAGTGGACAGCAACTGGTGAACCTCGTCCAAAGCGCCCGAAAGCACAACAATCGGCTGGAAAGGTTATGGCCTCGGTATTTTGGGATGTGCGTAGTGTAATATTTATCGACTATCTTGAGAAAGGAAATACCATCAACAGTGAATATTATATAGCGTTATTGGAGCGTCTGAAGGCCGAAATTGCAAAGAAACGACCGCATATGGCAAAGAAAAAAATTTTGTTTCATCAAGACAACGCACCGTGTCACAAGTCAATCAAAACAATGGCAAAACTACATGAATTGAACTTCGAATTGCTCCCACATCCACCGTATTCGCCAGATTTGGCTCCCAGCGACTACTGGCTGTTCGCAGACCTGAAAAAAATGCTCGCCGGTAAGAAATTTCGCACGAATGAAGAGGTTATCGCTGAAACTGAGGCCTATTTTGAGGCAAAAGATAAATCGTTCTACAAAAGTGGTATTGAAATGTTAGAGCGGCGCTGGAATGATTGCGTTGCTCTTGATGGAGATTACGTTGATGAATAAAGCTAATTTTGAACCAAAAAAACCGTGTTTTCTTTGTTAGGCCCGGGACTTTTCAGCCCATGTGTTATATTCATCCTCAATTATATTTTTTTTAAATTTTTTCGTAGTAGTAGTAGCATATACTGTAAAAAAACGTATCAATTATTATATAAACACAAAACATACATACAAAAGTAAGAGTGTTATAATAAAATTGTAGGTAATTTATAGTGCTATAAATTAATAAGAAATATGCATTTTATAAAATAATTAATTCAAAAATATTTATTTAAGTCTGAATTTTAGTGAAACGTAACTGATGCAAATACTGCCGTTAAACTAAATAATAATAAATGACATGGCGTAATTATTTTGGCCACAACGTCAGTTTTCCATTTTTTGAACTTTAATTTCGCAGTAAATTATTAATTAAAGATACAGGTAAACTTCTACTAATGGTACTCTATTTTTACAGTTACTGCTATTCATTTAATAGCCTTATTAGTACCCTATTTGGTATCATAATAACAAAGATATTAAATCTTATTTTACCAACCTTTTGCCCTTAAATTAAAAGTTTTGGAGGTTTTACACCGGATGGTGCTGGTGTGTTTTAGGTACCGACACTTTTAGGTATTTGTTTTTTAATTCTCTGATACTGGTTGTTTTCGATTAACCTCTTCACCTAGGTTCGCTGAAGAGCTCTGATATGGAGCAAAACATACATTTTCTGGTTTGGTAATTAATAGATCGCAAGATTGGGTAGTCCATACTTTTGATATAAGTGAAAAGAGCACGGTAATCGTCCGCTAAAACCGAATACATATTTTCTTTATATTTTTCAATGAAGATAAATATTTACTTCATATATATATATATATATATATATATATATATATATATATATATATATATATATAATATATAATATATCCTCATTCCTGCTACTCAAGGATCCCTGTCCCTGCAAACCGTGGCCTATCAAGGCCTTCATTTGATCCATCCGTCGATTTGGAGTTTCCCATTCACTTTGTTTACAACAATCAGCAATTCCCGGCGTGACGTAGCCAAGAGGGAGTCAAATCAATGTTTAACCCCCAGTACAAAAGGGTATGTTTTTTCATCAAGGGGTTAGTCGATTGGCACCCTCCTCTGTAAGCAGTTCCCCCACCACTAGGGTGCTCTTCTTTTCCTTAATAAACTCCCTTTGTTCTATATGCCGCCGCCCATTGAATCTGGGTATGCCACCGATATATATATATATATATATATATATATATATACATAATTTTCTTATCACGCTGTCTCCTTTTGAAGGTTGGTGATCTAAACGGCCATCATGGTTCTGGAAACACATGGGAATCGAATATCGAGCTATAGTTAAAACATCTTCTAATGTTCTTAAGTCAAGAATTTTGACATCTTCCAAAGGATCTTGGATTTTACCTTCGAGGATCAATACCAGAAGCTCATTCTTTTCACCTCTCATTAAGTGATTAATAATGTAACATGTTTTTCTCTCTTTGACTGAAAGCATGAATTGTTTTTGTTTCTGTTCACGCTTGAGAAATTATTCGTTTGTTGCTCTTTTGGGTCCAAGATATTCGCAATATGCAGCGGTATAAGTATTTTCTTTTCCATCGCTGAGTCAAGCGTCCAGGTTTCGCATCCGTAGAGTAGAATGGAAAAGATATAGCATCGAATCATACGGATTCTCAAATTTAGATCCGATCTCGTAAAGAATTTCTTCATATTGATGAATGCCTTTCTTGCTTGCTCAATTCTCGAGTTAATTTCTTTTCTAGAGTGTCACTGATGAGTTACTGTGACTTCTAGGTATTTGTATGTTTAACAACTCTACACTGGTTCCATTAATAGTGAGATGAGCTGGAATAACTTTCTTTGAGAAACCATTACTTTGGTTTTTGTACAATGTACACGTAACCCAAATCTTTCACTGCACTGAACTATGCGGTCCATCATTTTTTTTGTAAGTCTTGTATGTTGTCAGATACCACCACGATATATATATATATATATATATATATATATATATATATATATATATAATAAGAGTAGTCAATTCTTTACTTGGAAAACCTATTACTAGTTGATTTCTTCAAAATTAGTTAGATAATTAGGAATGCTATCGATAATACAATTTCTTGATGGTATTATCAGTTTTGATCGAGAATTCGAGCAATTTCGAATGCCAAAATTTGAAAAATGCTGTTAAAATGGTACACAAAAGTTGTCTAGAGTTTTTGCCCAAAATTAAAAAAATTAAGAATACATGGGGTATTTTATTTCAAATAAAAAGTATGCTTCCTTTTCTAGAGTGTCACTGATGAGTTACTGTGACTTCTAGGTATTTGTATGTTTAAACTTGCTCTACACTGGTTCCATTTAATAGTGAGATGAGCTGGAATAACTTTCTTTGAGAAACCATTACTTTGGTTTTTGTACAATGTACACGTAACCCAAATCTTTCACTGCACCGAACTATGCGGTCCATCATTTCTTTTGCAAGTCTTGTATGTTGTCAGCTACCACCACGATATATATATATATATATATATATATATATATATATATATATATATATATATATATATATATATATATATAATAAGAGTAGTCAATTCTTTACTTGGAAAACCTATTAGTAGTTGATTTCTTCAAAATTAGTTAGATAATTAGGAATGCTATCGATAATACAATTTCTTGATGGTATTATCAGATTGATCGAGAATTCGAGCAATTTCGAATGCCAAAATTTGAAAAATGCTGTTAAAAATGGTACACAAAAGTTGTCTAGAGTTTTGCACAAAATTAAAAAAATTAAGAATACATGGGGTATTTTATTTCAAATAAAAAGTATGCTGCATTTCCTGTGAAACTAGAAGTGACTGTCAATCGTTTTTCTATCTAAAATCGACATCTACCGTAACTATAGTATTATACCATTATTTTATGGAAAAAAAACAGCAATATTTAAAACTAAATATATGTATCTAGAATGTTCTCATCTGATCATAAGTTATTTCTAGTGATATAAACAGTAATGCTAATCGACAATTGCAAAAAAAACATGTTTCGATATTCTTAATTTTGTCGCACTATTTATGTAATTCAGATTTAAATATGTGTTTACCTACATACACAATAGAAACATTGGCAAATTGTGCGTAATTAAAAATAGTCTACCCTGTTAATCATAACACTAATGCTACATTAATTAATATTTTTCTCACAAAAATTATCCAATTTCATAAGAATGTCTCTGATTTCCGGGGCGGCATTCTTTCGCATTGATGATTTTGTTGATCATGATTCTTAATTTATTTAGGCATGTTTCCAGGTTAGGAATTTGGCAAAACTTCGCGAATATATATAGATACATTTAAACATGCTTCAAACAAATAGTTGAAAAAATGGAAATGACTTATTGGGTTAGGATTCCTACAAATATCGCCTATTTATGCAAAGTTAAGGGCATATACCTAGTCATATAAGGCAAAAAATTCGATTTTTGGATTTTTACATTTTCTTTTAGTATGATCACTTAAGAATATTTTCTGTAAGTTTCATAAGAATCCGTAAAAAATTTATGAAGTTATAGCGGTTTAAAGGAAGCGCCGTTGCGCTGCTCTCGGGTCAGCCTCCGCCGACCTTAAATTTAAACATATTTCAAATAGATGCAGGAAACAATAAAAATTACCTTCACCAATCATTGTAAATAAAACATTAAACAGAATTTAGTTTATTATAAGATAATTTTTGTGGAAAAAGTAAAATATGTTAAAATCTATTAAGGAAAAATAAAAAATGGTAAAACTTTATACACACATGTTTCTTAAAGATATTTTGAAATAAGGGCCATTTCACTAATATATCAATTTTACAACCGTTTATTTTGTCTTAAATTACAAGGATATTTTATTACCTCCAAATTTATTTTATCTATACATAGCCGCAGATTATTCTTCATTTTCATAAACTTATATGTTTGACTGAATTTTTCAGGGTATTTTCTAAGTTAGAGCATTTTTTAATAGGTTATAGTACTCACTAAGTCACTTTATCAAATATAGCCTATATAAAAGCCCGATAACAACAATGCAGGTGGAATTCAATGTTTATTTATTTTGCGGTTTTTACGAAGGCTCTTGTCAAAAACATTTGCATGGCCATTCAGACAGTCACTATCTAAGACCAGACAAGAAAAGAAGTTCAACTCGTGTAGTGTTATAGACAGAAATAGTTTTAGATGGAAGACAATTAAAACATCCCCTTTTGGTCACCTGTTCAGGATGTCTCATTTAAGATAGGCAAAAAAAAATTTAATGGAGACCAACAGATATATGTTAAAGAGTATTTCTTTCTTCTTCTTTTCAGCCTGCTCTCATCCACCCCTGGATATAGGCCCCTTCCAAATCTTTCCATTTTTCCCTGTCCAGGGCCGTTCTGTTCCAATTTTTCCTGCGATATTCTGGATGTCATCTCGAAATCTTTTTTGAGGTCTTCCCACACTCCTCTGACTCTTCCTTGGGCGCCATACTGTAATCTTGTAAGCTCATCTGTCGTTGTTCTCTCTCGCTACGTGGCCAACCCATCTCCACTTTAGTAGAGCCGCTGTTTCCAGAGCATCCGTGTTCTTCTCCGGATTTCCTCATTTGGGAGTCTATCTCTCAAACTCACACCAAGCACAGCTCTTTCCATTGCATACTGCGCCACTTGAAATCTATTCATCGACTTAAGTGTTAACGACGTAGTTTCAAGACCGTACGTAAGAACTGGTAGTATACACGACTAGTACGTTATCCTTTTGAGGTTTACAGGGATATTTCGTGATCTGAAAATAAATCCGAGTGTACCAAAAGTTGTCCAAGCAAGACCCACTATTAGAAAAATTTCTGCTGTTTGGTTCTTCTTTCCTAGTGCTATTTTTTTGTCCGAGGTATATATATTCGGATATGTTCTCTAATGGTAATCGTTATTTGTTCTGGGCTCATTATCTTTGTTTGGCTCAGATTCATTTCTAGTCCGACTCGTGACGATGCATGATGCAATTCTTCCAACTTAGTTGTTAATTCATTGACTGCAGTACCGATTAGAACGATATCGTCCGCAAATCGTAGATGAATAAGCCGTGTTCCGTCTATGTTAATCTTGTTACTCCCCTAAGGTCCTCCAGTGCCAGTGCGAACAGTTTTGCAGAGATCAAATCTCCTCTTTTTATCGGTATTTTTGGAGTGTTCATGTCTTCATTTACTAGTATTTGGACGTAAGCATTGTCATAGTAGAGTACATTCACCTAAATCCTGAAAAGATATCCCAAAAAAAATGACGAGAACAAATCCAGATGAAAAACTGTTGATGATCGGAGACTTCGAGAAAGGGCTTCCTCTGCCTCTGTCTTATTACCCCTGACAGGGCGTGGTGACTACTCATGAGCTGGTTCTTCGCACCTGATCCTTTCAGACCTGTCGGTCTAAGGCCATTTGGCCCGCCTGATATAGTTTTTCCAACAAGGGGCTCCAGTTGGTCTATCCATCTTGTAGGAGAAGGGGCTTAGGTAGTTATTATTTTATTGTATGAATTATCGTCCTATAAATAGTGACCTTAATTCCGAAACTGCCTAAAAATTGTCCTTTTTTTTTCATGTGGAGAGATCTATCTAACACTTTTAAGAGGTATAATCTACAATTTATTTATAAGCAAAAATATTTAGTAACTAGATTAGAAACGTGGTTAGAACATAATTTTAATTAAAATACGATTTAAAGTTGAGTTTTGAACATCATAGATCGATGAAGTTTTAGTTGGTATATTCGAGGTTTTTTAAACAGTGATTGGTCCCCTTAAGACTGAGATAACTTAACTTATGCATTTTAAGTCGTTAAAAATCTGTTGACAATGTGAAGAAAATAGTAACAGGATTCGAATAAACACACAATTTTATATATTTTTAAGGTAAGTTTTTCAAATAGTTAGTTACATAGGCTATATTTAGAGAAATTATTTAGTTTTATACTCAAAAAACACCCTGTATATATTTTTTGTATAGTAGATTCCTTCCAAAACATACTAGACACAAAATATGAAAAGTTTGTAGGTTTTTTTAGACTGCTTTCTTTATTAAATTTCTACTTATGAAGAATAACCTGTGGTCACAACAATTAGAATATATTCACCTAAAAATAGAAGCTGCTCTTACAAATATTTTTTCTGATAAAATCTGCATTTAAAAGGCAGTCTTTTAATATTCTACATATTTTAAAGGCCTACAATATGTTACTTTTTTAGTTTTACTTTCTATTTCAAATTCTACGTCCTTCACTAAAATCGTTCTTATTGTTGCAACTTTTTTCCTTACTATTAAATTGCCAATTAAATATGTTTATTTTATGACTAAAAAGTAGTTTAAAAACATTAATTAGACTCTATTAAAATTAGCGTTAATTAGAGTTTTATCAGTAATAATAGTTTAAATTAATTGAAATTAAAATATTATCACAGTCCAGGAATTAAAAAAAAAATCAATAGTTACAATAGTCTAATTAATGTATTTTAATTACCATAGTAGAGTCTGATCTTTCAGTCACATCTCATTATACAGGGTGGCCCAAAAGTCACTATACAGAAAATGTATACGTGTACATTTACATGATGCCGCCTAACAATAAGTCTATAATTCTTTGTGTGTGGTGTTTATATGTATATATATATATATATATATATATATATATATATATATATATATATATATATATATACATATATATAATATATCTAAAAATTTTGGTACTATGTTATCGACCGTACGTCAATTAGATGTATGATTATCGGGAATCGGTCTGGAGTATAAATAACACTCTTTTCTTCTTTAAAATTCAATATTTTGTTATCATTTGATAACTTCTTCAGGAGTAACTACAAAATTAATACACCTATATTAAAAAACAATATTCTCTTTGGTCAAGGTATTAAAATATTGAAATATAAAACAAACAATTATGAAACAAACGGACAATTAATTAAAACACGTACGAAAATGCGATTTGGTCCTCGAAGCTAACACTCAACATCTCGATTTTCTACAACAAACTGAGAGTAAACAGCCTCGGTGCATATGTACTGTCGTGAATTCCAAATGAACGGACAAAACAGCAGAATAACAAAACTTTATTTACTTACTTTATACTAAAAGGTGGCAAATCTTTAATTATTATTCATGTTTTATTTGTAAATGATTAATAAGTATTCATTATGTTGCTATAAATAATACTAAATTAAATCGTGTCTGATTTATAGATGACTTGGGGTCTCTGTTGATGTGGTACATTTCCTTAAAAAGTCTCCCTTTATAGTTATTGTCATGAGCTAATATATAATTATAAATTAATTTTCGTAAAATGTATTTAGGGTAGGTACATCTTACGAAAATTAATTTATAATTCGGATGTTGTTGACGCCCCTATTGATGAGACGCCTGCGCAGCATATGATATATAGGAAACTACAATTTATAAAGCCAATCACAAATTCAATTGTCGTCTTATTCTAAGATTTTCCAAATATGAAACTTGCGAAATATAACAGCATACGAGGTTCTGAACTGTTTTCAAAAATAAAGGATAGTACAATAGCTGTGTAGCCTCTAGGTTATCTTGTTTACAATGTGAGGTTTGTTATATTGGACAGATATCGCAGTGGTTGAAACAGAGGCTCACATAGCACAGGAGTGACTGCCGATTGGGAAAGAATTCGTGTGCTATGGTGCAACATCATTTGAAAACAGGTCAAAATTTAGACTATAATAACGTTAAAATCTTAGCTCATGACAATAACTATAAAGGAAGACTTTTTAAAGAATTGTACCACATCAATAGGGACCCCAAGTGAATCAACTAACTATAAATCAGACACGAATCAACTTATTATGTATTATTTACAGCAACATAATCAATCTCTTATCAATCATTTACAATTACATGAATAATAATTAAAGATTTGCCACCTCTTAGTATAAAGTAAGTAAATAAAGTTTTTTCTTTTGCTGTTTTTCCGTTCATTTAGAGTTCACGTCAGTACATATGCACCGAGGCTGTTTACTCTCAGTTTGTTGCAGAAAATCGAGATGTTGAGTGTTAGCTTCGAGGACCAACTCGCATTTTCGTACGTGTTTTAATTAATTGTTCGTTTGTTTCATAATGGTTTGTTTTATATTTCAATATTTTAATACCTTGATCAAAGAGAATATTGTTTTTTAATATAGGTGTATTAATTTTGTAGTCACTCCTGAAGAAGTTATCACACGATAACAAAATATTCACTTTTAAAGAAGAAAAGAGTTCTATTTATAGTCCAGACCAATTCCCGATATATATATATATATATATATATATATATATATATATATATATATATATATATATATATATATATATAAGTTGGATTGAATTCTTTCTTGAACCTTGGAATATTGAATATATATTTTTTCAATTTCTTGGGCTTTATGGTTCTTTTGTTTTAAGGATAGAGAAATTAAATCATGTTCTAGTTAGAATTTATTGAAAACGTTTCGCCCGATTTTCAGGCTTCTTCAGTTCATATGTGACCGTCTTAGTAACACCTTTTAAAGAATGTTAAGTGTGTCTTCGTTTCAACCCACACATATGAACTGAAGAAGCCTGTAAATCGGGCGAAACGTTTTCAATAAATTCTAACTAGAACATGATGTAATTTCTCTATCCTTAAAACAAAAGAACCATAAAGCCAAAGAAATTGAATATATATATTATATATATATATATATATATATATATATATATATATATATATATATACCCTACTACAGAAAAAGGTCAACTTAAAATTGATCTCTATAAATAATTTAGGTAGGCGAGATCAAATACGGCGACCGAAACTGACAATACCGTCAAGAGCTACCTGTTAAAAGGTGACTAAAAGGTATTACCTGTTTTCGACCGCTGCCTTTAATCTTGCATCATGCGACAATAATTATTAGTAAATTTTTGGTCACCCTGTACTATAAAAAATATTATTAATAAACATAAAAATTTTAAGATATATTTTTTAGTATCCTTATAATAGTTAATTTTATATTAGAAACTTCCAAAATATGTTGACCTTAATATAAAAATCAAAATCATAAAAAAATACCACGTCAGCTATACAGAGGGGAAAGCGAAAATAACTACAAAAATTGTCACTGTGGAAGTGGTTTCATATGTTGTTGTTATAGTTTGGAGAAAAGGTGGAAGAGGGTTAGTTAAATTTAGTTTTAATTTAAATAATATTTTTCATTAAATTAAAACATTTTTTGTTAATTTATGTTTTTTTTTTTCTACATAAAAATCCATTAACTATAAAAAATTGTCTTTGTTAGTGTATTGCAAACCCCATTGAAATGGGAAATATGACCGACCAAAAAATTTTTGAATCTGAAGTAAAACATGAAATAAACAATATGAAGAGTGGTACAAGCTTAGGTCTCGGCGATATTTATGAAGAAGTTTTAAAACGAGTAGTTGAGCAACAACTTATTCATCTATTCAAGATGTTATGCCACTGTGAGTAAAACCGGCAAATTGGTTGCAGTCAACTTTTATTGCCTTTCTTAAGAAAATAATCCCAAAAATAGCAAAGGCTACAGATTTGTAAACCACATGAACCACGCTCTTAAAGCATTTATTCAGATAAATTATATTAGTACTAGAAAAACTGTCGCTAATGGCGGACACGCATCTTTGCTGGACAGACTTCGAGAAATCGTGGCTGATGATAAGGACATCAAAATAATAAAAAATATATACAGGCCACAGTAACCTAAGCGTCTTTCAGTAGAGTACGTCAGGGATGCGTATTGTCACCCACTTGAAAATGAAAAGCGAAGTATCAAAATCAATTATGTCCCAATAAATAACATTGCTGCAATCTTAGCTGGTAACCTCGAAGACCGACCGGCGACCGAAACCGACAATACCGTCAAGAGCTACCTATTAAAAGGTGACTAAAAGGTATTACCTGTTTTCGACCGCTGCCTTTAATCTTGCATCATGCGACAATAAATAGTAGTCAATACTACAAAACTATGGAATTATTAATAGAATGGAAAAATTTGAATACCACGATTCTTTTAACGAAAGGTGAGGCTATGATGAGAAAGTAAAGGGGAGAGTTAACTATGCTTTTATCTTAGGCTTAACATCTTCTCCTTCCTAGAAATCTATCAGTAGACACTCAGTTACAAGTAATTGAATTCTACATATAGCTTATTCTACTATATAATGTCGCAATCTGGCTACCCTGGATAGTCCGTGTATTAAATGATGAAGTTTGACAAAAAGTTAATGTGGAGAAAGAACAAATCTTCTTTTTCTTCTTCGAGTGCCTATCCGCGCTGTCTTCGCTCTGTCCACTGTTGCCCGAAACAGATCTGTTGTTGATGTGGAAAACCATGTTCTCAAATTTTCCTTCTGCGGATACTCCTGTTTGTAACGACTTTCCCCTGTAATATTAACTGAAGCAATGCATATGTTTGTTAATTACGCCCGAGATATTGTAATTTACATATTTTTATGTTCGTCACGATTTCTGTTTCTTTTTTTTCATCCTTTGTAATACTTATTCATTTATGACATAATGACACAGACAGACAGATCAGAGAACAAATATTATAAAACAACTTAAGTTATCGTACTTCGGATATATATTGATAGGGGTTCGATATTCCATATTAAACTTTACTCTCCAAGGGAAGATCGAACGGCGCCGCAGTTCAATTTGAAAATAACAATCTAGCAGAGTCGTTCTTCTAACGGTTTATTAAGAAATGCCACAAAAAAGAATGTTTCCAAAACGTCCTCAAAAAATATCCCGTAGTTTGTCTTCTACGTATCTCGTGTTTTATAGTTATTTTATTATTTTAATTCGTGTTTGTAGATATTTCCTGATCCTATTTTATTAATATTTTTTTGTAATGTGTAACGAATACGGAACACTACAGATATTTTTTAAAGGTAGCGAAAATTAGATTCGCCGGTACTAAGCTTGTTTAAGCAGTGAAAGTCCACAAGACACACACATTTGAAAACATTTCTTTAAAAATCTTTCTAACAACATTACGGCAACAATAAGGACTTTGTTCAATTTTAGTAGATGTTAACTATTACAACACTTTGGTACTGAAATTATTAATAACATATGACAAAGGGTAAAATTCCTCTATTATCTAGTATACTTTCAGGAACGATACAGTCGACTACTATGTTGCCAAAAAAGTGTAATATTTCAAACTACATTTATGTATTGATCCCTCTCCCACAAGCACCAATATATAAGAATTTTTTGATTCCTATAATCCACATGTTCACGTGACGAAATATTTGTACACACTTACCTTTCTCCCTGTATTTTTGGGGTTAATATAGAACCAACTTTTTGTCGGTCAATGTAATAGTTTAGTACCTAGTATTTCTAATGGTATTAGAATAAGATTTATTAACCTTGTTTTATGTTAAGGTCAGGCTATTCCAGAAAATATTGTATATTAAAAATTCTTCTTAATTGTCCTTTAATAAATAAAAAATGGCAACATATATATATATATATATATATATATATATATATATATATATATATATATATATATATATATAAAAAAATAAAAATGTAATGTTCTTAGCACTATGTAAATTATCGCTATGACATAATTAAAAATGAGTTCTAAAAAACATATATGCTTTCTTTAAAAGTGAGCTATAATTATGCTACAATGGTAATTTATGTAGAAGTACAAAATTCTAATTATATTGTATAATATGTGAATTAGAACAATTCAATATGTTTGTTAAAATGTATATAATTATATAAAAAGTAAATTTTTAGGTTATGATTCTGCATCACATGAAACCCAAAAAGTGATATTGCAGTGCCGATTGTCGTTGGGCGAGAAATTTGAATTTACTAAAGTTTAAAGCAAAAAAGTAACTCTGTTTGTTAAAATATCGGAAATATTTATGAGAAAAAGTGTTTAGAATTACATTTTATGGTAGTATGCAAAATTTTAGATCGATTAGACAAAGATTGAATTTTGCTAGTTTTTGTCAAATTAAAATATGATCACAAGAAGATTTTTATATCTCGAATTTGATTAGATTGATAGAAGAATTTGAAAATATATTTGTTGAATCAATGCCAGGTTATAGCATGCAGTTTCAGGTTTTTGTTTTTTTAAGGGCGCTCTAGCGTCATTATTTTATTGCAAAAAAGGTAAAGGTAACAAAGACATTGACTATACAGCCCACAAAAAAATAAATAAATTACACTTTACAAATTAAATAAACAAAAAACCATAAACTTAAAAAAATTATCTAGTTTGCTTTTCGACATGCCCACCGCCAAATTCTACGCACGAAATTCTTTGCGAAAGTGATTGTTTTAAAACATTGCTTAACATGTGTGCATGTATTGCTATTTATGCACTACCTTAGTGCATTTGCTCAATGTTCTTGAGGTAGCCCCATAAAAAAAACGAGTGGTGTTAAGTCCGAAGATCTCGCTGGTCAAGGATTAGCAGAATAACGTCCAATTCACTGCTCTTCAAAATCTCACACTTCCTTTAAAAAACATATACCTCAAACTGCAAGTAATAGGGTAAAAATATTTGATAATGGTCCGTACGACAGTTGCAGTTTTACGAAAATCATATTTTTTTAATTATTGATTGTAAAAGAAGTAAGACATAACTTGAAATCTATAATATATATAAAATGTAACGTCTCTCTGTCTATCTGTCTGTCTGTCTGTCCGTTAGTGCGCTTATCACTGGAGAACCACTTATCCGATTTACGTACTTTTTTTTTTTAAACATACATATGTTCTCTGGCCAGGTTATAGGCTATATTTTATTACGATAGGTAGCATAAGGAATGAGCAGTGACGATAATAGTGAATGAAGTCGGAAAAAGTTTGCCGCTAGCGCGTTCCCTTGCAATACACAGCCTAAATCATTAAATATGGAACAATATTATGTAGCAGAGAATATCTATATTCTATAATCTATAATATATATAAAATGCAATGTTTCTCTGTCTGTCTGTCTGTCCATTAGTGCATTTATCACGCGAGAACCACTTATCCGATGTAGGTGTCTTTTTTTAAATTCATACGTATATTCTTCGGCCAGGTTATATAATAATAATCTATATCTATAATATATATAAAATGCAACGTCTCTCTGTCTGTCCGTTAGTGCGCTTATCCCTCGAGAACCACTTATCCGATTTACGTGATTTTTTAAATTCATACATATGTTCTCTGACCAGCTTATGGATATATATTTTATTACGTCTATAATATATATAAAAAGCAACGTATCTCTGTCTGTCTGTCTGTTGATGTGCTTATCACTGGAGAACCGCTTATCCGATTTACGTACTCTTCTTTTTAAAACATACATATGTTCTCTGGCCAGGTTATCTATCTATAATATATATAAAATGCAACGTCTCTCTGTCTGTCTGTCTGTGCGTTACGTGCTTTTTTTAAAACATACATATGTTCTCTGGCCAAATTATAGGATATATTTTATCGCGTTAGGTAATATAAAGAATAAGCAGTGACGATAATAGTGAATTAAGTCGGAAAAAAGGTTACCGTTAGCGCGTTCTCTTGCAATACACTGCCTAAAACCATTAAATATGGAACAATATTATATTGCAAAGAATATAATATATATAAAATGTAACGTCTCTCTGTCTGTCCGTTAGTGCGCTTATCACTTGAGAACCACTTATCCGATTTACGTGTTTTTATAAATTTATACATATGTTCTATATAATTCGATATAAGACTAGATAATGGGAGATAAATATAAATAATGGGAGATAAGGAGAATTAATGGGAGATAAGCAGAGATAGGTCTAGATAATGGGAGTTACGGTGAGATAAGGAGAAATAATGGGAGATAAAGAGAAATATTGCGAGATAAGTCGAGATAAGCCTAGATAATGGGAGATAAGGTGAGATAATGGGAGATAAGGAGAAATAATGGGAGATAAGGAGAAATAATGGGAGATGAGCAGAGATAAGCCTAGATAATGGAAATTATGTAGAGATAATGGGAGATAAGGAAAAATAATGAGAGATAAGGGGAAATAATGGCAGATATTTTATTACGTTAGGTAACATAAGGAATAAGCAGTGACGATAGAAGTAAATCAAGTCCACGCGAGCGGAGCCGCGGGCACGGCTAGTCAAAGAATAAATGTTTAAACTCTTGTACCTGAATCTCTCTATCTAACAAATATATTTCAAATTCAAAAAATAAAAATTTCTTTGTGATCATATTCCATTGGTCCAAAAGTGACAAAATACGATTTTTGTCCAATTTATCTAAAATTTTGCATGCCACCAAAAAATGAAATCCAAACCTTCTCTCCCGTTAAATCTTATATTTTAACGAACAGAATGATTTTTGGACTTTAAACTTCAGAAAATTTTCCGCTTAACGACAAATGACAATCGGCACTTTTCTTCCAAATTGAATAATAAAGAAAAATTCGCTGGATATATATATATATATATATATATATATATATATATATATATATATATATATATATATATATATATATATATATATATGGTTTTTTTACGATTGCATGTTTAATTTAAATCACTGATTTTTGTCTATTTAACAAAAATAAAAAATTTAAATTGAACATGCAACCGTAAAACCGTAAAATTTTTCAGAAATATAATAAGAGAGAATGAATTAATTTATTTATTTGTGTATATGGCAATGAAGTTTGTAAAAAAGCGTTTTTTTATGTTATGGCAGTTCGTCTCATTCGACTAATTTTGAAAAAATCGAAAATTCTGTACCGTAATTGTAGATTACTGTTAGAAAAAGCTTATATCTGTTATGTATAGAGACCGGATTACATGCGTTTGCATATTTTCATATGCATTTGCATATTGAGACCATTCTCACCGATTATTGCATATTTTACCCAAAATCTAGTAATGATGTATATTTTTCCTATATTTACAATATTTCTCTGTATTACTAGGTAATTGAATTGTTCAGGGTATTGTCAATGTCGCCGTCTGGAATCGATCTTATCGCCGGAACATTACCTGCAATAGTCTAAACATCCATTAGGTTATAGTGCCAAGGGAATACCCAAAATTACGACGGTATTTTATTCCTTTGTTTCTTGGTCGGGATATTAAGTGATAAGTAGTTAGTTTCTAAGAATATTTGTTTGAGCGTGGAACAAATAAACAATGTTCTCAAAGACAAATTTTTATTTTAAAACAAGATATCAGTTTTAACATTATTGTTGACGCCCTTGCATCAGTGTAGTCTTTTTGCAATTTTTAACGTGTTGTGTTAAAGTTTAACGTGTACCATGCCACCCGCAAAAAAAGTGTGTCTTCGTGGGTAGCTGATTATCCTGGAACATTTACATACGACGGAAATGTTTTATATTGTCGAGTTTGCAAGAAAAATGTTACGGGCGCAAAAAAGTTTCAAATTGACCAGCATGTCAAGACAAGTCTTCATATCGCAGGATTTCAAAAAAAGGCCCACGACAACAACTTATAACAGCAGCAAGTAGCAGTGATTCCACTTCTATAGACAAACAAAAAAACCACTTTAGCATGGATTTAAGTGAAGCATTGCTTGCAAGTAATATTCCTCTCCACAAACTTACAAATCCTACATTCAAATATTGCTTGAATCAAAAAATACTAGACGAATCAACACTGCGTAAAAATTACATATCAACAATTTACCAACATGTTCTGGAAGAAATATGTAATGAACTTAAGGATGACATTATTTGGATTTGAGCTAATGAAACTACTGACAGTTGTGGTCGCTATATTGCGAATTTAATTGTGGGTGCATTAAGATTAGAGCCTTCTTCTTTCCTATTTGGTGGCGTGCAAAGAACTTGACAAGACAAATCATTCTATGATCGCCAGATTTGTGAATGAGGGTATTAAAAAAATATTTCCTGAATCTTCTGCAGATGAAAGAGTGTTTATATTTCTCTCAGATGCTGCTCCCTATATGATCAAGGCAGCCAAAGTCCTCCAAGTATTTTATCCAAATTTAATTCATGTGACGTGCTTTGCTCACGGAGTCCATCGACTCGCTGAAGAAGTACGATCCACGTTTGGAAATGTAAATAAACTGACTTCATCAGCAAAGAAAGTGTTTCTTAAGGCACCTGCTCGCAATAACGCCTATAAAGAAAAAACTGCCAAATGTGCCTTTACCTCCCGAACCAGTGGTAACTCGATGGGGAACATGGATTGAAGCTGTACTATTTTACAATGAACATTTCGAGGCCATCAAAGGTGTAATAAATGACTTCGATAGTGCAGAGGCTATGGCAGTTCGTCAATCCAAGGAAGCATTTAACGATTCTGATATTAAAAAAACATAGCTTTGATTAGCACTCACTTTTCCCACATACCTGCGGGTATTAAAAAGCTTGAAACTCGAGGTTTGGCGTTGACCGAATCAATTCAGTTAATGAATAAAATCCGTCAAATAAACTCCACATTGCCAGATGAATTTCCGCGTAGAGTTAAAGAAAAGTTTGAAAACATTTTGTGCAATAACCCAGGCTTTGAACCTTTGTGTCAAATTGATATGGGACGGGTGAACTTTTGCCAGAAACAATAAGTGCTAACATAGCACCCAAATTCAAATACTGCCTAGTTACCTCAGTGGATGTGGAACGGTCTTTTTCCACTTATAAAAATATTTTAAGTGATCGAAGACACAATCTTACTACCCAACATTTGGAACAATACCTTATTGTTTACGTGTACAAGAATACAAATGTTAAATAATTTTAAAAAATGTTAAATAATTGTTAATTAAATTTAAATAACTTGTTAATTTTATGCTGATTTTAAAATAAAAAACTAAAAATTACTACTTTTATTATTATTTAATATTGCAAATTTTGACCCTTTTCATGCATATTTTAAGCATTTTTTTCATGCATATTTGCATGCATATTTCAAGATTTTTATGTTGCATATAATCCGGTCTCTAGTTATGTATATTTTGCTAACATTTTATTATTAAAAATTACTAAAATATTATTTATAAAAATAAAAGTTTAAATATTATTTGCATACTAAACAAATTAATATGTACATATGGCAACAATAGTGCAAGACGGTAACAGTCTAAGCGCAAAATTCTATCGAAACCCATAATATTCAATAAGTTTGTAGACTGTGACCCCTTAGTGCGATTGTTTTAACCGCCAAAGTTCGTAAATATAAGCCTAATTAATAGTAACGTTTTCATTGTATTAGGCATTAAGATTATCCACTTATAAAGAGTTTTCATTATGTTGGTGCATTCTTTTTAGTTAAATAAAGTCCTTTCGCCACATATAGCCTATACATGTTTTCGAAAAACTTTTTTAAAAAAAAGCCAAACAAAATTGTATTTACTCTATCAGAGATAAATTGTATACAAGTCGATGTAAATTTTTTTGAAAAACTTTAGATGATTTCAAAGGCCCTATTATTAAATTTTTATGCAGGCTATATTTGGAGAAGTGATATTTTAGTGAGTACCATACCAAAATAAATGTCCCAAGTTAAACACACCACCATTTGGGACTTGACAACTTTGAAATTTCACTGTGAACGCACCCTTAAGCCAATCACCGAACTGTCAACGTCAAAACATTCAGTAAAGTCAACATTTTCATCATGGTGAAGTACACGAACGAACAACGTTTACAAATAATTAAAATTTACTACCAAAATTTGGAGTCGGTGACTGCAACTTTAAGAGCGTTAACGCCAATTTTTGTTCGTAATTCTAGTCCCAGTAGACAAGCAACTTATAGTCTAGTGAAAAAATTTGAGTTAACATATTCGCTGCTGGATGTTCCCGTGCCAGTGAGACAACGGGTTGGTCGAAGTGGCCAGAATATTGCTGCCGTTCAAGCGTCCATCTCAAACGAACCAAAACAGTCGATTTCACGGCGTTCTCAAGAATTGGGCATCGTTCAAACCACACTATGGCGAATTTTGCGAAAGGATCTTGGCCTGCACCCTTATAAGTTAAAGTTAACTCAAGAACTAAAGCCACTCGATCATATGAAGAGACGTACGTTCTCGAATTGGGCTCTAGAAATGTTGGAAGAAAATGACCAATTTCATCGCAAAATCATCTTTAGTGATGAAGCGCATTTTTGGATAAACGGCTTCGTCAACAAACAGAATATGCGTTATTGGTCAGGTGAAAACCCTCATGTGCTTGAAGAAACATCACTTCATCCACAAAAAATTACTGTTTGGTGCGGTTTTCATGCCGGTGGTGTCATTGGGCCGTTCTTTTTCGTTGATGAAAATAACCGTCACGTTACAGTCAATGGAGATCGCTACAGAGGCATGTTGCAACGTTATTTCTTTGATCAATTGCATGGGCTAAACATTAATGATATGTGGTTTCAACAAGACGGCGCCACAAGCCACACAGCGGGTGTAACAATCGACTTACTGCAATCTAAATTCGGTGGTCCCGTCGAATGGCCGCCTAGATCGTGTGATTTAAACACCTCTAGACTTCTTTTTATGGGGGGGGGTACGTTAAAAGACCGAGTACATATGCGTCGGAGGACAACAGCAGGACTTGAAACTGGCCACGGGACACACCATCAAACACTGTGCCAGTTATAAGTATTTGGGAACGAGAATATCTAGGGACGGAACACTGGAAGAAGCAATATTCGAGAGGAATATCCAAGGAAGAAAAGCGATTGCAATGCTTAATAGTATACTATGGGACAAAAACATAACCATTGAAAATAAGAAGAGAATTTACAACTCAATAGTGAAAAGTATAATAACTTACAGCTCTCAGGTGTGGCCATTAAAGGAAAGAACAGAAAAAATACTAAAAGCTACAGAAATGGATTTCTGGAGACGAGCAGCCAGAAAATCCAGAAAAGACCGCAAACCAAATGACACGATAAGGCGAGCTTTAGAAATAAAGCACGATATAGTGGACGAAATCAGAACCCAACAGTTGGTATGGTAAGGACATGTACAGAGAATGTCACAAGACCGACTACCTAAAAAGATTTTAAATTGGAACCCTCATGGAAAAAGAAAGCGGGGAAGACCACGCCAAAGCTGGAGAGCAGGAATCAACAAGGAAGTACTAGAGAGAGATCTGGAGGAGGAGGGATGGAGAAACCGGGAGGAGTGGAAATTAGGCATCGGAAGACGGAAGACGTTATAAAACCGATTGATATATATATATATATATATATATATATATATATATATATATATATATATATATATATATATACGTTAAATCATTGCTCTATGCTGCGTCGTTAGAGGAGCTCAGAGCCAATATTGAAAGAGAGATAGCGGCCGTTTCCGTCGAAATGTGTGGCCGAGTCATCGAAAATTGGGTTCAACGAATCGACCGCTGCAAACGTGCCCGTGGTGGACATATGAATGGAGTCGAATTCCATACATAAATGTTTTGATTGTACTTCAAGCCGATAGTAAAATTTTCGAAATGTCTCAACTGGGTTGCGTTTTATTTCAAAAAAAAAGTGTCAAGTCCTTAATGGAAGACCCGATACTATAATATCATTCAGAGCGGACAATAATAAAATTTTAATAATAATTTAATTCCATTAAATTATTCGAATTTTTATAAAACACTAAAATTGCGATTCTAGGATTGAGACTAAAAATTATTATAATTGATTCTTCTTCTTCTTGAAGTGCCATATCTGATACGGACGTACGCGACCCTCTCGCTTTTGCCTGTAATTGATGCCTCTTTAAGTATTCCGCAGGCAAAGGGGACCTACAGTTTAATGCCGGTTTCGAACCGCTAAAGTGAGAGGGCTTTATTAGGTATGATACTACGGGCGGTTTGCCATTGCCTTTCCGAGAGAGGCGACCGTTAAGTTGTAATTTTTTTAAAATTATTATTTCCTGAGCCGAGATACGAACTCAGGTCCCCGGTGCTATGGCCGCCTCTCATAATTGATTAGTAAAAAAAATATCAAACTGTATACTTAACGACTTGAGTAAAAATCTTCTATAGCAACTTAAATAACATTTGTCTTCTACTCTTCAGAAATATTTGTTTACGTATAGGACAAAACGAGGTGATAAAAAAATAGAGATAAATATCCAACTACGAAAACAACAGTTTAATGAATTGTAATAAAAAATATTTCATTTTCCCTTGCCCTATATATATTCATTTTTTTGTAATATTAGGGTAAATACACTTCTTAACCATTATAAGGTCAATAACACTACTTTTTACTTTTTAACAAGGAATTCAAATAATTATTTTTTTTTAGACACGAAATGCTTAGGGCAAAAACACGAATTAAATTATATCTCTAAAGCTTGTAATTTTTTTTATTTATAACACTTTTTATGCTTTTCATTAATATTTAGCATAAACAAAATTTGTATGTACATGGTGCGATCCAAAAGTTCCCAGACTAACGTTATATAGTGAAAATGCGAAACAGTATTGACTCGCGCCGATAGTTGGTACATCCCTAACAAAGCTGCGCGACAAGTTTCAACGTACTAGCAATTGAGAGGAAGCTACCGAAATAAATCAATAGAAAAGGCGTTGTGTTCCATCATGATGACACATATCTTTGGCGACCCGGCAAAACTTAAGAGAGTGTGACTCCACCGTCAGAGTCCCGTTCGTTTCAGTCTCTGCGGGATACCCTCTTGATAGGGTAAAGGACCCCGCACTAATCTTAAGGAAAATGGGACTTGGCCAATTTTTTTTATATTGCATTTTTTTGTAGCTTTTGTAGCCCTGATTAAAAGTCTCCACGTGCATAAAGGGCGAAATGCAATGGTTTAAGAGCTAACGCTTCTGGAATCCCTTGAACTTGCAACACACAATAATCGTAAATCCTGTATAAAATCAAGTTATGTACATCTTTACATTTATGCGTTGATATAACATATTGTTTATATTGGTAAGACAATTCCCCGACTTATCTACTTAGATATGGTCAATAATATTTTAAAGTAACCAGGTTAACGCTCCGCGTTCGGCCAACAGTAGAACCCCGATTAACCGAGTCGCGATTATCCGACCTCCGGATTAACCGAGCCAATCTAAGAACCTGATTATCCGAGGTACGCGCGTTTATGCTGCATATTAACCGAGCTTCTAATATATGTATGTACATATTTCCATTTAAAATCGTCGGGGCCTTCGGGGAATCCCCCTGGTCCGTGTGAGGGGTTCCCCTATTTATGTTTTTGAATTCTTTCAGCACGTAAATTTGCGTGAATGCAGTGCGTTATAGCGTTTACTACGGAGAAGTACGAGTATACTCACATAATTTATTTGGTTGGAGTTCTGGTAGTTAAGTGAAATTAATACGAACTGCTTTGTTTGAATTTTTGTTTGCCGTGTTATAATGGAGCAAAACAAGCGTAAAAGAATCGTCGTTTCTATTGAAGAAAAATTAAAAGCCATCTAAAGAACTGAAGCAGGAGAGACAATTAAAACCGCCAGTTCTGGATGGCTTGACCGCTGGAAAAAAAAAAAAAAACGGTATGGTGTACGACAACTGACTGTATGTGGTGAAAAACTTTCTGCTGGTGTGTCATCAATTGAGTAGTTTAAGCAGAACTTTAAAAAACAAATCGAAGATAGTGGATACACGTGATCAAACTTACAACTGAGACGAAACTGGTCAGAATTATAAAATGCTTCCATCAAAAAACATTGGCATCTCGACAGGAAAAATCAGCTCCTGGGCACAAACGAAGTAAGGAAAGATTAACTATAATGGTATGTTCCAATGCATCTGGCAAGCACAAAGTCCCACTGATGGTGACTGGCAAGTCTGCACGTCCAAGAGCTTTAAAAGACATCTCACCTAGAGCCCTACCAGTCTATTACAAAAGTCAGAAGAGCGCATGGATGGATGCGACCTTATTTACTAACTGGTTTGAAGAAGAGTTCGTGCCATCTGTGACTAAATTTTTGAACAGAAACCGTCTTCCTATTAAAGCAATTTTGTTAATGGATAATGCCCCCTCTCACCCTGGAGAAGGACTTCATGTGGGCGAAATTGTAAAATTTTTTCCTCCAAATGTAACCAGCATAATTCAACCAATGGATCAAGGCATCCTCGAAAACATTAAAAAAAATTATAGGCGTTTATATCTTAAACATCTGTTAGAATACACAGAAAAGGAGGATATTATCAATGGGATGAGAAAAGTTACACTGAAAAATGTTATTTACTGGGTAAGTCAAGCTTGTGATTCTGTGCCTACTACCACTATTCAAAAATCTTGGTCAAAAGTTATTGATTTTGAGGACTATAATGACAGTGAAGATGATACTCCATTAAATGAATTAGCTTTGAAATTGAGAAGCCATGGAGAAATGTCCTGTTCAAATTTTGACAGCGAGATACAAGAAAAAGAAAAAAGTTTATTTGAATGAATGCAAAAATTAAAAGGTTGCGAAAATCTCACAAGAGAAGATGTTGTTGAATGAATTACAGCAGATGATTTAGAAAAAGAAATGAGTATTGAAGAAATAACGAATGCCTTTCAGGAAACCGAAAAATCATATGACGATGACGAAGCGGCGGTGGATGAACAGTCTCCCACTAAGATTTCTCATCAAGAAGGTTTTGCTTCTTTGGAAAAACGCTTTGAGGTATATCGAACAACAACCAGAGGCAACCTCAGCGGATTTGCTTCTTCTTAATAGATGGAGAAACATTGCAGCGGGAAAAAGAAGATGCAATATGAAAACAGAAGCGCATAGATACCTATTTCACTGTTTTATAATGTATGTACCTATTTATATGTTAAAAACGTTAATACATCGGTTTAAAGTATTGGTGTTTCTTTTTTGAATGAATAAAAAACAAATACGGATTATCCGAATTTTCAGTTATCCGAGGAGGGTGCCCCCCACGTTACCTCGGATAACCGGGGTTCTACTGCGTGTATGTATGTATGTATGTATGTATGTATATATATATATATATATATATATATATATATATATATATATATATATATATATATAGAAAGCTACAAAAAATGCGATATAAAAAAAATTAGCTGGGTCTCATTTTCCATAAGAATAGTGCGGGGTCCTTTAACTTCAAAAGAGCCTTATCACTTAGTTCAGTTCTTCGCCCAGAAATCTCAGAAGTTCTACCGTTATGAGATAATAGTTCTACCAGAAAAATGGTAAAGGTCATCGATCGAAACGGCGCGCATATTTTATTTAATAAACTTCATTTAAAATATGAGAACATTTTTTTGAATATCGACGTAACAAAGCCCAATACTTTTTCGACAACCCGATGTATTAATTTTTATTTCATGTTTCTTCTGCTTCTTGCTATCGTTAAAATCCTCAACTTCATATCTACGGCATCATCGATTGCTTATTTATTTATTAAGGCTCCCTCTCGGAAGACAGTGTTTTATCTTATTTAAAAATAAAATTTGCTAGAGCAAAACAATACGAAAGACTTTTTTTGTAAGGTAAGATGAATAATATTTAAAAATAATAAAATAGATATTGCATACTGAATATGCATAAACCCATATAAAATATCAGAATATCGAAGAAATGTTTAAAAACTTGATATTCTACCCGTATTTTTAGACAAAAGAAAATGTAAAAATATAATAATAAAACAAAAAACATATAAAAATAATTTACTTTAAAAATGTTTAAATTAAATGTTCGTTCATCGCGAGATTCCACCTATACATACTATATTGGCTATTATCGATAGCTAAGCTAGTATTCCTCACTTCGTTTTGCCCGTTTTTTATATCATTTGAATCATTACATAATTTTTATTTAAAAAATACTACCAAGCTTTAGCGCCCATCAATGAAACTACCTCTTCATATGTCAGCCAAAAACTCAAAGACCAAGGTGCCATACGCATCCAGATGGGAACAAAACCTTTGTAGAGGGCACCCACACCTTCTAATTGTACAGTTTTCTTTAAACAATCGATGGATGACGAATATAACATCCCCCTAAAAATAAAATTCTCATATTAATAAATTTATTATGAATTTCAAAAGTTCTTTATATAGTTTACCTAATTTTAGAAAAATTTTAGGCTTCAAAAGGTGCTAGTGGCTAGATAATGATCAGATAACTTGCATTATTTGACATTTTTCTAAAAATTTGAAGCGTATTTATATTCAGACATATCGATCCTTTTCATATCAGGTTCTGACATATGTTGGATATATAGTGGTAGTGACAACCATGAACATTGAGGTCATCATGAATAGCAGGCAAATAATCCAGTCAGAATACGAGTTTTTTTTATGGGCTGCAGTCTGTGGATATTTGCATACGTAGCCGATGTTCGAACGTTCAAAGGGAATGAAGAAATAAGTGTACTGTAATCTGCAAAGCAGATCGAGAATGGAAATCAGAGAGTAGGAGACAGTATGGGGCCTTGGTGCATACTGGCGTTGATAGTGAAGGTATTATACTCTATTTATTTGAAACTGATAGTAATAAAAATGCCAGTGGACTGACCGGAGGTCCTATCTATTCGCAGGTATTTTTCAGGTAACAAGACTCTTTTGTGACGAAGTTTTATTGCCGATCAAATCATTTTATTTACATAGTTTCCTGTTGTCCCAGCTACAAATTTAGAGCAGCATGCCCAAGTGTCAAGCCAGTTCCAATTCAATTGGTGTGTTAACAAAATGTCTTTTCCAGCGAAATGCCAAAAGTTGGGGCAGCTAACCCATAATGAAAAGTGTATAGTTAAAAATGCATTTCACTACGTTAAATAAAATCAAAATTGTGATTTAAGTGTGGGCGATTGTATGACAAAAGACTCCTTAATGATCGGAGTTGGTAAAGCCACAGTTTACAGAATTTTAAGAGAAATAAAAAACCGGTCAAGTGCAAGTTGAACTTGCCCAATTAGTGTTCCGTACGTTGATTGCTTTTATAATAAAAAATTTTGTAACGGAAGTATAAAATGATCAGTGACTTCACAACATACACCCCAAATAAGTTTTCAACAAAGTTTGTTTCCAATCTTTACTGAAAATTAATGACCTTGAAATTTTTGTTTTTTATATATACCCGATAAATTAATAAAGGTAATGCACTCGTGATAATTTTCGTTCAATCTACACCCCGTGGAGAATATTCCAGAATTTTTTCAAAATTTTTTGATAAGTACTTTACGAGATAAGGCAGGTGGACAAAGATTTCTCGCGATTTTTTGAAAATAATACAAAGAAAAGTGCGCGCAAGTATTACATTACACTGGTCAACAAAAAAAAAAGAAAAATTGCTTGTTTCCTGTGATTTTTTTTTTGTTTCTATCTCAAATTGACGCATATTTTTTTAAATATGGCAACAATTTTTCTCTAACAGCTTTTGTTTTTGAGTTATAGCTAACTACCCTCATTTACTATTTTTACTTAGATTTTCGTTTTTTATTGGACACTAAAAATATATTTTGTTGTTGTTTTAGATATGGCTTCGTCAAGAAGATGTTGTGTGCTTAATCCCGATTGTTTTTGCTATATTTGTGGTGAATATATATTTGCAAAATATCGAAAACCTATATCGGACTTTGTGAAAACTGCGTATCATCAGTACTTGAAAATAAAATTGTGTAATCAGGACAACCCATGGGTTCCTCATATTGTATGCCAGAAATGTGTGGTATGTCTACGGTTATGTTCCAGTGGAAAAAGAGATGCAATAATGTTCGTAACACCCATGATTTGGCGAGAACCTCGAAACCATCATGATGATTGCTACTTCTGTGTTGTGAAAATAAACGGAATTAACTCTGGAAATCGAAGTAAGTGGTCATATCCTAACTTATCTTCTGCTCAACGACCTCAATTAAAATCACAAGAGGTACAACCCAGCACATCTAAATCTTCTGATGATCCAAATCTCTGTGAACCCAAACGAAATACATCAAATGAAGACTCTGATTCAGACTACAAATGTAGCCTTTCAGAACCTCAACCATTTAATCAGAAAGAACTAAATGACTTAGTAAGAGATCTGAACTTACCAAAAGAAGCTTCTGAAATTTTAGCATCGCGTTTAAAAGAAAAAAATTTGCTTATTCAGTAACCAACATTACATTTTATCGTACCCGAGAAAAAAATCTGTTACCGTATTTTTCTCAAGAGAAGGATTTAGTTTTTTGTAACGATGTTGGTGGTATTTTGCAGCAGATGGGATTAAAACAGTACCAACCTAGTGATTGGCGTCTTTTCATAGACAGCAGCAAAAGAAGTTTAAAGTGTGTTTTGCTTCATAACGGTAACGAGTACGGATCTATACCTATTGCACATTCAAAGACTTTAAAAGAAGAATACGTAAATGTTTCTAAGGTTATGGAAAAAATTAAGTATCAAGACCACAAATGGGTCATTTGTGTTGATCTGAAAATGGTTAACTTTCTTTTAGCTCAACAAGGGGGGTACACAAAAGTTCCCTTGTTTCGTGTGTCTCTGGGATAGTCGTGACATTGGTCACAAAAAGTTTGGCCAGTGCGGGAAGAGCTAAAAGTTGGCACAAAAAATGTTATAAACGTCCCTTTAGTTAGCCGAGACCGCATCATACTTCCACCACTTCATATTAAACTCGGCATAATGAAACAGTTTGTGAAGGTGCTCGACAAAAGTGGCGAATGTTTTAATTTTCTTTCACGCAAGTTTCCAGGATTAAGTTCAGAAAAATTGAAAGCTGATATTTTTGATGGACCACATATTAGGCAACTCGTGAAAGATCCTAATTTTGTCAAATCAATGATTGAAGTCGAATCCAAAGCTTGGAATTCATTTGTTTTGGTTATGAGTAGCTTCTTAGGCAAAAAGAAATCTGACGACCATGTCGAGCTTGTTGAGTGCATGCTATCGAACTTGCAAGAGCTAGGGTGCAACATGAGCATAAAAATCCACTTCCTGCACTCGCATTTAGACCGATTTCCACAAAATCTGGGTGATTTTAGTGAGGAGCAGGGTGAAAGATTTCATCAGGATCTTCGGACAATGGAAGAGCGTTATCAGGGGCGGTGGGACTCACATATGATGGCAGACTACTGCTGGAGTTTGCAACGAGATCTACCTAAAGTCGTTCATTCAAGGAAATCTTATAAAAGATCATTTGCTAGTGTTCAATAGAAATTTTGTTAACTTAATGTATTATTTTTTTTGTATGTTTTTGGCAAAATAATAAAACTGTATATTTCAAAAGGTAAAGCTGTTAGCAATCTCCCAGTATTTTTTTCATAGTCAGGGTCATAGAAATACCCAATAACAGAAAAAAAAAATAAAGGAAACAAGACTTGTGTTGACCAGTGTTATATATATATATATATAATATATATATATATATATATATATATATATATATATATATATATATATTTTTACTTGTGTTTTCACAAGCTTTCATTTGACACCACACTCGATTACCTAGAAAATAATTTTTTTTTTCACTTCCGATTTCACCCCCCAAAACTAACCCCTTAAATCAAAATTTAACTTTCAAAACCTCATGGCTCTGATGAGGCCATCAATTCCTATATTATTACGAAATTTCAACTTTCTATGACAAATACTTTCGGAGAAAATCGGGTGTGACAGACAGACACCGAAGTCATCTTATAAGTGTTTCGTACGGAACACTAAAAAAGGAGGGGGTATAGACTCTCCAAAAAACAGATCAGGCAGAAAAGAACTTCAACTGACAAACAACACAAAACAAGCAGTAAGGCGTATTGTTCATGATCTTGCAAGCTGCGACAAGCCACCCAGAAATATCATAAAATGAGTAGAGAAAAACTATGGAGTGTTTTAAAAGGTATGAATTTGCATTGGAAAAAGTATGAAAGAAAATCTTTATTGATAGAAAGTGGAGAAATTGTACACTGGAGAAGAGACTATTTAAGGAAAGTTAGAAAAGCTCGCTCTGAAAGAAAAATAATATATTACTTAGATGAGACGTGGATAAATAAAGTGTACACAGTCAAGAAATTCTGGCAAGATGGAAATATCAAAAATACTCGCCATGCATTTAATGAAGGTCTTTCTACTGGTCTTAAACTGCCATCTGGTAAGGGACGTAGGTTAATTATTCCGCATACTGGAAGCGAAAGTGGTTTTGTAGGCCGAAGTCTTTTAATATTCGTATCCAAGAAAACAGGAGATTATCACGAAGATATGATTGGTTTTCACAGATAATAGACTTAATACCAGATGGCTCTCGTATTGTAATGGATAACGCAAGCTATCATTTTAAAAAATTAGAACGAGTTCCAATCTTCGGTTGGCCGAAAAAGAACATCCAATCTTGGATAACCGAGAAAAACATTTAATTTCCAAAAGGCAGTGTTAAGAAAGAATTATTAGAACTTGTCAAGCTTAAACCAAGATAAAGCATTTTTCTGAAAGGTCTATGTTTCTTAACGTCGCACTAAGTGCAGCAAGTTGAAAGGAGATTGAGTTAAATAAAAAAAAAAAATTGTTGTTCTTTCTATCTTAAGCTAGAGACGTATGAATACGCACTGCAAACGTAGGCAAGACTCAAAAGAGACCTGATATTGTGAGTATGCGCCTCGCTATCGAAACCTCACGCAGCAAATCTAGATTTGCGATTTACCTAAACTCAAACAAAATAATCTTTACAATGGGTTTAACTTCTAAATTAGGTATCATAACACTTACAATAGTGGACATTGTAAATAGATCGTAACTTTCAGGTTCGAATTATCAACAGAAGTAGCAAGCAGGCTTTTGACTAGGAAAGACATGTATAAAACAAGTCTTAATCCTTATCGAACACATTAAAAGTAGCTAAGAGAAAAAACTTGTATTCTAATATTATATATTTCAAGTTTTTAGTAGATACACCAAATACTACGGATGTCTGTATGCCTGCATATAGAAGGCTTAAATCATGTGTTATTTGTTATTTATACTCTATTCATATTGATATTTTTAGTGTTCCGTACGGAACACTTATAAGATCACTTCGGTGTCTGTCAGTCTGTCTGTCGCACCCGATTTTTCCGAAACTATTTGACATAGAAAGTTGAAATTTGGTAATAATATAGAAATTGATGGCTTCATCAAAGCCACGTAGTTTTGAGAGTTAAATTTTGACTTAAGGGGTTAGTTTCGGGGGGTGAAATCGGAAGTGAAAAAAAAATTTTTTACTAGGTCATCGAGTGTGGTGTCAAATGAAAGCTTGTGAAAACATGAGTAAAATACGAGGCTGGTTTGAAAAGTCCGTGCAAAGTCCGAGAGATGGCACCACCGGCGCGTATCGAGGTCATGTTTAGTTAGTAGCATCTCTTGAATGAACGGACACCAAGTTTCAGCCATATTGGTCTATTTCTTTGTGTTTGGCATTCGTGTGAATCAAGGAAGTCGAGTGATTTTCAAGAAATGGACGAAAAAGAATTTCGTGTGGTGATTAAACATTACTTTATGAAAGGCAAAAACGCCTCAGGAGACTAAAGAGAAGCTTGATAAACATTATGGTGACTCTGTACCTTCGATTCGAACAGTTTATAAGTGGTTTCAAAATTTTCGGACTGGCCATATGGGCACAAGTGACGCTGAACGTTCTGGACGGCCTGTGGACGTTACGACTCCAGAAATCATTGATCAAATCCATAATATGGTGATGGATGACAGAAGAGTTAAGGTGCGTGAGATTGCTAGTGCTGTGGGCATCTCGACTGAACGGGTACATAATATTTTGCATAAACATTTGGACATGAGAAAGCTATCCGCAAGATGGGTGCCGCGATTGCTCACGCTTGACCAAAAACGAAATCGTGTGAAGTGTTGCAAGGATGGTTTGCAGCTGTTCCAGAAGAATCCGGAGGACTTTAAGCGTCGTTTCCTCACTGTGGATGAAACATGGATACATTACTATACTCCTGAGACCAAACAACAATCTAAACAATGGGTGACCAAGGGGGAATCTGCACCAAAAAAGGCGAAGACCGTTCCTTCGGCCGGAAAGGTTATGGCGACTGTCTTTTGGGATTCGCAAGGGATAATCCTCATCGACTATCTGGAAAAGGGTAAAACTATTACAGGTAAATATTATTCATCGTTAATGGACCGTTTGAAAACCGAGCTGCAAGAAAAACGCCCGCGATTGGCCCACAAGAAAGTCCTATTCCATTACGACAACGCACCAGCACACACCTCAGCAGTTGTGGTCGCAAAATTAATGGAAATAGGATTCCAACTCGTTTCACATCCCCCTATTCTCCAGACTTGGCTCCCTCGGACTACTATTTGTTCCCCAATTTGAAGAAATGGCTGGCGGGACAAAGGTTTTATTCAAACGAGGAGGTGATTGCAGACACTAATGGATATTTTGCAGACTTGGACAAATCCTATTATTCCGAAGGGATCAACAAACTAGAACATCGTTGGACGAAGTGTATAAGCCTAAAAGGAGGCTATGTCGAAAAATAAAAAAGGTTTACCCCAAACACATAAGTAGTTTTTATTTTTGCACGGACTTTTCAAACCATATATATATATATATATATATATATATATATATATATATATATATATATATATATATATATATTATATATATATATATAATGTAATACTTTGTATTATTTTTAAAAAAATTGCGAAAAAATCGCTTATCTCGAAAAGTAATTATCAAAAAATTTTGAAAAAAAAAATTCTGGAATATTTTCCACGGGGTGTAGAATGAACGAAAATTATCACGAGTGCATTACCTTTAATAATTTATCTGGTATATAAAAAAAACAAAAATTTCAAGGTCATCAGATTTGAGTAAAGAATGGAAACAAACTTTGTTGAAAACTCATTTGGGGTGTGTTTTGTGAAGTCACTGATCATTTTATATCTCTGTAACAAAATTTTTTATTCTAAAAGCAATCAACGTACGGAACACTAATTGCGCAAGTTCAACTTGCACTTGACCGGTTATTTCTCCTAAAAAGTAAGCGTACCTGAGATAAACAGAATGCAAATACTTTCGGTGAATAGAACATTATACTAGGTCTATATTATCCTGTACAGGGATGATTTCTTACCTTCCTCGATCATCCAAAGGCTGATTCATAACCCTAGTTTTAATGACATCAGCCGGAGTACCCATAGATGCCGCGACGAACCCAGCACCGCAGCTGGCCATAACGTGAACTAAATGATTATCCGGTAGATTTGTATGTCTTAAAATAAACCGCTTGGTTAGATCGTAGGTTGTTAGGTCTCCTAGGTTTACTAATGCTGCCCTTTGCACATTTGGAACAGAACCTATAAACAACGAAAATAAAAACGATTTTTATAGTTCAAAGGATATTATAGTATAAGTCTTTTTTTTAAGCTATACGTATTATTTGCCATGAGGTTTGGATTTCATACATTTCTATCGGTAAAAAAGGCTGCAGTCTTCCCCTAATCCACTTTTAACTTGATTGATTAACTCGATATTGCGACCAGATTAAGAACAAGCACCCTCCTCTTACAAATTCCATTATCCAATAATCCAAGATTCAGGTATGGACTTTCAGCTGTGAGAAATTTGGGTAATTTGGGCTCCAAACAACTTTGCAGTGTCTGATTGGAATATTGAATGTTTATGCGAAGACTTAAGGATATATTCTCGCCTTTTAAAAGTGGTTTTAAAGTTTTCATCCTTTATTTGTAGAATTTCAGTTCACACGCCTCGCCAAACCATCACTTACTTCTCATTAATGCCTCTTTCTACCTTCGGAATCTTTTCTATTGCTTCGACATATTTCTCGTCTGTAAGAAGTTGCTGATAATTTCCTCTTGTGTGCAGCTGGTTCAACTTTTTCGTTTCCATGGTTCTTACTTTACGTACAGTCTCTGTTAATGGTTGTCCATTACTTACTTCGAAATTACCATTCAAAGACAATTGCTCTTAAGATGAATAAAAGTAAGGCAAAAATATTAACCAACACTAATAACAACATAGTTATAAATTTAGAAGGAAAAAATTACCACGACGAGACAAATGTCTTGGATGAAATTTCAAGAAGAATCAGGATAGGATGGTGTGTATTCGAAAAGTTATGTATATATAAGTTATGTACATATATTCAAAGATGAGGCCATTCCAAATAAGTTAAAAGCGTTGAAATTGAGACACTGAATAAAGCCCATATGCAAAAACTACCTTGGATCCAGAGAGCATACGAAAGACAGATGATCGGGATAAAACTTAAAGATAGAAAAAAAAAACAAGTGGATATGTGAACAAATGAAAGTAAAGGATATTATAGAGCATGTAGCAGAAAGAAAGTGGCAATGGGGACTGGACATGTAGCATGCACGACTTATGATCGATGGACCAAGCGAACAATAGAATGGAGACCACGAGAACAGAAAAAGAGCATAGGATGATGGCGGGATGATATATAGAGGGTTGCGAACATTAGATGCATGACAACAGCTGCAAATAGATCGAGATGGAAATTCAGGGGGAAGGCCAAAATCCAGCATTGGATAGAACTAATCTTAATAGTGATAGTTATTTTTTTCGATATGCCTCTAGTCTAAGATTTTCTTTAATAATGCAAGACATGGTTCCTGGCGGAACTTTCATGCCTCAACTTCTGCTTATGGAGCAGATTTCTGCACTGCTCCGTCAAATAGAATACATTCGAGTGTCACTTAAAAAATTCTTATTAGACAACCTTATTAGGTACGGACACAATATAGTGCAATACTACATATAAGATAAAACAATAACTTGATTTTTTAAAGAACTTGGTAAAAATGTATCGTAGATGAAACCCCAGATTAGAATAGTAATTATTTCTTAATACGGAGCTGATAAAATGGTTACAATTTCATTTGAAATAAACCCGCAGTAACAAAAAAGGAAATAAAATGAGTATGTATGAACCATTTTATACATTGGAAATTTAAAAATATACACCTAATTTAAAGATCGATGACTTTTGGGGCCCAAGCCCCTCTGGTCCGCTTGATTACACCACAGCAAATTAGTAACAATCAGGAATCAGTTAATTTAAATTTTAATAAAAATCTATTTTTTTTATGGGTCTAGCACACGTGCTGCAGGGAAGTCCCTAAAGCGCTCCAGGAGCGGCATGTGTGCGGAAAAGGCGATTCACGTTGTTCTTGAATCGCTGTAATATCTTTTACTTACCTTTCCATAATCCTCTCACACCCCCTTTCGCCCATACTTGCTTAAAAGCATCAACGATACCATGTACTCGAGGTGGTAACCCCATCAATCTTCTTCTACCTTCCATTTGTAATTGTACTTTGACTAGATCTGTTGGACTTGCTATGTATTGCGAAAACGCGCCTGCTGTCACACCACCTATAAAACAAGTTTTGACAAAATAACGTGAAAATTTGTATATGGTCTCTGTTAACAAACTTTTTGTTTGTGTATGTATATATAAATATATATAAATATATATATAAATATATATATAAATATATATATATATATATATATATATATATATATATATATAAATATATAATATATATATATATATATATATATATATATATATATATATATATATATATATATATATATATATATATATATTATATATATATGGGATATTTCACTCCAACGGGGATATCCGTATGACCAGAAATGAGAGAGACGCCCACATACGTGGGTAAATCAAATATAAACGGTAATTTTTTTTATATGTTTATTGAATAACCTTATACACAAATCATTGATTTAACATTTTTCAATATAGTCTCCTGCGTGAACCACACACTTTTACCACCGATTTGGAAGTTTCCGAATTCCCTGGTCATAAAAGATTTGAGGGCGGGTTGTAGGTCAATTGCGCACGTGTTCCTCGACTTCTTTAATGCTTCCAAATCGCTGTCCTCCCAGTGATTCTTTCATAGGCGCAAACAAAAAACAGTCACAGGGGGATAAGTCAGGGCTATAAGGAGGGTGCTCGAGGGTTTCCCAGCCCATTTCTTCCAGTGTATCCCTTGTCAAAGCCGCAGTGTGAGGCCTGGCGTTGTCCTGAAGGAGAATGACATCTCTGATGGGCATGTTCCGTCTTTTCTTTCGATAGGCGGCTTTTGCCAACCGTAACAACTGGCAGTAGTAAGCCGCATTCACCGTACGTTGATCGTGCAGGAAATCGGTCAGTAAAACTCCCCTAGAGTCAAAAAAAATCGTTGCAAGGACTTTTCCAGCAGAGAGACGAGTTTTGGCCTTCACTTCAACCTTCATTCGTTCTTCGCCACTCCTTACTTGCCATTTTGGACTCGGGAGTATAGTGATGTACCCACGTCTCATCACATGTCACTATGCGCTTTAAAAAAGGCCTCCCCTTCTTGCTGAAATCGATTCAGAAGCCTTTCAGCGATCTCCGACCTGACCTGTTTTTGGTTTCCAGTCAACAACCTTGGAACTCATCGAGCAGTAATTTTTCTGAAACCGAGTCGATCAGTAATTATGGATTGAACACTTCCATAGCTGATACCCACTTCTGAGGAAATTTCTTCAACGGTTAATCGGCGATCACCTTCGATAAGGTGTCTAATGTCACGGTTGTTGTCATCTGTAAGGCTTAACCTAGGGCGTCGATCATGACTTTCGTTTTCAACCCGTTCTCGTCCGCCCTTAAATTCTCTCGCCCACATATACACACGATTCTGAGACAGTGTACTGTCCCCAAACTGTGCCTTCAAACGGGTTAAAATTTTTGACGGTTTAACGTCTTCATTGGTTAAAAACTTGATGATAATACGTTGCGCAACAGACGAAGGTACCTCTTGCTCGGTCATGGTTGTACTGACGACAAAGATGGTTCCCCCACTCCTCACAGACATCTACTCCACACAACATCATCTAGCTAAGAACTGCATTCTAAGAAGAATAACAAAATTACCGTTTATATTTGATTTACCCACGTATGTGTAATGGCTCAAAATTTTCGTTAATGTTTACTTTGGAATGCTACCTGGCTTTTTAAAAAATTCAATATGGCGGCTAAATTCATAATATTTAGACAAGAAAGAAATGCATTATTATATCAAATAACGAATACCGTCAAACCCCCCCCCCCCCCCCAGGGAAGGGGTAAATTTTTTAATTCATTTCTGCGGTTAGTTTTTGACTTTGCACCCTTAAAAGGGATGAAAACAGGGGTTGGAGTGACTAATTATCAATTGTAAAAATTTATTTCTGCAGATTAGGGAATGGAAATTTAAGGTTTTTTATATTTCTAATTATATTTTAAGGGTAGTTTTCAAATTCCCTTATAAAGGTGAAAGGACTGAGGTGAAATATTGACATAATTATGTTTTATTGGGTCTGGAATTAAAAATTTGTTATCAGGGGTTTTCGAGGACGCATATTAGACTATGTAAGGGAAAGTTTCTGTTTCATAAGCTATAGTTAGCATATTTAACCAAGGTTAACCTTTTTTCAATATTTATAACTTCGACAGAAGATTGTTGACATAGATGATTATTAATCGCACTGATATTATTTATTTTATGTATTGAGTTTACCGATTGTGAATGTGATTTTAGCTGATTTAACCTATTATCGCCTAATGGACCATTATTGAACTTACTTCCAAAATTTTGCGCTGATGCCTATTTTGACTCTGATGTCAGTTGGAGAAGTGAAAATAAGGGTTTTTTTCTGAAAATAAGGTGTCGAAGTAGGCTCGAAATTTTGACATCATCAGGAATTTTTGTGTTCAGATTCAAAAATTTGTTATCAAGGGTTTTTAAGGATGTCAATCTTAACTTTGATATTCCTTGCAGGGACGAAAACAAGGACTTTTCCCTCTGTAAGGGTGTAAATTTATAAAACTAATGTCAAAGGCAAATTTGGCGTCCTTAAAAACTTTAGCAGAGAACAAGTTCTTAATTCCAAATAGAAAAATTCCTAATTATGTAAAAATTTCGTTTCCCTCCACCCTTATTTCACCTCTCTGAGGGTAGAAAAGTATAAAAACGACATCAGAGTAAACATAAGCGTCCTCGAAAACCCCTGATAACAAATTTTTAATTCCAGACACATAACATATTTCACCCCAACCCGTATTTTTCATCTTTATACGAATTTGAAAACTACCCTTAAAAATATAATTAGAAAGATAAAAAAAATCTTAAATTTCCATTCAACAATCTGCAGAACTAAATTTTTACAAATTCTGAGTCACCCCCCAACCTCTGTTTTCATCCCTTGTAAGGGTACAAAACCAAAAACTAATCACAGAAATAAATTCGGTACCCTCGGAAATCTCCGAGTAAAAATTTTCAAAATTTTTTTGACGTTATTCGTTTCTTGATATAAAAATACATTTTTTTTGTTTAAAAATTATGAGTTTAGCCGCCATATTGAATTTTTTAAAAGGTCAGGTAGGACTCGAAAGTACACTTTAACAAAAATTTTGAGCCATTACACATATGTGGGCGTCTCTCTCAGTTCTGGTCACACAGATGTCCCCGTTGACGTAAAACGTCCCATATATATATATATATATATATATATATATATATATATATATATATATATATATATATAGATATATATATATATATATATATATATATATATATATATATATATATATATATACATACATACATACATACATACATACATATATATATATATATATATATATATATATATATATATATATATATATATATATATATATATATATATATATACATACATACATACATACATACATACATACATATATATATATATATATATATATATATATATATATATATATATATATATATATATATATATATATATATATAAAAAATTGGTATATCTCTGTAGCAAAAGCAATTGAAGAAAAATATTGATAAATAGTGCTCCTCGATAAAGACATCAGATTTATGACATATATGACAAACATAAAAATATCACTGTTTTTGTTTAATTAAGCAAACTATAATAAAAACTAATTGTCACTAATCTTCGGCAGCATTTAGGACACTTTTTGCAGTATCGATATACAATATTTCACGAAAAAGCATTTATTTTTGCAGCACGTTTCAAGGCGCAAACAAAAGATATTGTCTTTGAAATTTCTTCGATGAGTATATGATCTCTCTCTATAATTCACGTTTAATATTCCCTCTCTCTCATTGACGCACTTGAGTATTCATTAGTTGTGTCAACGGCGGCGCGTTACTTTTTAAAATGACGTTGCTCAGTTATTTATACATTTTTTTAACTATGTTAGGATTTAATAAAAATAAGTATGAAGTGTCTTTCCAGTGGACTCGGGGAGGAGAAATTTTGAAGAAGGTATACTCTGCAGTGTGTGCATAGTTAATTATGAAATTATTTGGTTTACAATAATCGCAGACGTGTTTTTGATTTTACTGTAGTCTCTTGTTATTTTTTAACTTTTCTTCTTTCACAGTCTTACATTATGATAGAGAAGGACATCAGTCAATAAATAAGAGAGTGTGAAACGATAACCAGGGGGTGAACCTCTTAATAAAAAAATACCCTTTTGCACTGGAATTTTAGTAAACCACAATCAATGAGGGGGGAGCGAATTTTTTAATAAAAACCAAAAATAAATCCTTTTAAACATCTTACTGCGATGTTCCGCCAGTACTGTAGTAAGTACTTCAAGTTTTGTTCTCTAGTTTGTCGATCCTAATTCGGCTGGTGAGCCGTGATTTGGTGAAACGCCTCCCGTGATGCACTGACAGATGAAAGAACAGTGGTCATTGCTGAAATATGGACCCTTCGTTCATTTCTAGTAGTTGATATAGATTAATAATGCAATAACCTAAATAATACCATATATACTTACACATAGCTGATTTCCACAAAGGAAAATATTCGTCTTTGGAATTTTGCTTAAACATAGTTTCTTTTAACCATTTATACATTATAATTCTTGTTCCTGAATAGATCAGATGGCGGGCAAAAGCGGCGTGTACACCTTGCCATAGTTTATGCACACCCTCTTCTCTTGTTATGCCGACCGCCGTTCCTAACATCCCTCGATATGGTATCTGCAAAATGAAAAAATAAGGTATTAATTTTTAGAGTTGCTTAGGGAAAAGTCCATTTATTAATCGACTGGTAATCTTATTTAACAACATCTATGAAACTGGATTCCTCTGGACTGACTAAAGTCAACTTTCAACCTAGTTTCCAAAAAGTCAAAATCAATGAAATGTGACAATTGTCACTTAATAATTTTAATGTCTCACGTTCTCAAGATATTCCTGAGAATCATCCATACCAGAATATATAGAAAATGTAAAGCAGAAATAGAAAAATAGCATTAGATTCGGATTCCGAAAAGGTATGGGTACACGGGAAGCATTATTCTCATTAAATGTACTGGTCCAGCATCGTAAAGATATGAATGTAGAGGTATATGCATGTTTTATAGGTTACAATAAAGGTTTCGACTATGTAATGCACCAGAAATTAATAAAAATTACAGAATAATAAATACAGACAAAAGAGATCTAAATATTATTAAAAATCTGCATTGAAATGAATCAGTGGAAGTTAAAATTGGCCTGGAAAAGTCCGAGAGCATAAAAATAAACCAAGGTGTAAGACGGGGATCCATTCTCTCACCACTTTTGTTCAATCTTTACTCTGATGATGTGTTTAATGATATCATCTATGAATCCATTGAAGGAATAACAGTTAATGGGAGCAGCTGAACAGCACACGGTATGCTTATGATACTGTTCTATTAGCAAATAATATCAAAGATCTCCAGCAAGTGATCAATCGAGTCGTAACAGCCAGCGAAAGATTTGCATTAACTAACTCCGTGCAATTGTATGGATGTGAGTGTTGTACCATTGACCCTGGCTCAGACGAACGATTAGAGTCTTTTGAAATGTACAGGGTGAGTCAACGATACAGTAAAGTTTCATTATCTTATTTGTTTCGGGAATGATGAAAAAATGTTAAATACAATAGTTTTAGGGAATGTTAAGGTGCACTGTTTAAAATCATTTTTGAGTATACAGGGTACCTCAAAAAGGGGAACCGATATAACATATGTTTTTTTAAATGGAACATCTTATTTTCTAATTTATTTTTAAATTCTGCGTAAAATTTTATAACTTTTTTTATTAATAATGTTATAACCTAAACCTAGTAGTTTTTCTAATATTTACCATTTTTTTTTAAATATTTGTTTTCAGTTTTTTTAAAAAATTGGCAGTAGCGCCATTGTTTCCGGTATTGGTACGAACATTCTATAGAGATGAAAAAAAGGTATATGTAAAGAAATTTGAGTTAGATGTTACAGGGTGTTCAAAATAAATTTATGCATTTCGGCTATTTTAAATTGAAAAATCTCAAGTTTTTTAAATGATACACCCTGTATATTATTATTTTTTCTAATAGATTTTACAAAACCGTCCAACTTTTATTAAGTATGTCATATACCCATTTCTAATAGTTTATGATTTATTTTGAATTTTTCAATTTGTACCCTTGTTTTTAATACACTTACGCTATTGTGAAAACATAAACAAATAGTAAATAATAATTTTAATATAGTTTAACTTATCTAATGATTAATTATTATGACGTAATAAATGTTCAAAAATATACCCGTCTACTTGAATACACATATTTAGTCGTTTTACTATATTTTCCTTCACTTTCCTTAGCATAAAGGGCGTTATTGTCCTGCACGCATCCTGTATCCTATTTTCCATATCTACTGGTGTTGTAGGGGGATTCACATAAATATGATCTTTAATGTAGCCCTACAACAAGAAGTCTTAAGGTGTTAAGTCACATGATCGAGGGGGGCACTGAATGAATCCATCTCTACCGATCCATTTTTGTGGGTAACGATCGTTTAAAAATTTCCGAATTTCCCGGTGGTAATGAGCAGCAGGTCCGTCTTGTTGAATCCACATTTGTTTCCTTTCAAAGTTATCAACTTCTTCAAGAAGCTGGGGTAATTCGTTTTGTAAAAAAATTTAGATATCTAGGCCCGTTAAGCGGTTCGCGGAAAAAATATGGACTAATAATTCGAAAATTTAATATTTCATACCATACATTAAGCGACGAATGGTTTTGGCTTTGAACTTCCCGGACTTAAAATGAACTAACTGATGAATAATAATGCATGCTATGGCTGTTAACTGCTCCATTACTGCGAAAAGTAGCTTCATCATTTTGGATCAAAAATTTAGATCGACCTCTATTGCTCCATTCATGGGGGTATAAAAGTTTACTCGTCGTTCAAAATCACGGTCTTGAAGTTCTTGGTGTAGTTCCATATGAAAGGGATGATACTTGCTTTTTCTCGTGGTGCGATTAGTCGTAGTTTGGGATGTGTCAGATAAGTCAGTTAGTCGACGGCTGCTGACCTGGTGATTATCTCCAACATGAAGTAAAATCTCCATTTCTTTTTCCTCATTGGTAGCATTCTGGTTTACTACTTTGCGTTTCGTATACTCAACGCTACCACTACTATCAAACCGTTCCATTAAACACTGAAAAATTTTCTAGGTATACGTCTATTAGGGTACTTCGCTCCGGAAAGCCTTACTACCAACTCAATACTTCGGATATATAATGAAGGGCCCAAAGTACGAATTGCTACGTCGAATTGTTGAAGGCAAAATAAAGGGAAAACAATCGATCGGAAGACGACAGAATTCTTGGCTGAAGGACATGAGAAGATGGTTTAGATGTGCTTCGAGTGATATTTTTCGAGCAGCAGTTTCTAAAGCTGGTTTAGCTATATGAATCGTCAACCTTCGTGAGGACACGACGTCGTAAGAAAAAAATGTATTGTAGACCGGTTGCGTTATTCACAGGGAAGCATTCGCGTCAAAATATTTGAGAGTTTCATTGAGCCAGATCTTAAAATATGCAATAAACGTAATAAGCTTTATAAAAACTTGGTCGTTCCGGCAATGATTTTCAAAAAATTATGTGATGATATGGGTTCCGACCACGCCTCTTTGTTGTGCACTTGGCTATGTCTCCCTAGTGGTAATGTTTTGCCTCGTACGTTTGAACTGGTACAGGAAATATATATTTTTTATGAACACGTATATCGAAAATTTTGTGAATGGAGATGTTTTAGCAATACTTGTTATATGTGATATTCTGAAAATATGAATCTCTTTCCTTCGTTCTTAACTAAAGCTACGGAAAAGAAATACTGAAGGCAATTGCCAAATTTTGAACGAACTCGGCACAGATACATGAGGTGCAGAGATGCACTGGATAAATTGAGTGGAAGGAGACAGGTTGAGCTGTTATGAGTCCATGGACATCGGGTACAAGGCAACGAAGGGGTAGAGGAATTCAACAGACTCCTGGCTATGACCCCTTTTCGGAGACCCGAACCCACTTTATGACTATCTAAAAGACAGATCGGAGCTGCCCTCAAGAAATGGGCGAACGATGCAGACAGGCCAAAGAGCGCGCCTCAAGTGATTACTTGATGGGAGTAGACGCGACCTGAAGTCACTTGTTAGGATTTTTACGGGACATTGTAGACTAAGAAGGCACCTAGCATTGCTGGGGGTGGAAGATGGACTATCTAGAGGACGGGGAGATGCAGCACCATTTTGTCTCCGCACGCGAGGCACTGGGAAAATTGCGGTACGAGATCTTCGGAACGGCAGTGCTCAGAAGGGAGGAGGCTGGCATTCTGACGTGGAGTGCCGTCTTGACTTTTATGGTCAGGTCCGGAAGATTTCGCAATAACCGTGGTAGTTAGGTTGTTTTTTGTGTGAAAAGTTTCTTCAAGGTTGGCAAAGAGGATTCCTCCGGTCTAGTTGTTAGGCGCTGAGCCTCCCAACACCTACTACTACTACTACACCCAAAGAAAAGATGAATTTTTCTCGAGGAATGACGTCAGTTTTCGAAGAACACTTATCTCAACTTACCATCTGACTGGAGAAATATTTTTGAAATGATAATATTGATAAATTTGCGTGGTATTAAGGTCCATTTTTTGCGAGTACTTTATCTGATTTTACTGCTATAGAACAATAATCTTATTCGGTTGTTTTACGACAATACAAATACGTTAAAAACAAAATTTAACAACACGAAATTAATTGAATTTTGGAACTCAGTAAAAATTCCATTTGCGACTTCTTATTCGTACTAACCTCACTTCCTTTATTTATTTTTTTTAAATCCTTATTTACCAAAGCGTACCGGTTTCTGGATTTAGCAAAGGTGTTTAGAATTGCAAAAAGCTTGGAAACCACTGGCTATAGTATGTTATGGAGAAAATACTTTTTATTTATTCAGTCGGAAAAATGACTTTGGTAAGGGCACAGCATAAACGCAGCGAACTCACAAAGTTGAGCGCAGCAACAGATTCTACAGAAACGGAACATTCTGGGTAATTTATTCTAAAGGAATAAAGCTCTTCATATAAAAAAGTTATTAAAACGAGTCATTTGAGGAGTACGAGGTGAACCTCGATAAACTTTAAGGTAATATTAGGCCTTTTTATTTGATCAATAAATTTTTGGGTTTCGTCTAGTGTTGTTAATTACAATTATGACCACTGAATGTATTCATATTAACTCAGTCAAAAGATACATTTCTAGTTGGTTAGCATTAGTACTATAAGTTTAAAACTTTGACTGATATGTATTTTCTTGATTTTTTTCCAACATATTTTTCATTATTACTTCGTTTATGTTTATTTATTACTACAGTAATTTGCTACGGAAAATTAAAGCAATTTGTCACAGGTATATGTCACAAAACTTATAGCAGTATAATGGATATGGTTTTAATTGTTTATTTATCCATTAATTCCTGAAAATCAGTGGCTATAGAACAGCGAAAATAATTAGAAAACTATGTAATTATTATTAATTTTCTACTTATTACAAAAATAACGAGTAAAAAGTTGTTTTAAATATTTTTAATTGACGACCAGAACTCCAAAATTAAAAGTTACGAAAAGTGTCAAGCGAATGCGATCAATAGCTGTTCCAGTTTTTTAAATGTGTCCTGCAATTCGCATAGTAAACTGGAAAGGTTGCAATCCATCACAATCACGATATATATATATATATATATATATATATATATATATATATATATATATATATATATATACCAGGTGTACAAGTATGAAATACGGATTTCAGACAACAGATGGTGCACAAATGCAGTTTATGCTATAAAGATATGTCACTGCGTCATTTTGCTGTGTTATCAACAAGTGTCAGACGCGTACGAGAGATAAATTGGAAGTGTGCATAGTGTTGTGTTGTTGTGTTCAATATGTCGAAATTTATACCAAACAAAGAGCAGTCGCGGACAGCATTAATTTTTTTGTTTTCATTTGAATAAAACTGCTGTTGAATCATACCGATTACTTCGAGAAGCTTATGGTGAACATGCTCCATCGCAAGATATGTGTGAACGATGGTTTCGGCGTTTCAAAAGTGGTGACTTCGATGTTGCAAACAAGGAACGTGGAAAACCGCCAAAAAAATACGAAGATGTGGAATTGCAAGCAATGTTGGACGAAGATGATTCGCAAACACAAAAACAACTCGCCGAGAAATTGGGCGTTAGACAACAAGCTGTTTCCAATGGGCTACGAGAGATGGGAAAGATTCAGAAGATCGATAGATGGGTACTACGAGTTGAACGACAAGTAAATGGAAAAGCGCAAAAACACGTGTGACATTTTTCTCACTCGGTACAAAAGGAAGTCGTTTTTTGCATCGTATAGTTACAGAGGATGAAAAGTGGATTTATTTTGAGAATCCCAAGCGCAAAAATTCATGGGTAGACCAGGCGCACCATCCACATCGACCGCAAGACTGGATCGCTTTGGCAGAAAGACGATGCTCTGTGTTTGGTGGGACCAGAAGGGCGTAGTGTATTATGAGCTGTTAAAACCTGGGGAAACGGTTAATACTAAACGTTACCAACAACAATTGACCGATTTGAACCGTTCGCTGCTTGAAAAAAGGCTAGAATACCGAAAGAGGCAACACAAAGTCATTTTTCGTCATGACAATGCTCCATCACATACGGCAAAACCAGTTCGCGACACGGAAGCACTCAGCTGGGAAGCTGTACCCCCATGCGGCTTGCTCACCAGATTTGGCTCCTTCCGATTACCACTTGTTTGCATCGTTGGGTCACGCACTTGCTGAGCAGCGCTTTGGTTCGTGCGAAGATGTGAAAAAAATGGCTTGATGAATGGCTCGTAGCAAAAGGGGAAGATTTTTACTGGCGTGGTATTCATAAATTGCCCGAAAGATGGGAAAAATGTATAACAAGCGATGGAGCATACTTTGAATAAAGCACTTTTTATCATTCTTCCGAATTTAACATGTTGTTTTTAGAAAAAAAATCCGCATTTCATACTTGTACACCTGGTATATATATATATATATATATATATATATATATATATATATATATATATATATATACATATATATATATATATATATATATATATATATATATATATATATATATATATATATATATATATATATATTATCCACTGTCTCCCAAAAAGTTTTATACAAATGGAGAAAAAGTTTATCTTACATATTACAAAAAAAATTATTCTCGATAAAAAATTCAGAGAGAAAATAAAAAATAATGAATTATAATGAAGAGTAAAGGTTCTCTAAAATTTAAATACAGAGAAAAATATTTATTGAAAATGTTAATAGGAACTAAAAAATTATGCTCATGTTTAGATTTGTAGCCTTCCTAGTTATATATTCAAAAAAAACTCTAGTAAACACGTCATAATTGGATTATTTATTGAATATAGGAAACGAAATTAATTAAAAAACTAGTGCACTGATTTTGATTGTATCATATTTTTGTTAAAAATTTGATAACCTTTTTATCTGCTTTGCAACAATTACATCCATAATAAATTTGTGCTAATATTATTTTATTTTGAAATTGCAACATTACTTAATTACCACCTACATAACATAACAACTAAACATATGGATTAATTCTAACTTTATTGCACAAGTGCTTCAATGTATCCACCGTCCCTTTCTAAACAGGTAATTGTTCTTCGAGAAAAATCTTTTATTACATCTCTAATTACGTTACTAGTTATAGCTTCACATATTTCCCGAATGACTCTTTCAAGATGATCAACATCTTGAAATAGCCTTTTAAGATAAACCTTTTCTTTAAGTAGCCCCATAAAAAAAGTATAGAACGGTGATGTCCGGAGACCTTGGGGGCCAAGTAAATTGCACATACCTTCCTATTACTCTACCGTTAAAAATGTGGAGGAGATAATCTCGAACATTTCTCGTACTGTGACATGATGCACCATCATGTTGGTACCATATACGTTGTCTTTCAATTATTGGTAGGTGATTAAGAATCTCAGGGAACTCATTATTTAAAAATTCTAGGTAACGTTCAGTTTTCATATTATTTCGAAAAAAGAATGGTCAAACTATTCTATCTTTAAAGATTCCACACCATACATTGGTTTTAAACGAGTATTGATCTCGAGTTGGGATATTGAAGTTAGGATTAACATCGCACCACCAGCGATAGTTTTGAGAACTTTGAGAGAACTTGAGACCCCATTAGACGTAAATATCGCTTCGTCGCACAAAAGTATTTCTCATGCTATAAACCTGTTACCTTCCAACTCTCCTTGAAACCAAGCATAAAATTTAAGTTTTCGTTCAAAATCTTCTGCTTTTAAAGTATGGGTACATTGGGTTTTATATGGTTTAAAATTTATTTGATCTCAAAATTCTCGCAACTGTAGTTTTACTCACATTCAATAAAGCTGATCTTTTCCGAAGTGACTCTTTTGACTTTTCTACTACCGACAGCGATACTTGATTTCGATTATCTTCATTTGAAACCCATGCCCGATGTTTCTTTTTAAATTTATTTTCAACATTTTTATTAGGGTATCTATTATTAAAGATTTCTGCTGCTTCTTTAAAAGTTTTATAATTAACTCCAAGTATGAGAATAATTTCAATTTTATCTTCAACATTCAATTTTACTGGCATTTCTAATTACTGCAAATACAGACTGGCGTGACTGGAGTTTTTGTGAATTTTTAACTAGGAAGGCCACAAATCTGAACGTGAGCATAATTTTTTAGTTCCATTAACATTTTCAATTAATATTTTGCTCTATACTTAAATTTAAACATACTTTACTCCTCATTATAAATCATTATTTTTTATTTTCCCTGTATATCATCAAATGTTTTAAACTTTTGATGCCTGATTATGGATTTCTATGTGATGCAGAACTTTTTATCAAGAATGATATTTTTTTTTAATATGTAAGATAAACTTTTTCTCCATTTGTATAAAACTTTTTGGGACACACTATACATATATATATATATATATATATATATATATATATATATATATATATATATATATATATATATATATATATATATATATATATATATAAATATATAAATATATATCGTGGTAAGATATAATAAATTGTACCTAAAACTGAAAAAACATACCTGCCCTCACTTGGAGACCTATACGGTCAGACACCGAAAGAGGGGAATGGTCAGCAAATTGCCAACATTCGCCGCAGGCAGCGCAATTTGAGGGGTTGACCTCGTGCATTTGTGACTCAATCTAAAAACCACTGAAAATGAAAAGTCCATAGTTCCGTAGTCTAGCCACTGTTCTCTCATTTGTCATCCTAGCTCAACTGATGAGCAGTGATACAGTGAAACGCATCTTATGTATAATATTAATTTTTTCCCACTTTTCTCCACGTCTTGTTTAATTTATTTCTAACATCACTAATCACAGTTTTATACATTACCTTTTAAAATACTTACTTTACCTCCATTTTTATTCAGTTCACCCTGTATTTGTAACCTTGTTTTGATAAGGTCCAAAGGATAAGTTACTGAAAAAAAATAAATCTATAAAAAAATTTACCCAGAATAAATATAATGACCAACAGTTTTACGAGTTACCTAAGAGTAAGTTGTTACTAAATTCAATTTAGGTATTAATTGTGTTTGCACTAGTGAACATTATCTTCTTATAGTCTTAAGACATTATTAACACTAGATAAAACTAAGGTGTAAATTTTTACCTATTTTAACATCTATTATATATATATATATATATATATATATATATATATATATATATATATATATATATATATATATATATATATATATATATATATATATATATATATATATATATATATATATATATTATTAGTGTTCCGTACGGAACATTTATAAGATCACTTCGGTGTCTGTCCGTCTGTCTGTCCGTCTGTCTGTCCGTCTGTCACACCCGATTTTCTCCAAAACTATTTGTCATAGAAAGTTGAAATTTGGTAGTAGTATAGGAATTGATGGCCTCATCAGAGCCATGTGGTTTTGAAAGTTAAATTTTGACTTAAGGGGTTAGTTTTTGGGGGTGAAATCGAAAGTGAAAAAAAAAATTTTTTACTAGGTAATCGAGTGTGGTGTCAAATGAAAGCTTGTGAAAACACGAGTAAAATATATATATATATAATGTAATACTTGCGCGCACTTTTCTTTGTATTATTTTTAAAAAATCGCGAAAAATCGCTGTCCACCCGCCTTATCTCGGAAAGTACTTATCAAAAAATTTTGAAAAAAATTCTGAAATATTCTCCACGGGGTGTAGATTGAACGAAAATTATCACGAGTGCATTGCCTGTAATAATTTTTCTGGTATATAAAAAAACAGAAATTTCAAGGTCATCAATTTTCAGTAAAGACTGGAAATAAACTTTGTTGAAAACTTATTTGGGGTGTGTTTTGTGAAGTCACTGATCATTTTATATCACCGTAACATAAATTTTGACTTAAGAGATTCGTTTTGAGGGTGAAATCGGAAGTGAAAAAAAAATTTTTTTACTAGGTCATCGAGTGTGGTGTCAAATAAAAGCTTGTGAAAACACGAGTAAAAAAAATATATATAATGTAATACTTGCGCACACTTTTCTTCGTATTACTTCTAAAAAATCGTGAAAAATCGCTGTCCCCTACCTTATCTCGAAAAGTACTGATCAAAAAATTTTGAAAAAAACCTGGAATATTCTCCACGGGGTATAGATTGAACGAAAATTATCATTACCTTTAATAATTTATCTGGTATAGAAAAAAAAAAAAATTTCAAGGTCACCAGTTTTCAGGAAAGATTGGAAACAAACTTTGTTGAAAACTCATTTGGGGTGTCTTTTGTGAAGTCACTGATCATTTTATACTACCCTAACAAAATTTTTTATTTCAAAAACAATCAACGTACGGAACACTAATTGTGCAAGTTCAACTTGCACTTGACCGGTTTTATATATATATATATATATATATATATATATATATATATATATATATATATATATATATATATAATGCAACGTCTCTGTATGTCCATTAGTGCGTTTATCACTCGAGAACCACTTAACCGATTTACGTGCTTTTTTTTAGAACATACATATGTTCTCTGGCCAGGTTATAGGCTATATTTTATTACGTTAGGTAACATAAGAAATAAGTAGTGACGATAATAGTGAATCGAGTCGAGAAAAAGTTTGCCGTTGGCGTGTTCTCTTGCAATACACTGCCTAAACCATTAAATATGGAACAATATCATGTAGCAAAGAATATCTATAATGTATATAAAATGCCACGTCTGTCTGTCCGTTAGTGTGCTTATCATTCGAGAACCACTTATCCGATTTATGTGTTTTTTTTTTAATTCATACATTTATTCTCTGGCTAGGTTATCTTCTATAATATATATAAAGCTATCTGTGCCCACGGCTCCGCTCGCGTGGACTTTATTCACTATTATCGTCAATGCTTATTCCTTATATTATCTAACGTAATAAAATATATCCTATTTAATAGCAGCATAAGTACTATTCGCTTATAATAATAAAGGCACTAAACCCTGTTTTACTTATGCCTCTTGCTATTGAATTAAAAGTTTTGGTGGTTTCACGCCGGATGGCGCTGAAATTTGTTGGCAACTGACACTTTTGGGTGTATGCCATTTAAATCTTCTCTGCTGATACTGTGGGTGTTTGCGAGTTACTTCTTCACCTAGGCTGGCTGACGAGCTCTGATATGTTTGGTGTTTTATAGATGGCACGCCTGAGTAGTCCAGACGCCTGTACTTTTGCAAGAGCCAAGAGCAAGGTTTCGTCTGCTAAAACCAATATACACTACCGTCAAAAAGTATTTTCCCACCTAGTTATTTCAGTCCTAAGACAACAAAAACCCAGATAACATATTTATTTTTTTATTTTAATAAATCATTATTTATTCTTACATTATTTATAGTCCAGAAAATCAGAAAAATATTCATGATTTTCCAGGATTTTTCTCATCTATGTTGTCTTATTTTTAATTACCGCTTTACACAGTTTCGGCATTCTGTCCACTAGTTTCTTCGGTTATTTTAACCCATTCAGCTTCTAAAAGTTCCCACAAGTGATTTTCTGATGTTGAATTGAGTTTTCATACACACCTGTCCAAATGGTTCCACAGCAATTCGAGGGGGTTCAAGTCGGGTGATTGTGGAGGCCAAATCATCACTTCCAGGACGTCGTCGGATTTCAATTGGTCTAAAAGTTCTCTAATTTGTTTAGCAGAATGTTAAGGATCGTTGTCATGCTGAAAAAATTTCCCCTGAAAACGATCTCGTCTAGAAGGAATCATTTGAGTTAGCAAAATTTCTTGATCTTGTTGTTTTCGCATGATTCCTTCTATCCTAAAGATTTTTCTAACTTTAACATCGTTGCCAAAACAACCCCAAACCATTACTGAACCTCCATTATGTTTTACTGTAGGCAACTGACAGGCTTCCAACATCCTCTCTCCAACTGACCGACGCGCCGCCGTAAACTCGTCGATTTGAACTGAAAATTTCGAATTTAGATTCGTCGCTCCAAAGGACGGAATTCCATTGTTCTGATGTCTAATTTTTATGTACTCGGGCCCATTCTAATCGTTTACGTTTATTCACTTGCTTAAGAAGTGGTTTCCTTACTGCAACTCTCCCGTGTAGTCCACCTTCTACTAACCGATTGTTCATGGTTGTCACGGGGATGGGGATGGGCCGCTCCAGATTTACTCGAGCCATGATTTCTGGTACGGTTAGAAGGCGATTACGTCTGGACATTGTTATAGCTCTGTCTTCAGCGGGAGTCTGTATCAATGACAAAGTACTGTTTGCAAATGGTTAATTTCCAAAAGGGCAATGGTATTTATAACATAGTTTTTATCATAAAATGTCACTAGGAATTTCCATAATCCCTAGAAACTTGAAATGAGTTCTTACTTCAACTGGAATTATCAGAAATCGACTCAAAATGATTATCATACGAAACTTGGAAATTTGTTCTAATTGGTTTTTAATTTGTGATTTCACCAAAAAGGCTTATCTAAACAATTTTATGATGGACACTTGTTAAGAACTATTAAATTTACCTAATATAATAAAGGGTTGAATTAGGTATTAAATTTTGGCAGTTACATTGAAATTTCTAGGTGGGCAAATACTTTCTGACAGTAGTGTACATCTGTACGAAATATTTTGGAACCACAAAAAAAATTTATTCCACCTGAACTAACTTCCTTGAAAAATGCTATGGAATTTGGTAAACGCGTTTCATAGTTCAATACATTATAAGGAAAATAAACGTTGAAAAATCCAATACTCGATTTTCCGGAACATTTTTACATGCACCTAAAGTGTTTAACGTAAAAAAAGTCATAAAAACAGAAACAATAACAAAATTATTATTTTTCCATGTTTTTAAATACTAAGTAAATAAAAAAAATCGATTTTTTACTTGAAGCGTCTAATACATTTTCGTTACTGGAAAAACAGTGGATTCTCGGTGAAAAACACGGTCATTACCTATTAATAGAATCCCACTGTCCAATTGACGGTGATTGATACTAATATAATGAAAGTTATCACGCAACTTGAGTCCGTTACGAATTGCGTAAACATATTATTTGTTTGTCTCCTTTTCTTAGATTTTAAATTGATAAATCGACAGTTGCGATTCCTGCGACGAGGGTTCCATATTATTATCTAACTTCAACTAGCAAAATTGTTCTTTTTTACATACAGTGTTTCCAAATGCTACATCAACTCATATATATATTTTTTTTTTATGGGTCTAGCACACGTGCTACAGGGAAGTCCCTAACGCGCTACAGGAGCGACACGTGTGCGGAGAAGGCGATTCACGTTGTTCTTGAATCGCTGTAGATTGTACTCGGTGGGAAACACAGTCCTGGGCAAATTATTCCAAAGGGCTGCTGCTCTCCATATAAAAGACTGCTTGAAAAGTGTTGTACGGGGAGTAACAAGCTGAACCTCATACGGATGTGAAGAATTAGCGCGACGTGTACTTCTAACATGCACCGCTCTGGGAGGAATTAAGCGGGCCACATCCTCCGAACCAGAAAGCTTTACACTCGCTTTCTGGTTCGAAATAATATTCCCAACTTTTGAGAAGCTCTCCTTGCTATGCCTGCAACATGTTCAGGCCAGGACATATTTGCTCCCAAATTAACGCCCAACAAATTGAGTGACGATGTTAGAGGAATGGAGTGCCCCGACATAACTATGTCGGGTTCAGCAACGTTAACTTTTTTAGAAAAAACTGCCGCCTAGGTTTTTGTAGCGTTAAATTCCACTTGGTTATCGTCACCAGGTCTTTGTTAAGTTGAACGACTTCCTGCTGTCTGCGGATATTCGTCTGAGTAGCCGATGTCCGAGCGTCCAAAGTGAATGAAGAGATAAGTGTAATGTCATCTGCAAAGCTCTAGATTGGATTCTGGGTCTTTTCCAGCAGATCGTTAATGTAAATGAGAAAAAGAGTAGGAGACAGTATGGAGCCTTGAGGTACACCGGCGTTGATAGTGAAGGCGTTAGAAAGAAATCCGTCGACTGCCACTCGTAAAGAACGCTCTCTGAGGAAACATGAGAGCCACAAACAGAACCTTTCCGACATACCACAAGAACGTAGCTTAGCCAACAGCCCATCGTGCCAAACACGGTCGAATGCCTTGGATATGTCCAGAGCAACCGCTCGAGATTCTCCAAAGTGTTCAATTGCATTGTTCCAAACATGTGTTACATAAGTCAGAAGATCTCCTGTCGATCTATTTTTACGAAAGCCATATTGGTGATCGCTAATAATGTTGAATCCTTCAAGATATTTTAGAAGATTCTGATTGATAGCCTTTTCCATGACTTTCGATATTATTGAAAGCAGTGCGATTGGTAGGTAGTTATTTGGCAAGGTCTTCTTGCCTTTTTTAGGTATCGGCTGAACTGTAGCGCATTTCCAGCAGGAAGGAAACATTCCCTTTCTGTAGGATAGGTTGAAAAGTCTACAGAAAACTGGTGTTAGTTTCCTCGCACAGATTTTAAGAACTATGGCAGGTATTCCGTCAGCGCCAGAAGCCTTTTTGGTGTCTAGCTTCATCAGAATACGCTTTATAATACGCTGTCTGAAGACAACATCGGGCATCCTTGACTGCACTATGGGAATAGTAGGTGGTGTTTTTCCTTGGAAATCGACAGTAGAATGTGAAGCAAAGAGTTCAGCCAACAAGTTCGCTTTCTCAACAGGTGTCGTTGCAATAGAATTATCTGGCCGTGTGAGTGGTGGTATGGTGGATTTGGTGAAATTTTGACTAACTGCCTTAGCGACCGACCAAAAGGACCTTGAATTGCCGGGACAGGCGAGAAGTTTGTTTCTAATCCGTTGATTGTGTACCTCCTTGGTTTCGTCGATAATTTCTTTGCATCTGTTCCTGGCACGAACAAATGTGTTACGATTTTCGCGCCATTGTCGGTATGCAAGATGTTTAGAAGCAACAGCTTCTTTGCATTTTCGGTCAAACCAAGGCTTGCCGTTGGAAGGGCATTTCTTCGAAAAAGGGATGTAAGCCTCCATACCGGCCAAAATAACATCGGAAACCTCCCTGGCGCAGTCAGATGGGTCGTCGGATCGAAAACAAACGTCCAACCAAGGGAAAGTTCGAAAATATTCCATGAGATCTTCCCATTTAGCAGACTTGTAGTACCAAATCTTGCGCGGTTTAGGCGCCTCTCTGTCATTGATTGGTAGAATACTCGATGTCGAAAGTAGTTTATGGTCGGAAGAACCTAATGGCGGATTTACGCTGACTGTGAAAATCTCCGGATTGATGGTTAAAAAGAGATCAAGAAGACTGGTAAACTCTCCGTCTCGATCAGGGATCCGTGTTGGTTCGTCAATAAGCTGAGTTAAGCCACAACTGATTGAAAATGATTCGGCTTCACGACCTTGTTCATCGGTAGTATTTGAATATGTAAGCCAGTTGATGTTGTGGACATTAAAGTCGCCCAGGATGGCAATTTCGGCATTTGGATAGTTAATTTGTAAATGATCGATGGTGTCTGCAAGGGAAGCGAAAAGTGTTTTAAAGTTATAGTATCACTTGGTGGTCGATAGAGGATACAGATGAACCTTGTGGTTGGTTGAGTCGTTATTTTTAACCACATAACATCAAAGTTTGGGGGCTCCAGAGTCTCTTCTCGTTGGCAAGAGAGGTCGCTTCTGACATAAAGACAGATTCCAAAGTTACGCCTAAATCGGGAATAGAAGTCGTACCCAGGATAAAGATAGTTTACTGTGCTGGTCGATGAACTTAGTTTCACAGAGAGCGAGTACATGAGGTTTATTTGATTGCAGGTGTTGGTGCACTGAATTTACGTTCGTGTTTAAACCTCGTATGTTGCAAAAATCCATTTTGAAATTCTGATCTCTGCATGTCGACGCCCCTGAACCATCCCCCACCCGGAGATCCGAACGGGGGGCTATTTTACCTCCGGAATTTTTTATATCCAGGTGCCTCATCATGCTATCTGGTCCCACAGTCCGGAACATCGGCACATCCACGAAACGTTAAGCGACTTCACGCAGCCTAAGCCGATGCGATGGTATCACACCGGGCGATGCTGGTGGGATTTGGGCATCTACCATCTAGGTTGTTCTTTAAGTCGCCTCCTACGACAGGCAGAACATACCGGGGGAGATATTCTATCCCGCTCCCCCACGGGATATTGCTTGTTTAAAGGATTTTTTATTCAAGATATTATCTATAATGTTGGGGTCATATCCATTATTAATGGCTATTTGTTTGATTATGTTGAATTCTTTGTTAAAATTAGTTTTAGTCATGGGGATATGTAAAAATCTATGTATGAAAGAGTTAAAAGCTGCCATTTTGTGAGGATACGGGTGGGATGAGCTATTGTGTATGACTGTGTCAGTATGTGAAGGTTTGTGAAAAATCGAGAAATCGTGTTTATTGTTCACTTTTGATATAGATATGTCTAAGAAATTTATTGGTTTCTAATTCTATGGTAAATTTAATATTAGGATGCAAATTATTTAGGAAGTTAAGGAGGATTGTTAGTTGTCTATCTGTGCCCGTGAAACAGGAAATGATATCGTCAACATATCTATACCAGTAAACAATATTTTTGCTTACCGCGTTTTGATGAATTTTTAGTTCTAAATGATCCATGAAAATTTCCGCTAGTAACGGACTTAAAGGATTACCGATTATTAGACCTTCTTTAGATGTATAAAAGTTGTCGTTGAATTCAAAATAGTTTTGATCCAAGAACGTCGTAAGTAAATCTAAAATATCCCGTTTAATAACTTCGTTTACCTTATTCTTGATTAAGAGCTTATCTACTAATTCTATGACTTCATATGGTGGGATACTAGGAAATAAGTTTTGTACATCAAATCCTATTTATTTCTGAAGAAGCCATTGTATGGTGAAACAATTATCAAGTGACTTTAAATATATTAGAAATTAAAACATAGTGTTATTTTTATATAATTCATATATGTAATCCTTGTCCTTGCTAAAGGAATGCTTTGTATTCGTGAAAAAATCCCATTCCGAGGTTTTTGCTTTTTTTCACGTTCTTGGGTTCTTAGATCGCGAAAAACAGGGTCACTCATTTTCGTCGGTAGGTTGGCACGAGAACCCTCGAACGAAATGAGATATCAATATTAAAACGTGCTGCTGGAGATAATAAACAAATATTTTGCATAAATATTTATAAGATAAAAAAGGGGTGAAAGAAGTGGAGCAGAAAATCACTTGAAAGACTGATTTTGTCAAATTTCCACTTTATTTAGTTTCACTGAAACTGTATGACGCGTTTCGCTATACTATAGCTTCTTCTGATACAAAATGATATTTGAGTATTAGTGTTGTTACATTTTTATAAATATCCTAAGGTAGATAGGTAATAAAATTAATACTATATGCTAATGAATATTGCTGGGAAATCCATTCTGAATATTAATTGTATAAATTGAGTAAAGGGGAGTTACCATGGGCCAGACAGGTATATTTTTGTTCGTTTAAAATGATGTCTGAATTTTTAATTCTATTTATTTCTAAATTTTCTAATAGGTTTAATTTTATGCCTTTGTTTTGTATGTGTAGTATTTTAAATTTATCGTCAAAAAGATGATTTGATTCTGTTAAATGATTACTGTACGCTGAGTCAGTTTTGTTTTTTAAATAGCTTCTTTTATGTTCTAAAATCCGAGTTTCGAATGAGCGACCTGTCTGACCTATGTAACTTTTATGACAAGAACCACAATTTAACTGATACACTCCAGATTTTTTTGATCTATTTTGTTTTCCCTTTGCGTTTTTAATGAATTTTCCTAAAGAGTTATTTGTTCTAAAAGCTATGTTGACATTATATTTGTTTAAGTGGTTTTTTAATTTTCTCTGACGTGTTACCAAAATAGGTTAAAACATTAAATTTTTTCCCTGTGTTTTCTTTCTTGGGGTATACTAAAGAAATAGCTTTATTTTTTAATTTCTTGTTTAGAATTGAGTCTATGGTATCAGGAGAATATCCGTTGTTAACAGCAATTTGTTTTATTAGATTTAATTATTTATTAAAATCATCTACAGATAAGGGGACACTTACAAGTCTATGCAACATACTGTGGTAAGATGCCAATTTGTGTTGTAGGGGGTGAGCTGATTTTATGTTTATTGTAGTATCTGTATGTGAGGGTTTGTGAAAAATAGAGAATTTGTGTTTGTTGTAATGTCTGGTTATCGTTAAGTCAAGAAAATTAATTTTATTGACGACTTCTAGTTCCATAGTGAATTTAATATTTTTATGTATTGAGTTTATATAGTTAAAAACATTGTCAAGTTGACGCTCTGTACCATTAAAACAAGCAAAGATGTCGTCTACATATCGGTACCGATACAAAAATGATTTGCTAAATTCTTGTCGAAGTATTTGTTTTTCTAGGTTATCCATAAATATTTCTGCTAAAAGCCCGCTTTTAGAAAACAAACAGATACCTGTCTGGCCTATGGTAACTCCCCTTTACTCAATTTATACAATTAATATTCAGAATGGATTTCCCAGCAATATTCATTAGCATATAGTATTAATTTTATTACCTATCTACTTTAGGATATTTATAAAAATGTAACAACACTAATACTCAAATATCATTTTGTATCAGAAGAAGCTATAGTATAGCGAATCGCGTCATACAGTTTCAGTGAAACTAAATAAAGTGGAAATTTGACAAAATCAGTCTTTCATTACATATATATATATATATATATATATATATATATATATATATATATATATATATATATATATATATATATACATATATAAAAAATTGAGCTACTGGTTATTCAAAATTGGCATACATCACCGTTAAAAGCTGCAGGAAAGGCTCTTCAACAAGTCACTTTAAAAGGTTCATACGCTATAAATAATAATAAATTGAAAATTAAAAAGAGATACATACTTTACTTTATTTTTTCGTATCCCAGCGAGGAACATATCATATATTTGTCTCTTGGTGGTGGAAGTATTTGCTGTGTCTTTCCAGCAAAGAACGTTACTTGGGAAGCGCCAGCGATTTCTCGTTTATTAGCTTGTAAAATGACAAATCGCATACGTGGAGGCTTCGTATATGTCCATGCAACATAGAAAATATAATTTAAGAGGAGGACGGTATTCAATAATCCTGCTCTTATACAACTCCCAGCAAAGCAAACAATAAATGGGTATGTATAACACGTTGAGATTATATCTTAAGTTCGGTCTCTTCATTGAGCAATGGTCTTTTTAGTGCTTCGTCCGTCTGTCTGTCTGTCACACCCGATTTTCTCCGAAACTGTTTGTCGTAGAAAGTTGAAGTTTGGTAATAAGTTAGGAATTGATGTCCTCATCAGAGCCGTGTAGTTTTGAAAGTTAAATTTTAACTAAGGGGTTAGTTTTGGGGGGTGAAATCGGAAGTGGAAGAAAAAATTTTTTACTAGGTTATCGAGTGTGGTGTCAAATGAAAGCTTGTGAAAACACGAGTAAAAAATATACATATAATGTAATACTTGAGCTCACTTTCCTTTGTATTATTTTTAAAAAATCACGAAAAATCGCTGTCCCCCCGCCTTACCTCGAAAAGTACTGATCAAAAAATTTTGAAAAAATTCTGGAATATTCTCCACGGGGTGTAGATTGAACGAAAATTATCACAAGTGCATTACCTTTAATAATATTGGTATTTGAAATTTTGAAAATCCACTATCATATTTAGAGCAGCTAAATAAAAAAAATGATATTTCTTTGAAGTATCTAAATTTGAATATTCCTAGCTATCAGTTATGTTATAATTTTAATATTGTTAATAAATGTGATGGCTTTGTTAGGTGCAGTATTTTAAAATCTGTCGATGTAATGGAAGTAAATAAATGCAAATTTCTTAGAGTTAAACTTTACAAAAATGATTGTAGCGTGGGACTTACTGGATATTATATATGCCACGACATAGAGCACGTCAATTTCGTTGGTAGCCTCGAACAGTATTAACTAAATTTTCAAAATTAATGGGAGACCGAAATTGTCCGTCTTTTTATTTGATATATAAAAAAAAAATTTCAAGGTCATCAGTTTTCAGTAAAGATTGGAAACAAACTTTGTTGAAAACTCCCTTGGGGCGTGTTTTGTGAAGTCACTGATCATTTTTTACCACCGTAACAATTTTTTTTATTTTTAAAAGCAATCAACACTAATTGTGCAAGTTCAACAACACTTGACCAGTTATTTAACTATGATTTTAAAACGGCAATAAAAGAAGCCTCCTTCACATCAGGTGGAAGTTTGTTGAAATTTTTATGAACGCTTAAACTGAACAGTGATATTTCTAGGATCGCACAGATCTCTAAGACATACAATTGGTGACACTAATATTAATTTTTCAAAAAATGGGAGGGTTGCCGTAACTTTTAAAATTTTGTCGACAATACCAAAACGTTGAACTTGAAATCATCTCTTGAGGAAAATTAGCCAGCCAGTTGAAATGTATGAAGCTTATAACTAAACCTAATAACAAATACAAGATACCAAATATGTCATCGACATATCTGCACCAAAATTTTGGTTTTAGAGGAGCTGAACTCAAGACACTTTCCTCAAAGGCTTTCATACAAATATTCGCCATTACAAGACGTAAATAAAAAGATTTGTAAGATTTCTACTTATTCTATATGTTATATAACCGGTCAAGTGCAAGTTGAACTTGCACAATTAGTGTTCTGTACGTTGATTGCTCTTAAAATAAAAAAAAAAAAAATGTTACGGTGGTATGAAATGATCAGTGACTTCAGAAAACACACCCCAAAGGAGTTTTCAACAAAGTTTGTTTCCAATCTTTACTGAATACTGATGACCTTGAAATTTTTGTATTTTTTTTATATACCAAATAAATTATTAAATGTAATGCACTCGTGATAATTTTCGTTCAATCTACATCCCGTGGAGGATAATCCAGAATTTTTTCAAAATTTTTTGATCAGTACTTTTCGAGATATGGTGGGGGGACAGCGATTTTTCGCGATTTTTTAAAAATAATACAAGGAAAAGTGAGCCCAAGTATTACATGATATATATATGATATATATATATATATATATATATATATATATATATATATATATATATATATATATATATATATATATATATATATATATATATACAGGGTTACACGGAAAGTCGTCCTAGATAATTAAGGACGTTATAGTTTAGTTTAGGTCGTTCCTGACCGATTTGACTCTATGACATGATGCCCTAAACTTAACCGTTTTCGAGATATTGAAGTTTAAAGATTTTCTAAAAAAAAACATGTTTTTTTTTGCTTTTATATCAATTTTTTTTTATTAGAGGTTCTCAAGTGCGATTTTTTGGTTATTTTTAGTTAGTCTGTATGTCAAGTATCAAAAATCATCAAAAAAATTTGAACTAGTTACTAACAGTTTCAAATGGCGGCTTGTTAATGTTTCTAAATTACGAATTTTTACCAAGTGTTTCCTACTTTAAATCCATAAAGAGAAAAACAAATGTATGGAAGTTATTCTGCAAATTATTTTAAAAACTTTTACGTCTTTTTAGCTATCTAAAACGGTATAATATCTACTGGATCTATTGAAAATTCTAAGAAAATGAGATTTCAATAGGCCCAAATGTAGAGTAACATAATATTAGAATTTAGATACTACCAATTATCGGTTTACTACCTGCACCTTCAAACAATAAAAAGGGTTGGGTAAGCATTTTTTCCGGTCGGGGTACTCTATGTGCGAGTGACATTTTCTGTTCACTAAACATTATTGAATGATTTTTAGTCTTATCGAAGACTACGAGAAACTGGTTCCGTACAAAGACGGCGGACTGACATGGGACGACCACGTATCTTTGACGAAGACGAAGAAAACGAAATACGACGTCTCTTTGAGATGGACCCAACCACATCTACAAATGTTGTCGCACAACAGCTTGGTATTTCGCAGTGGAAGGTATGGTTTGTAATGCATACTGTTGGGCAACACCCTTACCACTATACGCTCGTGCAAATCATTGAAGAAGGGGATCCGTTGCGACGATTAGAATTCTGCAGATTTATGCTCAATACCGATGTCGAAGATGCATCTTTTTTTAAGAAAATACTATGGACTGACGAGTCGAAATTCGACAAAGACGGTGTTACAAACTACCACAATGTCCACTATTGGGCTGAATGAAAGGATCACAAACAAGATTCAGCTTAAATGTGTGGACGGGTATAATTTCAAATTATTTGGTTGGGCTATTCTTCCTGCCAGATAATTTGAATGGCGAGGAATACGACAATTTTTTGCGGAACGATTTACCAAATTTGATGGAAGACCTACCTATTGATTTGAGACAAAACATGTACTTTCAACACGATGGCTGCCCAGCTCACTACAGAGGAAGTGTTCGTGCATGGCTCAATGACAATTATCCCAACAAATGGATTGGAAGAGGCGGACCTATACCTTAGCCGGCGAGAAGCCCAGACCTAACACCGATGGATTTTTATGTGTGGGGGTCACATGAAAAGTCTCGTATACGACCAGATGACCCCTATCGAAAACGTGGATGTCCTAAGACAAAAAATAATTGATGCGGCTGACGAAATGAGGCGGCACCTCACAACCAGCGTTGTGAAAAGTAATTTAAGAAAAAGAATGAGAATTTGTGTTAGAAATAGGGGCGAACATATAGAACATGAATTATAATTAATAAAAAATATTAAATTGCAAGGTTTTTTGTTTTATTTGTGTATTTTTCGTATTTTCGCCTAGAACTAAAAATTTACCTTTTGCTACGCGAGCCCGCTTTAGGTGTCATTCTGTGTACAGTTTTCCTATTAAACTCCTAGTATTATACCTTTTTTGATAGCTAAAAAGACGTAAAAGTTTTTAAAATAATTTGCAGAATAACTTCCATACATTTTTTTTTTCTCTTTATTGATTTAAAGTAGGAAACACTTGGTAAAAATTCGTAATTTAGAAACATTAACAAGCCGCCATTTGAAACTGTTAGTAACTAGTTCAAATTTTTTTGATGATTTTTGATACTGGACATACAGCCTAACTAAAAATAACAAAAAAATCTCACTCGAGAACCTCTAATAAAAAAAAATCGATATAAAAGCAAAAAAAAAACATGTTTTTTTTTTTAGAAAATCTTTAAACTTCAATATCTCGAAAACGGTTAAGTTTAGGACAACATGTCATAGAGTCAAATCGGTCAGAAACGACCTAAACTATAACGTCCTTAATTATCTAGGACGACTTTCCCTGTAACCCTGTATATATATATATATATATATATATATATATATATATATATATATATATATATATATATATATATATATATATATATTTACTCGTGTTTTCACAAGCTTTCATTTAACGCCACATTCGATGACCTAGTAAAAAAACTTCTTTTTCACTTCCGATTTCACCCCCCAAAACTAACTCTTAAGTCAAAATTTAACTTCCAAAACTACACGACTCTGATGAGGCAATGAATTCCTATATTATTACCAAATTTCAACTTTCTATGACAAATAGTTTCGGAGAAAATCGGGTTTGACAGACAGACGGATAGACAGACAGACAGATACCGAAGTCATCTTATAAGTGTTACGTACGGAACAGTAAAAACGACCACTCCACTGGGTCATAGATTGTTGAACCCAGGTCTCCCATTCAGTGTCTTAATCTCGAAGAGTACGGCCTCTGAAGATGACTCGTGCAATCGTAGGCAAAACGACGGAAAGTTACTCCAACTTGATACGGTCTAGTCCGAAGAATCACGATTTCTTATTTGGATACAACCAGTCTGTAGAATACCAAAGTTTACATTTTCCCAACTTTGCGATACATATCTAATATTATTTTAATTTCCCAGTAATTTAAAACTATGTAAACAAACATAATGAGAAGGTTATGACGCAAACATATTTTGAGTGCATTTGTCAGAAAAATTATTAATTACTACACGAGCAGTTTCTGTTTGGAAAATTAGTATTTTCCAGACTAGTGTGACATACGGCATTTTCCTGATTTGTTCAGAAAATACAATTTTCAGTGGGATTTTATCTGCCAGTAGTAGATGATGAAATATGTTTGTCAATATTGTATATGTCTATAGCAAAATTTGATTATATTATATGTTAATGTATACAGGGTGCCCCATATGTATGGAATAATGATTCCACAGCATTTATTAATCAGTGTCTCAAAAAAAACCATTAACTTTAGTTATATTTCTAATACGTTTCCTTGCGTTATTGAAGTTTACTCTATTCAGAGGAAAAGTGAGCAAACGGTGAACTAAAAAATGTATTGCCGCTAATTTGTGTTGTTGGCAATGAAATGAATCATTAGGAATATCTGTTACTGTGTCTTTTCTATAGATATCAAACTATAATCTATTATTATTTTTAATAATTAAAATATTCGTAAGTGAATTTAATTTAATATTTAATTTGGAAACAAAATCGTCAATATTTGCTTTCTTTGTGTCAAAAATCGTGAAAATATCATCCACTTACCTATACCATACCCTTGGGAAATATTCAAATTCTTGACTGGCTTTGGTTTCAAACTTACTCATGAATAAATTGGCTATAGGTGATAAGCAATTACCCATAGCTGTTCCTTCTTTCTAAACATAAAATTGGCTGTTATAATGAAAATAATTTTGTTCCATACAAAATTTTGATAATGTTAAGTATTCATGAATAATTTCGTCCTCAAAATCATTCATTCTAAGTAATTCTTTGAGGTATTGTAAAGTTTGTGGTATTCGCACACTTGGGAACAAAGAACTGACATCAAAAGAAATTAAGATTTCACCTTCATTAAGAACTAGATTTTTTGTTTTATTAATGAATTCTAAAGAATTCTTCACTGCGAAAGTATTTAATGGTAATTTCTCAAGTTTTTTTGATAACCATTTGGATATTAAATATGTGGGTGATCCGACCGATGAAACAATGGGTCGCATTGCTTTTCCAAGTTTGTGAATTTTGGGTAAGCAATACAACTTTGGTATGGTCGGATTACTCACATTTAATTTAAATTTTAGCGAATCGGAGATAAGATTCTTACATTTCTTTAAAGAATTTTTAACCTCTGTTATCATTCTCGGTAATGGATTTCTTATTACCTTTCCATAACGGCCAGATTCGATAAGATTGTCTACACGTTCAAAGTAATCTTTCTTATCCAATATAACAACCTTATTTCCTTTATCCGGTTTCTTTCTCAATCTTTTAACTACTTTTATGTTTTTTGTGAATTAGAATTTGTGTTGTTACCCATGTTTTTTGATATTTGATTGCGACATGCTTCTCTAACCGACCATACCAAAGTTGTACTGCTTACCCAAAATTCACAAACCTGGAAAAGCAATGCGACCCATTGTTTCATCGGTCGGATCACCCACATATTTAATATCCAAATGATTATCAAAAGAACTTGAGAAATTACCCTCAGTGAAGAATTAGAATTCATTAATAAAACAAAAAATCTAGTTCTTAATGAAGGTAAAATCTTAATTTCTTTTGATGTCAGTTCTTTGTTCCCAAGTGTGCCAATACCACAAACTTTACAATATCTCGAAGAATTACTTAGGACGAATGACTTTGAGGACGAAATTATTCATGAATATTTAACATTATCTACGCTTTGTATGGAACAAAATTATTTTCAATATAACAGTCAATTTTATGTTCAGAAAGAAGGAACAGCTATGGGTAATTGCTTATCACCTTTCATAGCCAATTTATTCATGAGTAAGTTTAAAACCAAACCCAGTCAAGAATTTGAATATTTCCCGAGGGTATGGTATAGGTATGTGGATGATATTTTCGCGATTTTTGACACAAAGAAAGCAAATATTGATGATTTTGATTCCAAATTAAATAGCCGGTATGATTCCATTAACTTCACTTACGAAGTTGAGAACAAAGGACAACTGCCTTTTCTAGAACTTTTCAGACATACACAAGAACGTAGCTTAACCAACAGCCCATCGTGCCAAACACGGTCGAATGCCTTGGATATGTCAAGAGCAACCTCTCGAGATTCTCCAAAGTGTTCAATTGCGTTGTTCCAAACATGTGTTACATAAGTCTCCTGTTGATCTATTTTTACGAAAGCCATATTGGTGATCGCTAATAATACTGAATCCTTCAAGATATTTTAGAAGATGCTGATTGACAGCCTTTTCCATGACTTTCGATATTATTGAAAACAGTGCGATTAGTCGGTAGTTATTTGGCAAGGTCTTCTTGCTTTTTTAGGTATCGGCTGAACTGTGGCACATTTCCAGTAGGAAGGAAATATTCCCTTTCTGTAGGATAGGTTGAAAAGTCTACAGAAAACTGGTTTTAGTTCCCTCGCACAGTTTTTGAGAACTATGGCAGGTATTCCGTCAGCGCCAGAAGCCTTTTTGGTGTCTAGCTTCATCAAAATACGTTTTATGATACGCTGTCTGAAGACAATATCGGGCATCCTTCACTGCAATATGGGAATAGTAGGTGGTGGGCTAGTTAGGAAAATGATATTTTTCGAACACGTAAAAATAATATTTGTTAATTTTAAATTGATTACAGACTAAAAAATCAATTACATTTTTTTTTTCGGTGAGGAATTGGTTGTTTTATTTGATTTAGTCCATAATTTTCGAACACATTATGTTCATTCGAGAATGTACCTGCGTGCGGTAGCAAAATGTATACTTACGGAATTCGGCGTTAAAGGCAGCCACAACCGAAACTACATAGACACACCCATAGCGAATCGACAAATTTCGGTAGTGGCAGGTCGGGTTTGGCGGGAGGCACGGGCGGCATTGCAAGCCACTGTTACAAGCCCTGAAAATAAAAGGAACATAATCAAAACAAGGAAAACAAGGATACTTAGTAATAGTAAAGATTAGCGGATAATTATGCTGTGTTCTATAATATCAAAGTCAAAGTGAAAAATTCCTTTACTATAGTAAAGAATTGAAATTTACAAAGTAGTTAAAATAACTAGATGATTAGATGACACATCAAGCTTCCGCATATTTACATAAGAATGGAATCAATTATATAAGGTGTCCTCAAAACTGGTAGATTGTATTGGCTAGAATGAATTGGTTAAATTTATAATATTCTCAAACTTCCTTGACTGATAATTAATAGAGACCGGATTATATGCATTTGCATATTTTCATATGCATTTGCATATTTTCATATGCATTTGCATATTTTATCCAAAATCTAGTAATGATGCATATTTTCCCTATATTTACAATATTTCTCGGTATTACTAGGCAATTGAATTGCTCAGGGTATTGTTAATGTCGCCGTCTGGAACCGATTTTATCGCCGGAACATTACCTATAGTCTAAACATCGATTAGGTTATAGTGCCAAGGGAATACCCAAAATTACGACGGTATTTTATTCCTTTGTTTCTTGGTCGGGATATTAAGTGATAAGTAGTTAGTTTCTAAGAATATTTGTTTGAGCGTGGATCAAATAAACAATTTTCTCGAAGACGAATTTTTATTTTAAAACAATATATCAGTTTTAACATTATTGTTGACGCGCTTGCATCAGTGCAGTATTTTTGCAATTTGAACGTGTTGTGTTAAAGTTTAACGTGTACCATGCCACCAGCAAAAAAAAAAAAGTGTCTCTTCGTGGGTAGCTGATTATCCTGGAACATTTAGATATGACGGAAATGCTTTATATTGTCGAGTTTGCGAGAACAATGTTTCGTGCACAAAACAGTTTCAAACTGACCAGCATGTGAAGACAGGATTGCAAAAAAAGGCCCACGACAACTTATAACAGCAGCAAGTAGCAGTGATTCCAGTTCTATGGGCAAACAAAAAAAACACTTTAGCATGGATTTATGTGAAGCATTGCTTGCAAGTAATATTCCTCTCTTCAAACTTACAAATCCTACATTCAAAGATTTTCTGCGAAAATATTGCTTGAATCAAAAAATACCAGACGAATCAACACTGCGTAAAAATTACATACCAACAATTTACCAATATGTTCTGGAAGAAATACGTAATGAACTTAAGGATGACATTATTTGGATTTCAGCTGATGAAACTACCGACAGTTGTGGTCGCTATATTGCGAATTTAATTGTGGGTGCATTAAGATTAGAGCCTTCTTCTTCCTATTTGGTGGCGTGCAAAGAACTTGACAAGAAAAATTATTCTACGATCGCCAGATTTGTGAATGAGGGTATTAAAAATATATTTCCTGAATCTTCTGCAGATGAAAAGAGTGTTTATATTTCTCTCAGATGCTGCTCCCTATATGATCAAGGCAGCCAAAGTCCTACAAGTATTTTATCCAAATTTAATTCATGTGACGTGCTTTGCTCACGGAAACCATCGACTCGCTGAAAAAGTACGATCCACGTTTGGAAATGTAAATAAACTGATTTCATCAGCAAAGAAAGTGTTTCTTAATGCACCTGCTCGCAATAACGCCTATAAAGAAAAACTGCCAAATGTGCCTTTACATCCCGAACCAGTGGTAACTCGATGGGGAACATGGATTGAAGCTGTACTATTTTACAATGAACATTTCGACGCCATCAAAGGTGTAGTAAATGACTTCGATAGTGCAGAGGCTATGGCAGTTCGTCAATCCAAGGAAGCATTTAACGATTCTGATATTAAAAAAAGCATAGCTTTGATTAACACTCACTTTTCCCACATACCTGCGGGTATTAAAAAGCTTGAAACTCGAGGTTTGGCGTTGACCGAATCAATTCAGTTAATGAATAAAATCCGTCAAATAAACTCCACATTGCCAGATGTATTCCCGCGTAGAGTTAAAGTTTGAAAACATTTTGTGCAATAACCCAGGCTTTGAACCTTTGTGTCAAATTGATAGTTTTATTAATGGGACGGGGAACTTTTGCCAGAAACAATAAGTGCTAACATAGCACCCAAATTCAAATACTGCCCAGTTGCCTCAGTGGATGTGGAACGGTCTTTTTCCACTTATAAAAATATTTTAAGTGACCCAAGACACAATCTTACTACCCAACATTTGGAACAATACCTTATTGTTTACGTGTACAAGAATACAAATGTTAAATAATTTTAAAAAATGTTAAATAATTGTTAATTAAATTTAAACATCGTCGATAACTTGTTAATTTTATGCTGATTTTGAAATAAAAAACTAAAAATTACTACTTTTATTATTATTTAATATTGCATATTTTGACCCTTTTCATGTATATTTTAAGCATTTTTCATGCATATTTGCATCCATATTTCAAGATTTTTATGTTGCATATAATCCGGTCTCTAATGATTAAATATATTCTTATTGTTAGGCAATATGGAGTTTTTTTAGTTCTACCAGAAGTTGAAAGAGGCAAACTAATATGTGTTTGATAAGTCAAATTCAGTTTATTTGCCAATATCTACAAATTCATAAAGTGACAGAAATTAAATTTGCTCGAAATACGACAAAAAGGATGGCACAGTGACTATAAATAGCCGATACCACAAGCCCTTCACTATTTGGGCATGTGTAGTGCCACAAGTATTGGGCGATTATACTAAACTATGGCTATTTGCACACTTTTCTGAAGTTAAACAGGCTAACGAATACTGCATGGAGAGAAAAGTCCCTAGATTTGTCGAGAGATGGCAGCACAAACCAAAAACCCATAGGATTTTTAGTTAGTGTCAACTCTTAGAAGATTCGTATAAAGTTTTTATGACATCGTGTCCATTGGTTTGCGAGTTACAGCTGTTTGAGAGACCCTACTTTTGATTTTTACAAAACGATGGAACAAAAAAAAATTCGTACGTTGATTAAACATGGCTTTTTAATGGAAAAAAATACAGACAGAACCCAAGAATGGCTTGAGAAATGTTATGGCACACCTGCCTTGTCGAAAGCAACTATACGTCGATGGTTTAATGAACCTAAATACGATCGTACAAACACCAATGATGCACCACGTTCCGGGCGGTCACTTTTTTTTTATGGATCTAGCACACGTGCTGCAGGGAGGTCCTTAAAGCCCTACAGGAGCCACACGTATGCGGAAAAAACGATTCACGTTGTTCTTGAATCGCTGTAAATTGTACTCGGTGGGAAACACAGTCCTGGGCAAATTATTCCAAAGGGATGATGTTCTCCATATAAAGGCTGCTTGAAAAGCGTTGTACGAGGAGTAACAAGCTAAACCTCATACGGATGTGAAGTATTAGCGCGACGTGTATTTCTAACATGCACCGCTCTGGGAGGAATTAAACGGGCTACATCCTCCGAACACTTTCCATGAAAATACTTGTAGAATAGGCTCAAGTCACCAACCGTTCGTCGATGTTCCAGCGAATCAAGGCCGCCGGTCAGTTCCGGGACTCCAATCAGACGAACCGTTCTTCTCTGAATAGAATCCAACAAATGCAGTGTATGTTTGGGAGCGGAGCCCCAAACATGGGAGCAGTATTCCATAGTTGGTCGAATTTGAGCTTTGTAAAGAATTAACAGTTGTTGTGGAGTGTAAAGCTTTCTGGTTCGAAATAATATTCCCAACTTTTGAGAAGCTCTCCTTGCTATGCCTGCAACACACTCATGCCAGGACATATTTGCTTCCAAATTAATGCTCAACAAATTGAGTGACGATGTTAGAGGAATGGAGTGCCCTGCCATAACTATGTCGGGTTCAGCAACGTTAACTTTTTTAGAAAAAACTGCCGCCTGGGTTTTTGTAGCGTTAAATTCCACTCAAAAAAATACAAAAAAAAATCAACTCTGTTGTTCTGAATGACCGCAAAGTGAAAATGAAAGAGACAGCTGACATCGTGAAGGTGTCAACAGAACGCGTGAGGCATATTTTGCGTGCATATTTGCATCTGAAAAAGCTATGTGCCCGATGGGTGCCTCGCACTCTCAAGATTGATCAAAAACATCAACTTGTCGAAGATTTCAGAACGCTGTTTGGCACTGTTTCGGCACAATCCAAAGGAATTTCTGGGTCGATTCGTAACAATGGACCACTACACGCAGGGCCAGCTCTAGGCGGTAGGCAAGGTAGGCAACTGCTTACAGAGGCAAAATTTAGGGGCGGCAAAACCACCTGAATTACTAGACCGCAAAAAAATAAACACAACCTACAAAAATATATTTCGATTACTTGAATCTAGACAATAAATGAGTAGTAAAATCAAATACAACAGGAATAGACAGGCTTCTGCCAGAAGCCTGTCTATTCGTGTCTATAGAAATACCCAGAAGTTCTGGGTTGGAAAAGTCGTAGATTCCTTAAACCTTTACGTTTTCAAATAGGAGATACAGTAGAACCCCGATTAACCGAGTCGCGATTATCCGAGCTCCGGATTAACCGAGCCAATCTAAGAACCTGGTTATCCGAGGTAGGCGCGTCTATGCTGCGTATTAAACGAGCTTCTAAAATATGTATGTACATATTTCCATTTAAAATTGTCGGGGCCTTCGGGGAATCCCCCTGGCCCGTGTGAGGGGTTCTCCTATTTATGTTTTTGGACTCTTTCAGCATGTAAAATTGCGTAAATGCAGTGCGTTATAGCATTTACTACGGAGAACTACGTTGGAGTTAGGTTGGAGTTTTATAATGGAGCAAAACAAGCATAAAAGAATCGTCGTTCCTATTGAAGAAAAATTAAAAGCCATCAGAAGAATTGATGCAGGAGAGACAATTAAAGTTGTACGAGATTATGGAGTAGGTGAAGTAACAGTTGGAGATTGGAAAAGAAACCGCACAAAAATAGAAGAGTGGTGTATAAATCAAGCCTCCTCGTCCTCAGGAAGAAAATCGATGAAAACCGGTGACTATGAAAAGATTAACGAAGCTTTATTCATGTGGTTTAACCAACAGAGATCAAAAGGTGTGCCTCTGTCAGGTCCAATTTTACAACAGAAAGCAATAAAGATTAGTAGGCAATTCCCAGAGATAGATCAGTTTACCGCCAGTTCTGGATGGCTTGACCGCTGAAAAAACGGTACGGTGTACGACAACTGACTGTATGTGGTGAAAAATTTTCTGCTGATGTGTCATCAATTGAGAAGTTTAAGCAGAACTTTAAAAAGTAAATCGAAGATTGTGGATACAAATGTGATCAAATTTACAACTGTGACAAAACTGGTCTGAATTATAAAATGCTTCCATCAAAAACATTGGCATCTCGACAGTCTTCGTTTGTGCCCAGCTCCTGGGCACAAACGAAGTAATGAAAGATTAACTATAATGGTATGTTCCAATGCATCTGGCAAGCACAAAATCCCACTGATGGTGATTGGCAAGTCTGCACGTCCAAGAGCTTTAAAAGATATCTCACCCAAAGCTCTACCAGTCTATTACAAAAGTCAGAAGAGCGCATGGATGGATGCGACCTTATTTACTAACTGGTTTGAAGAAGAGTTCGTGCCATCTATGACTAAATTTTTGAACTGAAACCGTCTTCCTATTAAAGTAATTTTGTTAATGGATAATGCCCCCTCTCACCCTGGAGAAGGACTTCATGTGGGCGAAATTGTTGTAAAATTTTTTCCTCCAAATGTAACCAGCATATGGATCAAGGCATCCTCGAAAACATTAAAAAAAATTATAGGCGTTTATATCTTGAACATCTGTTAGAATACACAGAAAAGGACGATATTATCAATGGGATGAATAAGGTTACACTGAAAAATGTTAGCTTGCGATTCTGTGCGTACTACCACTATTCAAAAATCTTGGTCAAAAGTTATTGATTTTGAGGATTATAATGACAGTGAAGATGATACTCCATTAAATGAATTAGCTTTGAAATTCAGAAGCCATGGAGAAATGTCCTGTTCAAATTTTGACAGCGAGATAGAAGAAAAAGAAAAAAGTTTATTTGAATTAATGCAAAAAATTAAAAGGTTGCGAAAATGTGACAAGAGAAGATGTTATTGAATGGATTACAGCAGATGATTTAGAAGAAGAAATGAGTATTGAAGAAATAATGAATGCCTTTCAGGAAACCGAAAAATCAGATGATGATGACGATGACGAAGCGGCGGTGGATGAACAGTCTCCCACTAAGATCTCTCATCAAGAAGGTTTTGCTTCTTTGGAAAAAGCTTTGAGGTATATCGAACAACAACCAGAGGCAACCCCAGCGGATTTGCTTCTTCTTAATAGATGGAGAAACATTGCAGCGAGAAAAAGAAGATGCAATTATGAAACCGAAGCGCATAGATACCTATTTGACTGTTTTATAATGTATGTACCTATTTATATGTTAAAAACGTTAATACATCGGTTTAAAGTATTGGTTTTTATTTTTTGAATGAATAAAAAACAAATCCGGATTATCCGAGTTTTCAGTTATCCGAGGAGGGTGCCCCCCATGTTACCTCTGATAACCGGGGTTCTACTGTATTTATGATGCTTTATTAAGCATTTATGAGAATGCCGAAATAGATAATATGATTCAAAATGATGCCAGCCGTTTATTGACCACAATAAAACACTTTTAAGTTTTTATGTTCAATCGTTATTTGGTATAAAATTTTGAATCGTATTATTCCGATAAGTCAGCTACTTCAGCCCAAAGATTTTGATTTATCCCAAGCCGCTAATTTATTAAATAGCTCATTAAAGAATTAAGATCAGATGAATCCTTTGACAATATTATCTTAGAAGCTGAAAATTTAGCCAGCGAAACCGACATAGAAAAAACTTTGAATTGACTACATCATGTCATCGTGTTCGGACTACAAAACGAAATTTTTCATATGAAAGTTTAGACGAACCGATACAAGATCCAAAACAAAAATATAAAATAGAATTTTTTTTCTTTACTATAGATTAGGTGATTAGTGCATTGGAGCTGAGATTCTAGCTACTAAATAATCATAATGACTCTTTTGAATTTTTATATGATGTTTATAAAACTTAAAGACATATGTATAAATGAATTACTGGCACATTGTAAAGATCTCGAAAACGACTTGTCAGATGGTGATTCATCCGATGTTAACGCTTTAGATCTGGCTGACGAAATAGGCCTTGTTTCTTCACCTGAACTAAGAAAGAAGGTCCAGTTGACGTTCTTAAATTCATTACTTCCCTTAAAATTGGGCCAAATTTGAGCATTGCTCTAAGAATTTGTTAACGCTGCCCATAACTGTTGCTACTCGCGAAAGAACTTTTTCTAAATTAAAAATAATAAAAAATTATTTAAGAACTATAACTACACAAAATCGTCGTAATGGGTTGGCAATGTTGGCCATTGGACACAAATTGAGTAGTAAAGTAGGTCCGAAAGAAATTATTCGCGATTTTGCAGAAATGAAACTTCGAAAATAATTGTTTTAATTTAGGTTTAGACTTTGTATATTATTGTACTAGTTTTGTTCATTGTTTTAAAAGTATATTTAAATTATCTCTGAAAATAGTAGGTACTAGTTTTAGTTTGTAAGTTCGTTGTCATCAGCTCGTTAAAAATATAAACGTTGTTTTTCAATAAAACAATTTTTGGTAAACTTGTATGAGTATTATTGTCTTTACACGATTATATGTCATTTTCCTGGTTAACTTAGTTTCTTTAAGCTTTGGTGTTTGCCTACGGCGGCAAAAAAAGCAGGGGCCGGTCCTGCTACACGCCTGAGTCCAACAATCAGTCGACAAAGTGACTGAAACCCCACGAAAGTCGACCGACCGACAACTATTGTGGCAATTTATCAAAAACATAAACTCTATCTTACGTAGGTTTTTAGAGATTAAATTGAGATTATGTGAGAACAAACTCACTGATACCTGTAAAAAAAATATTCCTGATATTTATGAGCTGTTTTCAATAATTTCAATAATAGTTTCGGGCACAATATAAGAGAAATAAAAAAATGTTTCCTATATAGTATAAAATTACACGGTCGTGATGTGCACAATCGATCAACCATTACAATAATTCTATAAACGAAAAAAACAAGGACATGTGTTTTTCTTTTACATAAAAGATGAAGGTCGTGTTTACTTGCTTAGTAGAAAACATACAATGGTCGATTATACAAATTTGCAAATGGTAATGTTATTTAACTGGTACTTTTCTTACAAATACAAGACCGGAAATAATAAAAAAATATATTTTTCAGTTTTTACAAAAACTGTGAAAAGAGCATAATATGATATATTTGGAGCAACGCTTCCAACTCCTTCGTCCACCCATTTGGCACCCAGAAGGCCGCCAATTCAATTTCGGTCAACGGCTGGGTGTTGTTTAATAAATTGTTCATTATGTTAACTACCAGGTGTACAAGTATGAAATACGGATTTCAGACAACAGATGGTGCCCCAATGCAGTTTGTGCTATAAATATTTGACACTGCGCCATTTTGTTGTGTTATCAACAAGTGTCAGACGCGAACGAGTGATAAATTGGAAAAGTGTGTGCATAGTGTTATGTTGTTGTGTTCAATATGTCGAAATTTATACCGAACAAAGAGCATTCGCGGACAGCATTAATTTTTTGTTTTCATTTTAGGAAAACTGCTGTTGAATCATACCGATTACTTCGAGAAGCTTATGGTCAATATGCTCCATCGCAAGATACGTGTGAACGATGGTTTCGGCGTTTCAAAAGTGGTGTCTTCGATGTTGCAGACAAGGAACGTGGAAAACCGCCAAAAAAATACGAAGATGTGGAATTCCAAGCATTGTTGAACTAAGATGATTCGCAAACACAAAAACAACTCGCCGAGCAATTGGGCGTTAGTCAACAAGCTGTTTCCAATCGGCTACGAGAGATGGGAAAGATTCAGAAGACCGGTAGATGGGTACCACATGGGTTTGAACGACAGGTAAATGGAAAAGCGCAGAAACACGTGTGACATTTTGCTCGCTCGGTACAAAAGGAAGTCGTTTTTTGCATCGTATAGTTACAGGGGATGAAAGGTGGATTATTTTGATAATCCCAAGCGCAAAAAATCATGGGTAGATCCAGGCGCACCATCTACATCGACCGCAAGACCGAATCGCTTTGGCAGAAAGACGATGCTCTGTGTTTGGTGAGACCAGAGGGGCGTGGTTTATTATGAGCTGTTAAAACCTGGGGAAACGGTTAATACTAAACGTTACCAACAACAAAACAACAAAAGGCCAGAATATCGAAAGAGGCAACACAAAGTCATTTTTCTTCATGACAATGCTCCATCACATACGGCAAAACCAGTCCGCATCCTACCCCATGCGGCTTACTCACCAGACTTGGCTCCTTCCGATTACCACTTGTTTGCATCGATGGGTCACGCACTTGCTGAGCAGCGTTTTGGTTCTTACGAAGATGTGAAAAAATGGCTCGATGAATGGTTTCGCAGCAAAAGGGGAAGATTTTTACTGGCGTGATTTTGATGGCCCGAAAGATGGGAAAAAAATGTATAACAAGCGATGGAGCATACTTTGAATAAAGCACTTTTTATCATTCTTCCGAATTTAACATGTATTTTTAGAAAAAAAATCCGCATTTCATACTCGTACACCTGGTTAACACCAGGTACTAAACCATTCTCATAATACTACGAGATGTGTCTACAAAATAACCGGATTGATTTTGTTCTGCCGATAATATTGGTGCCACGCGGTTGGCAATGGTGGGGCGTTGAGCTTGAATACCCCTCTACCTATTCCCCTATTTTGATGATCATGCAGTTCCCAGTTCAGCTGCAGGGCCAGTTTAAATCAGATCGTGTATTTGCTCTGCGTCGGAAAAATGTTGTGTCAATGTTGAGCAACGAGTTAACGTGTAAATTCTGGCTAAACTTAGAAAGTCTGCTACAGAAATATTAAGTTTGCTGCAAGAAGTGTATAGTAATGATTGTTTATCATGAAGTCAAGTTTTGGAGTGAGTAAAACGATTCGAGGATGGCAGGGATGTCAGAGACGATTCTCGCGTTGGGCTCTTACGAACGGCAAAAACAAATGACAACATTGAAAAAGTCGGTAAGATCATTAGATAATATCGACGTCTGAGTATTAGAACTGTCAGTAAATTAACAAACATTGACGAAGAAAGGGTTCGAAAAAAAATTTTACATGACAGTTTAAACATGAATAAAGTGTTGGTACCAAAAATCCTTTGTGCCGATCAACAGCAAGCTAGAAATTGGCCCGAAATATGTCAATGAGGAAAAAGTTTGTTTTTTATCGTTTTTAACGTGTGAATAAATATGTCTTAAATTTAGTTGTCTAGGAAGTTTATTTTGTTATTCATTTCTTTTTCTAATGTGAATTTTATATTCGGAGGTATTCCATTCAGGGAATTTAGGGTAGATTGTAGGGACTCATCGTCTCCTTTAAAACTGACCACCGACACCATAAAACTATATCCCTTGCCTGCTGTGACTCTAGAAAATTGTTTTCAAAATCTGACATACAAATTTCGGCCATCAAGGGGCTTAGTGGAGATCCCATGGCAAAGTCCGCTTCCTAGGCCTCTCCATCACCAAAGATAACAATAAACTCTCCTTCGATATTTTTAGAAAGCCCACTTTTACAGACACCACTATTCCCAATAATTGATGCCACCCCAACTCACATAAACTCGCAGCCTATACATCCATGATTCACAGAGCATTCTCCATCCCTTCAAATATACAAAATTTAGAGAAAGAATTAAATATAATCAACAATATTGCCCACAACAACGGATTTCAGAAAAAAAAATAAACCATAGAGAACCTAATTAAAAATAAACAAAAACAACTAAATTTAATATTTATCCTCACGTTAAAACTTTTACCTCATTGACATATTTCGGACCAATTTCTAATAATATTGCATATATACTCGCAAAGGACAACATAAATATCGCTTTTAAATCTTTCCTTTTTTTTCAATGTAAAAGACAGAACTCATAAATACAAGGTCTCTGGACTTTATAAACTGTCATGTAATGAATGTAGTAGCCGTTATATAGGCCAAACAGGGAGACATTTCGATACTAGATTTAAAGAACAGTAAACATCTTTTGGATTAATCAAAGAAAACTCCAACTTTGCTAACCACTTCCATCATACAAATCATATTTTTCCAGATATAAATAATCTACAAATATTACATGAAGCACAAAAAGGAAGAACACAATAAAAATAAGGATATAAACCTCTTAAATAATCAAACAGATGTTCAGAATTCCACCCCGTTTCGCTTATTTTAGAAGTGTTTTTTAGATACATTTTTTGAAGAATTTTATAAAAAGATTGAAATATATATTGAAAAAAATACTTTTTAAAATTTGGAAGAAAACAATAATGTCATTTAATCCTTTGTAATAAAATAATTTTAATTTAGGTTCACCAAGATTTAATGATGGGTAATTCCAAATTGTACCGAGAAATTTGTTATAGATCGTAAATAAACCGCCTTAGTTTGTAGTATTACGCTTGACAATGTAGAAAACCTACGAAACTGCAGTAGCAGATAAATAAAAAATAAGTGACAAATAACAAAATAATTTGTTTCATTTCATTTAGAAATGTAAAACGTTTTTTTCCTGCATATTTTGAAATAAATGTTACTTTGAATTTGGTTTTATTTTCCTCAACAAAATTTAGCAGGGTTCCTGACTGGATAATAAAGTATCTAACCAGTACCCGGCCAAATCAGCCAGGTACCCGGTTTTGGCCATCTTTACTTTTTAAGAAACATAAATCCCTCGGATACATAAATATCAGAGCAATAAGGCAAAAAGATCGGAGAACTGGTGTATACACATTGAAGTGCATAAACTAAACACGCTAAGGTATGCAATGTAGTACTTAGGATCGCTTAAAGACCAGAGGAAAAAGGGCTGAGTATGATTAAAAAAAAAAGATAAAAAATTGAAGATCCGTCCAATACAATAACGAGACGATTATGCTGAATGGAAGAAAAAAAAGCAATACATATACCTAGGACAAAGCATAAGGAGAGGCAAAAAAAGCAGCTTTCTTGCGGCGTTACCATGGACTTTTTAGCGTAAAGATTTACTTACAATTCAGTTCAATGTTTTCTACTAGTCCTTACCACGCTCACTGAACTTTGAAGTGGATTATTTGAAGATAAACGATTGCATGAATGACGTACGTTATCTAGAAATATATTGTCTTTGTCTTTCATAGCGGTACGCTTTGAGAAGAAAAATTTCAAAATCCTTCCAGTCTGCTTCTGTTATTGATATGTTTTTACAATCATCAGGATATACGTATCTAGTTCCATTAAAAATTTATAAGACCAAAGTCTATCGAGATATAGCATAAAATTCCCATGAATCAGGGTCAAGTGATTTGTGCGTAATTGATTAATTTATAGATCGAGATTTTTAGGAGTACACTTTAATTTACATGTTCCGATCATGTTGATTTTTTTTTATGGGTTACTACAGTCTGTCAAGTAAGAACGTGTCCGCGATAATTCATTTTTGGTAAATGTGATTCTGGCGATTCAACAAAAAATCGGTAGAGGGAACTTTTGTCAACGACTCATTTTAGTAAAAGTAACATGTAAGCTAAACGTTTTTGGTCTAGCTACTTAAAACACATTCTTGTTGCAAAATTCGACTTTATTCATCAACATAGTCTCCTTCAAGAGCGATACAATCAGTCTAACGCTTTTCTGACATTTCTATCCCTTTCTTGTAGAAGGATTTGTCTTTGCCTACAAAATAGGCCTAAGTTTCGGCGATAATTTCTTCATTGGAGCCAAATCGAGTATTTTTTTTGAGGTCTGCTAATAAATAATAGTCGCTGGGGACCAAATCTGGAGAATACGGTGGATGAGGAAGCAATTCGAATTTCAATTCATGCAATTTTGCCATCGTAACCACTGATTTGTAACATGGTCCAATCTCTTGATGAAAGAGCACTTTTTTCTTGTTGATTTGGGTTTCTTTGCGATTTCTGCCTTCAAACGTACCAATAACATTATATAAAATTCGCTATTGAGGGTTGTTCCCTTCTCAGCATAGTTGATGAAAATTATTCCATGCGCATCCCAAAATACAGAAGCCAAAACCTTCCCAGCCGACCTTTGTGTCTTTGGTCGCTTCGGGCGACTTTCACCGGCTGCTGTCCACTCAGCTGACTGCTGATTTGATTCCGGTGTATAGTGGTGGATCCATGTTTCATCTATTGTTACATATCGCATGAAAAAATCCTTTTTGTTTCGCTTAAAACAGATCCAAACAGCGCTCAGAATCATCAAACACGTTGTTGTTTTTGGTCCACTGTGAGTAAAACGCGGTACCCATTTCCAACAGAGCTTTCTCATGCCAAAATGTTCATGCAAAATATGACGAACACGTTCTTTTGATATCTTTAGGGTGCCAGCTATCTCACGCAGTTTCACTTTACGGTCACCCAAAACAATTTTGTGGATTTTTTTATGTTTTCTGGTGTAACCACCTCATTTGGGCATCCACAGCGTTCAACATCATTTGTGTCTGTACGACCGCGTTTAAATTCAGCATACCGGTAAATGACGAGTGATTTTCCAGGGGCAGAGTCCTCGAAACACTTATCAAACCATTGTTTTGCTGGAACGGTATTTTTTCCCATCAAAAAACAGTGTTTAATCAACACACGAAATTCAATTTTTTACGTTCTTTTGAAAATATCAAAAAGTAGCGTCACTGAAACCATTGTAACTTGTAAACTAATCGTTGAAATATCATGAAATTTTGACACGTATTGTTTGAAGGTTGGTACTTTCTATAAATCATATGGATTTTTTTGAAAAGGGCGACCAAAAACTTGTCAGCCTACGTGTTAGTTGCTGCTAATGCCATCTACCATAATACATGTTTTGATCATTTTATTTTACCAACTTCTGATCGGAAGAAAGGTCGTCCAGCAGACGAAGATATTTCTAATGCAAAGAATGACATTTTTTACTATATAGTAAATAATGATGATTGTCAATTTACTCTAGAACTAAAAAATATACTTAAAAGTCATGTTTCAGCCGATAAAACAATAATAACTAAATTGATTGAACGATATACAGTCCCTGGCCAAATTATTAGACGCACTGCAAGATTTCATGTAAAATATTAATTACCGAGTGATATTGTACCGTTTTATTATTTTAAATTGATTTGTTTTTTATTTTTATATTATCCAATCAATTACCTATTTATTTGACATAAATAAAACAGCATTAATTTGGAAAAGCATAAGTTTATTAAGTTTTAAAGAAAAGTGAAATTAATGTTAGTAAAAGTCAATATTTAGTTGCGCCACCTTTAGCCGCTATCAAAGCTTTAATTCTGCGCGGCATGCTATCAATGCAAGATTATACTGTCTCCTGCATTTGAGGATGATGATTCCACACATGAATAATCTTTTCTAGGAGCTGGGTTTTGTTGGTAATCACATCTTTAGCCACTTCTCTTTTCATCAGCTTCCACATATTTTCAATGGGGCTATTACCCGGCCAATCCAACAGAGGGATATTTTTTTCTGCCAAAAAAGCTTTAACAGACCGAGCAGTGTGGCAGGGAGCTCCATCTTGCATGAAAGTGAATGGTTCCCCATTTGGAAACCATTCTCTGAGCTGCGGAATCAACCGATTTTGTAATACTTCTTTGTACTGATCTTGCCTCATTATTCCTTTGACGACGTACAGACGTCCAGTGCCCTTGCCGCTGATGACTGACCAAATCATCACTTTGGTGGGATGTTTAACCGTCGGGACGACACAATCAGGATGAAACTTTTCTCCATGACGACGACGCACATACTGAGCTTTATTCTGCAAAATTTCGAATGTGCTTTCGTCACTGAAGCAGACCTGTCAAAAATAGGAAAAATATATAAACTTCCATGTTTATTTGCTTTATTTAACTGAAAATGATAATAATGTATCAATTATTGATTAAATTGCTGTATCTTACGATCTCCAGAAGTCCACATCTTTGTCTTGCCATTGTTTGGCCCACTTCGGGCGCTTTGCTTTCATTGCAGCTGTTAACTTGGGCTTCCTGGCGGGGCGACAGGCCTTAAAATCTAATTCTTTCAATTTTCTTCGAACAGTGCGCTCAGAAGCATTTACGCTAGCATCCTGGAGTTGTGATTTTATTACCTTTGTGGTAGCAAATCTGTTTTCTACACAAATTTTCTTCAAACATCTCTCTGACCGTGGAGTGAAAATTGGTTTTTCTACCGCATCTTTTCTTTCTTTTCGGGCTTAATTCCTTCCCTGACTCAATTTTCTTTTTATGCGTCGTACACTAGCTTCAGAAACCTCCAATCTTCGTGATATTTCTCGGTTTGTAAATGTTTTCGCAATCACAAGGGCTTTCACTTCAGCTTTTTTACGTGGTGAAAGATCGCCTTTTCTACCCATAATGAAAAATAGTCCAATTACTTTTTTAAAACACTGCATACAAAATAAACTAATAACTAAGTAGTATAAAACTGTTAAACAAACAATCACAGTCCATAAAGCCACAGAAACACGTCCGTACCTGACTCGATTCCGATCGCGACTGATACAGGTTTGTAGTTGTTTACGTTCATGTATCACTTTCTCAACACAGTGTTGCCATATGTTAAAAATAAATACAAATATGTAGTCTACAACAATTCTTTTAATAAAAAATCAATAATATTTTAGTTTAAATATACCATTATTGCATAAAAACTCTTAAGAAACATAAAATTACTAAAAAAAAATACAGTGCGTCTAATAATTTGGCCAGGGACTGTAGTCATGATATCATTATTACTCCCAAATCTAAATCGATGACAATTACTTGCTTTCGCGATACTCAAGTAGATGCTTTATGCGCGACGTGGTATGACAATAGGAAAAAAAGTCCCCAAAGAACGACTTCGGATTATTGAGACTGCTGCATCAAATATCAGAGAAGCTTCAGCTGTCGTCAATACAGAGTATACGAAGAAGTAGGAGAAAACGACCCATAATCAATAAAATAATGTAATGATCTGTAACCCCATGGATTAGGCCTACACCATGTAAAAAAAACGCGCCTTGCATTCTACCTCAAAGGTGCTGCGGAAACGAATGCCTCGTAACGAGTTTTCTCAGTCTCATATCTCAAGAACTATTAAACCCACGTAAATTTTGTATAGGGCGTTTTTTATGCAGATTTTGATGATGATCAAATTTTTATAACCAAAACTCACGTAAAACCAATAGTTTACGAGATATTTGAGAAAAACTGATTTTCGAGACGTTTGACCTTCGATAACTTTTTTTGCCGACACGATTTCGCAATGGACTTTTCAAATAATAATTCTGATACCGAAACAAAGAAAATCCTGAAGAAAAATCTTTACTTGGATTTTTTCAGAAGATTGGTCATTTTTTTGTATAAAATGACTGGATTATTGTGGGTGATTTCATAGGAATGCAGCCTCGAAGTGCGAAGCATATGCAGCACTCATGTTTGATAATGTACCAGGTGTACACGTATGAAATGCGGATTTCAGACAACAGATGGTGCACCAATGCATTTTGTGCTTTAAAGATTTGACACTGCGCCACTTTGTTGTGTCATCAACAAGTGTCAGACACGCACGAGTGGTAAATTGGAAAAGTGTGTACATAGTGTTGTGTTGTTGTGTTCAATATGTCGAAATTTATACCGAACAAAGAGCATTCGCGGACAGCATTAATTTTTTTGTTTTCATTTGAAGGAAACTGCTGTTAAATCGTACCGATTACTTCGATAAGCTTATGGTGAACATGCTCCATCGCAAGATACGTGTGAACAATGTTTCGGCATTTCAAAAATGGTGACTTCGATGTTGCAGCCAAGGAACGTGGAAAACCGCCAAAAATATACGAAGATGTGGAATTGCAAGCATTGTTGGACGAAGATGATTCGCAAACACAAAAACAACTTTGTCATTGTCTTTATTGAATTTAAGTTAGGCTATGCCTCTTACTTACATTTATGATAGCTTATATTCCTATACTACTTAACCTAGGTTCTATACAGTAATCCTAATTAACTTAACCTAGGACATTGGGTTTTAATTACATTGGTTGACTAATCTAACTTAACTAGAGCTTAATTCTAAAACTAATCTAGAACTTAATTCTAAACTTAATCTAGGTTACAATCTTCATGGGGGTGGGGGAGGGCCATCGTCTTCGTCGGATATGGGGTCAGAAGGTCTTGGATAGTGATGGCGGGCGTTGGCGGGCACGTGGAATGCGCTCCTTATGGTGGCGTTTGGGTGTTGTAGCGCCTTTGCGAAGAACTTGATGTTGGTGGGACCTCATGTGTGCCTTAATTGTTGGCACACCGAGGTCTCTATGCAAATTGCCGGTTTCGGACGAACCATGGGGCTCCCGTGATCATCCTCAGGGCCTTGTTCTGTACTGCCTGAAGTTGAGCTCTGCGTGGCTTGGTGAGTTTAGACCAAGTAGGGCAGGCGTGTGTGAGTCCTGCCCTCACAATGGTTTTATAAATTAGCAGCTTGATTTTTGGTTGCAACTTACTGGACCGGCTGATGATTGGGTACAGCTTGCCCAGTAGTTTGCTTGGCTTTCCTTGAGGCAGCACAGACCTGGTCTTTCCAGATGAGGTGTTTGTCATACTGGATTCCCAGGTACTTGATGGTGGTTGCCCATTGGATGCGGGATCCCTGGAGCTGGAGTTGTCCATAAGGAGTGCCGTTGCCTTTGGCGAAGACGATGGCCTGTGTCTTACATGGGTTTAGCTGGATCTTCCATCGGTCGAACCAGGGGGCGAGGACGTTCAGGTGGCGCTGCAATCTACTGGTGATGATTCTGTAGCTGCTGGATTCTGCTATGATGGCTGTGTCGTCAGCATACAGGAGTAGGGTAGTCTGATCCGTTTTTGGAATGTCGGCTGTGAAAATGTTAAAGAGGTGGGGGGAGAGGACGGAGCCTTGAGGGACCCCGGCTCTAATGGCCTTGACTTCGGAGATGGCCTTATCGACTCTGACTTGGAATGTTCTGTCAGAGACGAAGGATTGAATGAGTTTGTTAATGAAAAGGGGGTAGCCGTGTCGGATCAGTTTCAGAATGAGGCCTTCGTGCCAGACTCGGTCGAAGGCCTTTGCTACATCGAGAAACACAGCTCCAACTTTGTGGACGTTTATTGAAGCTGTTGGAAATGGTTTGGGCGAGTTTCGTGGTGTGATGGATGGTGCCATGAAGGGGCTGGAAGCCATACTGTTCGTCAGGGACAACACGGAGCGCTGTGGACTTTGCTCTGACGATTTCGAGGATGACTTTTTCAGCTATCTTGCCAAGGCCTGGAAGTAGGCTGATTGGCCGATAGCTGCTTGCCTCGTGGGATGGAGAGCCTGGTTTTTTGATCATAATGACCTCCGCTTTTTTCCAGTAGAGTGGAAAATAGCTGAGTCTCAGTATGCTGTTAATGATATTGGTGGCTTCTGAGATTTGTTTCTTGGGGAGTTTTTTGAGGGCTTTATTTGTAATTTTATCATAACCTGGAGCTTTTCGGATTGAGGTAAATCGAATGATCTCATTAACAGCGGAGGGGGTTGTGAAGTACGTATTGCGAGGGGGCTGGGCAAGATTTAGGGTCTGTATGGTTGTAGCGACCCTAAGATCACGGGCTGGATCGGGATGGGCAGGAGTGTTAGGAGAAAACTGTTCCTCTAGCAGATCTGCCAGAAGGTCAGCCTTCTCCTGGGGTTGTGGAGGCTGTGGTGCCGGCGTGGGTGAGGGCTGGCATGGACCTTGGCTCGTCATTGGAAAGGGCTGTTGCCATTTTCCAAAGAGAACAGTCCTGGGTAGTGAGGGATTCTACTTTGGACTCCCACCTGCTGCTGTGGAATTCAGCAAGTGAGTCTTTCACCTGCTGCGTTGCTTGATTTGCGAGCCTTTTGAGGCGGGGGTCTCCCGTCCTGAGGGCTCTTCTGAGCAGCCGGTTTTTATCCCTGATCTGCTCTTTGATAGCTGGGGGTAGTCTACCTTGAGAAGAGACTGGTTGGGTTCGTGACGTTGTGGCCTGGGCAAGGGCTGTCTGGATATCAGCAGTCAGTTTATTGACTGCCGAATCCAGATCCTGGGCTGTGGAAATTTTTGGGATGGGACCCGTGGTCGCCAGGAGGCGTTGGAAGTGGTCCCAGTCTGTGCTGGATGTGGTGACTGTGGCATTCATTTTGTCGGCCGGATTTCCCAGTGTAAAAATGACCGGTAGATGGTCAGACGAAAGGTCATGAATGACAGTAATGTTATGCCGGAGGTTGATATTTTTTAGAAGAAATATATCTAGAAAGTCCGGTCTTCCGTGTCCAATGTGGGTGGGCTCGTCTGGAGCTATGAGATTGAATGGGATTTGGTTCTGGATGGCGTCGAGAGCAATGCCATTAGCGTTCGTAGCTAGGTTTCCCCAGAGAACGTTTTTGGCATTGAAGTCTCCGCCCAGAACGGTCTTTTGATTGACAGGGCCAAACAGCAGATGGAAGTCTGCAGGATCGATGGGATGTTGGTCACCGTTTTGTTGGTAGACCGAGAAGAGGTGGATGGTGGTGTTTGTTTGCCATGGTTATGGCAATAGGCGTGGCTTCAGTTTGGACAAGAGGAAGGGGGGTGGTTGGTAGTGATTTAAGGAGTGCTTGACAAGAATCATGGTCCCCCCTAGGCGGGCCCTGATTCTGTCGTTGCGGTAAACAGTGTAGTTAGGAAGACTGAATCGGATGCCGGGCTTTAGAAAGGTTTCTTGGATTAGAGCTCGTCGACGTTATGGTCTTGTAGGAAATGGAGAAGTTCATGCTTTTTGTCGCGAATGCCGTTGGCATTCCATGACAAGATGTTTAGCATTTTTAGGAGAGATCTTATTTGGTCGCTTACTCATACTTGGGCGTTGGAATTAAGCAGGGGCATGAAAGTGGCGGAAAGCTTTTGAAAGTTTTGGATGTTTTTAAAGAAGGTTTGCATGGCAGAATTCATGCTATTGATAGATGTAAGGGCGTCGGTCATGTTTGTTGGAATTGAGGTCGCTGGGGGAGCCGCCGTTTGACGACGGTTTGCCCAGGAGAAGGTGGCTTGGGAATTAGCTTGGTTGGTTGCGGGTCGCTGCGACGGGTGTTTGGGACAGCCTCTGTAGGAGGCTGTATGCTCACCCTCGCAGTTTGCACATTTGGCAGGTAAATCCCGCGTTTTTTGGCATGTGGACGTGAGGTGCCCCTGCCCGCATTTAACACATTTGGGCGGGGCCCTGCACAGATGGGATGAGTGGCCAAATAATTGGCAGTTGAAGCATTGGGTATTTTTAGACTTGGAGTGTTGGGGTTCTGCTTTTATTTTGTTGTGCCTGACTTCAGTAATAGCAAAAATGGCTTTATCGGATTTAGGCACTAGCACCAAAACCATGGGCATGGGGTCCCCTGATTTGTAGTGCCATCGGATAACTTTATGAGGGTTGTGGCCTTTTTCACGCAGGTCACTAGCAATCTCGTCGGTTGTGAGACTCTCTACGACTCCCCCTCAACACGACGTGATTTAACTTGTCCTCCTGGAACTGGAAGGTATGGAAGGGTTCCCTGTTCTCCTCCAGGAATCTAGTTATATTTCTAAAGTCCTGGGGGGTCTCGGGGTGTATCCTCACACCTTCCGGGAGGGTGACCGCGCGGGTAAACCTGAATTTCTTGGCATTGAAAGTTGAGACGAGTTGATTGTAGCGCGTTTTGTCACGCAGTACAATGGGCGGAACTTTGGTGTTAGATGATGATGGGTTTGAGGGGGGGGTTACCGTGTGTGCTGGCGACTTACCTGCAGCAGCTTTTTTATCAGCACCTTCCTGACTGGTCCTCGACCCCTGCCCTGACGTGGTGGAAAGCGTTGTCTGGGGCTGGAGAAGGGCGGTGGCTGGAGGGACAGTTGATGCTGTGGCTACAGTTGAATCTTTGGTAGAGCCGTTGCCCTGGGATGCTGGTGTTTTGTTGGCATTTTTGTTTGCACGTTTCGACTGCGAGGCAGCATCATCATCAGAGGACTTGTTGCTCCTCTTTCTGCGCCTGTATTTCCTTGTTGCCGGTTCCTCAAAATCTGAGTCGCAGGATTCTTCTTCCTTAGGGAAGGGCGTAGAGGTCCTGACTGGCGTTTCTGATTTTGAAGATGATGTGCTTCCGTTGAGGCCCAATGCTACTTCGTCCATGATGGTGTTGTCAGCATCTGCTTCAGACTCAGACGACTGAGATCTTGAAAGTTTCTCGATATGGGCCCTTAGCAGTCGAATTTCTTTGACAAGTTTCTCCACTAGGGCATCTTTTTTAGAGGCATCTATTCTTTGCTGTTCGATGACTTTTTTTAATTCAACGATGACTGTTTCCATTTTTAGTACTTGTCTAGACTGTAGTCTGCGAACCGTAATTAGGTTTTTCCCAAAAAGGATTAAATCTTCGAAATTGGTTTTTTTCCAAAGAGGATTAAAACTCGGGTTATACTTTAGGTCGTTACGCCGGAAAAAAAAGGTAGATGTTGTCGCTTTGAAGTCACGATGAGAAGATGATTCGCAAACACAAAAAAACAACTTGCCGAGCAATTGGGCGTTAGTCAACAAGCTGTTTCTAATCGGCTACGAGAGAAGGGAAAGATTCAGAACACCGGTAGATGCATCGTATAGTTATAGGGGATGAAAAGTGGATTTATTTTGAGAATCCCAAGCGCAAAAAATCATGGGTAGACCCAGGCGTACCATCTACATCGACCGCAAGACCGAATCGCTTTGGCAGAAAGACAATGCTCTGTGTTTGGTGGGACTAGAGGGGCGTGGTCTATTATGAGCTGTTAAAACCTGGGGAAACGGTTAATACTAAACGTTGCCAACAAACAATTGACCGATTTGAACCGTTCGTTGCTTGAAAAAAGGCCAGAATACCGAAAGAAGCAACACAAAGTCATTTTTCTTCATGACAATGCTCCATCACGTACGGCAAAACCAGTTCGCGACACGTTGGAAGCACTCAGCTGGGAAGTTCTACCCCATGCGGCTTACTCACCAGACTTGGCTCCTTCCGATTACCACTTGTTTGCATCAATGCACGCACTTGCTGAGCAGCGCTTTGGTTCGTACGAAGATGTGAAAAAATGGCTCGATGAATGGTTCGCAGCAAAAGGGGAAGATTTTTACTGGCGTGGTATTCACAAATTGGCCGAAAGATGGGGAAAAATGTATAACAAACGATGGAGCATACTTTGAATAAAGCACTTTTTATCATTTTTTTTTTTTTTTTTTTTTTTTTTTTTTTTTTTTTTTTTTGTTTTTTTTTTTTTTTTTTTTTTTTTTTTTTTTTTTTTTTTTTTTTTTTTTTTTTTTTTTTTTTTTTTTTTTTTTTTTTTTTTTTTTTTTTTTTTTTTTTTTTTTTTTTTTTTTTTTTTTTTTTTTTTTTTTTTTTTTTTTTTTTTTTGAATTTAACATGTTTTTTTTAGAAAAAAAAAAATCCGCATTTCATACTTGTACACCTGGTACTATTCAACCATAAATAGAGTTAGAAATGAATCTCTTTCCACAAAGCATTGTTTGCAGGGGTGCCAATAATAACATAAAAAAGGAATTTCTTTTACCGGCTACAAGTTATAGGCACATTCTTACTTGACCCAAGATACATTAAGAAGGTCACAAATTGCATTTTGAAAATTCTCCGGATATATAAAATAATAACACGATTCTCTACGTGCCTTAAACTTTTACATCTTAAATCTGTCAAAGATAAGATTTCCATTGAAAATCCCGGTATCTACAGTATCCCAAGTAGCTCTTATAAAACCTCTATCGGCGAAACGATCAGAAAAATATGTACTTGAACTAAAAAACATCAAAGAGTAGTACATTTCGTAACATTTTCACTTCAGCCCTGTCAGAACGCCAGTATAAAACAGGACACACATATTGTCTTTGGCTGATTAAAGATCCTTACAACAAATTCCTTTTTCTGTCCTAAAAAATTTCGGGAATCCCCCGTAATATCTAAACATACCAACAACCTTAATCCTGACAATGGTCTTTACCTCTCATCAATCTAGGAATAAATAACACAGGGGAACAGCTGTTTTGGTCTCGAGGTTTTTTGAGCTGATTCTATATCAATTTGATGTCCTGAATTCAAATAACGTATTCATTTGTACCTAGGAGCTCAAATTTTTAAGATATACAATTTTAGAGAAATATAAGTTACATTATTGTAACTCAAATCCGTAAGTGTAGTAAACAAAAGTAGATACGAAATTTTTATTTTAGTTATACAAAATACAATATTATGTCGTACTTACAAACAAAAAAAAAACATTGAAGAAATGAAATAGTCACTCAACACTTGGAAAGCTTCTTTTCCGCGACATTCTTGAATGTTTTTTTTAAACAGTCCCTTTTTAAACTCCAGCAGTAATCTGCCATCATGTGCATGTCCCATCTTCCTTGGTAGCGGTCCTCCATAACTTTAATATTTTGGTGAAATCTTTCACCTTGTTCCTCACTCATGTCTCCTAAATTTTCTGGAAAACGGTCTAAGTGGCTGTGTAAATAGTGTATTTTAATACTCATATTGCACCCTAAGGATTTGAAACTATTAAGCATCTTGTTAACCATTTCAACATAGTTTTGAGCTTTATGTTTGCCTAGAAAATTTTCTACAACTGCAACAAATGATGTCCAAGCTTCTCGTTCAACTTGATTCATTGAATTTATGAAGGCAGGATCCTTAATTAATTGTCTTATTTGTGGGCCGTCAAATATCCCTGTTTTGAGTTTTTCTGTGCTCAACTGATGCATTTTTACCCCTATATATGCAAAACAAGACCCATTCTTATCAAGAGCCTTTACAAATTGCTTCATTAAGCCCAACTTTATATGTAACGGAGGAAGTATGATTTTTTCTCTTTCAACCAAAGCGTCGTTAATGACATTCTTTTCCCCAACGTCCATGTTTTCTCTCCGAGGCCAATCTTTTCTAACCCAGTGGTGTGTTTTGTCCCCAGAGGCACAAGAAACACGGATATTTCGTGTAACCACTTTGCTGCCCAAGAAGAAAGTTTACCATTTTTAAGTCTACACCAATCATCCATTGATGTTCGTAATTCTTTATCTTCTGCAAGACCAAAGCTATGGTATTATATTCTTCTTTCAGTTTCGTTGAGTGAGCTAGTGGTATTGAACCATATTTATTCCCATTATGTAGAAGGACACATTTTAAACTTCGCTTTGAACTGTCAATAAATAGGCGCAAATCATCTGGAATATATTCAGAAAGTCCCATTTCTTTCATGAGTCCCCTAATTTCGTGACAAAATACAAGATTGTCTTCTTGAGAAAAGAATGGTAGCAGATCTTTTTCTCTTGTACGGTAAAAGGTAATTTTGGTTCCTTGTTCCAGTAAATTTTTGTCGTTCAACCTAGAAGCCAGTACTTCAGAAGCTTTTTTCGATAAATTGAGATCCCTGGTGAGATCATTTAATTCATTTTGATTGAAGCGTTGAGGAACTGATGACGTCCCCTCATAGTCACTGTTAGTTTCATTAGCATCAGAACTTTTATTAGCATCAGAACAGCGATCAGAGGGAAAATATTCGTCATCAGAGATATGTGGTAGCTGATGAAATGTTGGAATCGGTATTTCATCTGAGTGCGGGATAGGGCGTATTGCCGAGTCTAAATTGGGATAAGTCCACTTACTGCGGTTATTTCGATTGATTCCATTAGTATTTACTAAACAGAAATAACAATCATTGAAGTGGTTTTTTTGGTTCTCTCCAAACCATTGGTACGCCGAATTTTAGACATTTTCTTTTCCCGGTAGTCCACTGCCGTAAATGCTCTGTACAAGTTTTACATACGAGATGCGGGGCCCACGTTTTGTCCTGATCACCAAGCTTAACTCCAAAGTATCCAAGATACGCTCGCTTTACAAAGTCAGTAATAGTTTGTCTGTTTTGTTGAAACATGTATTCTCCGCATATATAGCAAAAACACATCAGGTTGATTTACACAACTTCTTCTTGAACTGGAACCTGAACTCATTTTAATTCTGTTCAATAACACAAAAACACTCTTTTCTTAACATAAAATAACACGCCGAATTCGATCTACTCTCATTAGTAAGAACGCACAAACTGACGAGACTTACCCGAGTTAGGTGATTAAAAGGGTCAGTTCAGGTACCTGATAGGCAATGGTTCCACTATTTATAGATTTACCTGGAATTTACTCAATTACAGACTGACAATAAAACCATTGTACCTACATTAATGAATATATAATAATTTTAGAACTCTCATAAATGAATATACTGAATAAAAACCACATTGGTAGATAAGTTGATGTATCTAAAAAAGTAGAGCTGATAGAGAAAAACGGATTGCATGTATAGATTTAGCGTCCCAAATATAGTTAAAATCAGCTCTAAAATCCCAGGCACCAAAACAAAAATATTTTTTTGTTGCCCTGTGATAATCCATGAAGTCTCCTTCCATCCCGGCCCGCTAATATAACAGGCGTGTGCAAGCGGAATTAAATCAGTTTCGTGCTAGATTCCGAAGAAGTCAGTTCTTGAAACAAGTTTTGAAGAAACCTGCCGTATGAGCGGCAAAGCGTCAGCATCACTTTTTCAACTGAGACTCGAGAAAATCCAGAAGAATAATATCTATAGGTTCTGTAAGTTTCAACATACGAACCGTAGGCTAATTCGAGAATCAATGACCAGGCAAAAACTATGATTTTCGATATTAGATAAGGGAAAAATTGGTTTAATACAAAAAACACAACAGTTGTGTTTTGTAAGACAGTGTTTAGACCGGCTATTAAACATCGTGTGTGGTAATTTTGAGATTTAAGAGTTTGTTTTCTTTTTAAAATAAAATTTACATCAGCGAGGTGGGAATGTATTAAAAACATACTCATGTATAAGTCACTAGTACTTAAACAAGTCAATTACTGATAAGATTACCGATAATTACTTCACATTCTACTGTCGATTTCCAAGGAAAAACACCACCAACTATTTCCAGAGTGCAGTCAAGGAGGCCCGATATTGTTTTTAAACAGCTTTTCATAGAATAGACGCCACCAATATGGCTTTCGTAAACATAGATCAACAGAAGATCTTCTGACTTATGTAACACATGTTTGGAACAACGCAATTGAACACTTTGGAGAATCTCCAGCGGTTGCTCTTGAGATATCCAAGGCATTCGATCGTGTTTGGCACGATGAACAGTTGGCTAAGCTACGCTCTTATGGTATGTCTGAAAAGTTCTGTTTGTGGCTCTCATGTTTCCTCAGAGAGCGTTCTTTACGAGTGGCGGTCGACGGATTTCTTTCTAACACCTTCACTATTAACGCCGGTGTGCCCCAAAGCTCCATACCGTCTCCTACCCTCTTTCTCATTTACATTAACGATCTGCTGGAAAAGACCGGGAATTCAATCTACAGCTTTGCAGATGATAGTACGCTTGTCGTCATTCACTTTGAACGCTCGGACATCGGCTGCTCAGGCGAATATCCGCAGACAGCAGGAGGTCGTTCAATTTAACAAAGACCAAAAACCCAGGCGGCAGTTTTTTCTAAAAAAGTTGACATCGCTCAATTTGTTGGGCGTTAGTTTGGGAACAAATATGTCCTGGCATGAACATGTTGCAGGCATAGCAAGGAGAACTTCTCAAAAGTTTGGAATATTATTTCGAACCAGAAAGCTTTACACTCCGCAACAACTGTTAATTCTTTACAAAGCTCAAATTCGACCAACTATGGAATACTGCTCCCATGTTTGGGGCTCCTCTCCCAAACATACACTGCATTTGTTGGATTCTGTTCAGAGAAGAGCTCTTCGTCTGATTGGAGGCCCGGAACTGACCGGCGGCCTTGATTCGTTGGAACATCGATGAACGGTTGGCGACTTGAGTCTGTTCTTCAAGTATTTTCATGGAAAGTGTTCGAAGGATGGAGCCCGCCTAATTCCTCCCAAAGCGGTACATGTTAGAAATACACATCGCGCTCGCGCTTCACATCCGTATGAGGTTCAGCTTGTTACTCCGCGTACAACGCTTTTCAAGCAGTCTTTTATATGGAGAACATCATCCCCTTGGAATAATTTGCCCCAGCGCTGTGTTTCCCACCGAGTACAAGTTACAACGATTCAAGGACAACGTGAATCGCTTTTTCCGCACACATGCCGCTCCTGGAGCGCTTTAGGGACTTCTCTGCAGCACGTGTGCTAGACCCATAAAAAAAAAGACGCCAAAAAAGCTTTTGGCGCTGACGGAATACATGCCATAGTACTCAAAAAATGTACAAGAGAACTAACACCAGTTTTCTGTAGACTTTTCAACCTATCCTAAAGAAAGGGAGAGAAGATTTCGTTCCTGATGGAAATGTGCTACAGTTCAGCCGATACCCAAAAAAGGAAACGATGAAATATTGCTCCCATGTTTGGGACTCTGCTCCTAAATATTCACTGGATTTATTGGATTCTATTCAGAAAACGCATTTTTCTCGAAACTACTTTTTCTTAAAAACCGCTTGGCGGTGTGCAAGATATCTCAAGAATCGCTGAACCGATTTTGATGAAATTTGGTACCAATTTCCTCTATACCTATTGCTTGTCTTTAAAGGAAGGAATTTTGATTTGATCAAGATCTGTATTTTTAATTAGCAAAAATGTAAAACGCGGTAAAGTCATTTTTTTGCTTTTTTGTTTGATGATGCACTAATAGAGCTGTATGAACTAAACGGACTCAAAATAACAAACGGATTCTACAAACACAAAGACATCCACAAATATACTTGGATGCAAGAAACACGAAACTTAGAATCAATAATAGACTACATTATAATTAAAAACGATACCACTATCAAAATAAAAGACGTAAGAGTAAAGAAAGGGGCAGAATGTGGAACAAACCATAGACTATTAATAGCAAATATAAAAGTTCCGTGGTATAAGACAATAAAGCAAAAAGGAACAATATATAAAGAAAACAAAAATACTAATGAGATAAAGAGCAGGCAAAGAAATAAAATACAAAATACACTTACTGCAAGACGAACCGATAAGAGACCTACATAGACGACGATTAGATCAAAAATTAAATGAATTTAACTACGACAACCTCCAACAGATGTATGACCACATAAAAGAATGCATCAAACAGGCGGCCCTAGAAGCATTAGGTAAAGAAGACAACGAGAATGAGAAACATAAAATTAGAATCTGTGAAAAAACCAAAGAATCTATAAAGGATAAAAAAAGACTATACGAAAAATGGCTGAATACAAAACCAGAAGAAGATCTACAGAAATATAAAAAGAAAAATGCAGAAACGAGAGAAAAGAACGAGAGATGGGAAAAATCGTGCGAACATGTAGAACAGTATATAGGAGGAACTAGAAGCACAGAGTCATGGAGAATAATTAAAGCATTAAGGACAACAATAGAGAGAAGACGTATGTACAGTACATCCCAGAAAGCGAGTGGAAAGAATATTATAAAAAGCTGCTAACAGAAGACAGACAAGAATTCCAAGAACAGAACCCTGAAGAAGAACAGAATAAGGAAATAAAAGAGATAGAACTAAGCTATGAAGAAGTAAAGAAGACAATAAAAACACTCAAAAATAATAAATCTGCAGGGCCTGGGGATGTGGTAAATGAAATGATTAAGTACGGGTCTAATAAATTACATTGAATGCTGAGAAACATGTTCCACAGAGCGATAAATGGAGAAAAAATACCAGAGGAATGGTCAAAAGCTTATATAGTATCTATATTTAAAAAGGGAGACCGCAGAAAATGCACAAACTATAGAGGCCTAAGCATAATATCGAGTATGGGACGTTTGTATGGAAAAAATTATTAAAAATATCATGGAGGAAAATATAAAAGGAAAAATTGGAGAAGACCAAGCCGGCTTTACGGCCGGAAAATCATGTATAGACCACATATACACTATAAAACAAACAATGAAAAAAAAACTGGCAAAGAATAGAGAAGTTCATCTAGCCTTCATAGACATAAGAAAGGCCTATGACTCAGTACCAAGACAAAGATTACGGAACGCAATGAAAGAAATAGGCATTGACAAAGAACTAATATACGCGGTAAAAGCTCTCTACGAAAACAACACAGTGAACATAAAAATAGGACATAAAATAGGGAAGAGACTCCAAACATCAAAAGGCCTCTTACAAGGATGCTCTACATCCCCAAAACTATTCAAAATATACCTCGAACAAACATTAAAAAAATGGAAGCAAAAATGTAGTGGAATGGGAGTCCCAATACGAGAAGATTACCTATATACTCTAAGTTTCGCAGACGACCAAGTAATCATAGCAGAAGATGAGGAAGACCTCAGTTATATGGTAAGAAAATTGAAAGAAGAATACACTAAAGCAGGATTAGCAATAAACTTTGATAAAACGGAATATCTAACAACAAAGGAGGGAAACGCGGAGAATCTAGAAGTCGATAACGAAACAATAATCAAAGGAACCGATAGATCTAAATATTTAGGAACCATCATTTCAAAAAAACGCAACATCAGAAGAAGAGATTAAAGCTAGATTAGGACAAACGCGAACATGCATAAGACAATTAAATTCGATCCTGTGGGACAAGCACATTACAAAGAGAAACAAAACATGTGAGACATGGTTTCGACAATTTAAACGTGGTGATTTCAATGTGAAAGACAGTGCGCGCTCTGGTAGACCACAAAAGTACGAAGACGAGGAATTGCAGGCGTTACTGGATGATGACCCAACCCAAACACAACAGCAATTGGAAAAAGCATTAAATTGTCACAAGAAACAATCAGCAGACGTTTACGAACAATGGGGAAGATCAATAAACTCGGTAAATGGGTTCCACACGATTTGAATGAACGGCGAATGGAAAATCGTAAAATCACTTGTGAAATACTTCTTCAACGCCACGAAAGAAAATCATTTCAGCACCGAATTGTGACGGGTAACGAAAAATGGATTTATTTTGAAAACCCGAAGCAGAGAAAATCGTGGCTGTCACCTGGCGAAGCCGGTCCTTCAATACCAGGGCCAAATCGCTTCGGCAAGAAGACCATGCTTTGTGTCTGGTGGGACCAGAGCAGTATTGTGTATTATAAAACTCTTGAAGCCCGGCGAAACCGTTAATGCACAACACTATCGCCAACAAATGATTAATTTAAATCACGCATTGATCGAAAGACGACCGGGATGGGCCAGAAGACATGGTAAAGTGATTTTGTTACACGACGACAATGCGCCGTCTCACACAGCAAAATCAGTGAAAGACACCTTGAAATCGCTTGGATGGGACATCCTTCCGCACCCGCCGTACTCTCCCGACCTGGCGCCATCTGACTATCACCTCTTCGCATCAATGGGGAACGCGCTTGCAAAGCAGCACTTCAGCAATTTCGAGGCAATTGGAAAATGGTTCGACGAATGGGTTGCCGCAAAAGACGAGCAGTTTTTCTGGCATGGTATTCATAATTTACCTGAAAGATGGGCGAAGTGTGTAGAAGCCAATGGCCAATATTTTGAATAAATAAAAAATGAATTTCCCTTGAAAATTACGTGTTTTCTTTACCACAAAAACCGGCAAAAACTTATGCATACACCTGGTAAGATGGTTTCATAAAACTCACACCAGTTTATCTGCAAGCTGTGCCAATATCATCTGCCAAACTAAAAAATATAAGGGATGTTCTGCCGTATTTAGGAGATGCAAAAAACGGAAGCTTTTATGAAGGCGTTTTTTCACCACAAGATCTGCAGAGCAATGACATAATGGAAATCGATGAAGATGACAATAGCAGTGGTTGCGAAGACTCTGAATTATTTTGTTCACAAGTATTATAACTTAAAATGTAATAAAAAAATATTAGTTTTAATTTATTTTATTTTCTTTCGAAAACAACATAAGTCCAAGTTATTTTATTTTATTTCTTAAGGATGATTTGTAGGTACCAAACCAATATCTCGCAAAATCTTTTAAAATACGGCATTATAATAAAACGTCTTTTTTTCACAAGCTTGTTTTTCGTATCAACTTTTTATTAAAATCAAAATTCCTTCGACTTTAATTAATTTTTCAATGAAATTTTTAATGTTTTTAACAATAATAAAAAAAATTTTGGTTGGGACTGTACCTTGAATTTAACTTTAAAAAGAAAAAATACGTAAAATTTTTACATCAGAAATTACTTTTACAAATTTTCTCAATATACTTAAAAAAAATTAGAAAATAGAAAAATATCTCAGAAAACTATAAATTTGATTTTATTTACATAAATTAAATAAAATAAGTGATTATGGAACGCAATGAAAGAAATAGGCATTGACAAAGAACTAATATACGCGGTAAAAGCTCTCTACGAAAACAACACAGTGAACATAAAAATAGGACATAAAATAGGGAAGAGACTCCAAACATCAAAAGGCCTCTTACAAGGATGCTCTACATCCCCAACACTATTCAAAATATACCTCGAACAAACATTAAAAAAAAATGGAAGCAAAAATGTAGTGGAATGGGAGTCCCAATACGAGAAGATTACCTATATACTCTAAGTTTCGCAGACGACCAAGTAATCATAGCAGAAGATGAGGAAGACCTCAGTTATATGGTAAGAAAATTGAAAGAAGAATACACTAAAGCAGGATTAGCAATAAACTTCGATAAAACGGAATATCTAACAACAAAGGAGGGAAACGCGGAGAATCTAGAAGTCGATAACGAAACAATAATCAAAGGAACCGATAGATCTAAATATTTAGGAACCATCATTTCAAAAAACGCAACATCAGAAGAAGAGATTAAAGTTAGATTAGGACAAACGCGGACATGCATAAGACAATTTAATTCGATCCTGTGGGACAAGCACATTACAAAGAGAAACAAAACACACATATACAAATCAATAATACAAAGCATAATGACATACGGGTCAGAAACATGGACGATCAACAAAGGAAATAAATCTAAAATTAACGCGGTAGAGATGGAGTATTGGAGAAGATGTTGTAGAGTGACACGTATAGAGAGAATAACAAATAAAGAGATAAGAAGCAGAATGAACATCAAAGAGAACGCAATAAACACCATTGAAGAAAAACAATTAAAATGGTATGGACACATAAGACGGAGCGAAGATAAGAGGTGGATAAAGAAAATAACGGAGTGGAGCCCTATAGGGAGAAGAAAAAGAGGAAGACCCAGACGATCGTGGAGAGACGATGTGGACGAGGCTATGGAGAACAGGGGTCTAACAGATGGAGACTGGGAAGATAGAAACGGATGGAATCAAAGGCTGAGAGAGAGGAAGACAGCGTCAGCTGTAGAAAATCCTTGATATATATATATATATATATATATATATATATATATATATATATATATATATATATATATATATATATATATATATGTTTGATGATGCCTGATTGGCGAACCAAAACTGATCAGCACATTTGGTTCCTTGGAATCTCGAAGAACGATTGACGACTTGAGTCTATTCTAAAAGTCTGTTCACGGAAAGTGTTCGATCGATGTAACCCGCTTAATTCCCCTCAAAGCGGTGCATGCTAGGAATACACACCGCACTAATACTTCCCCTCCCTATAGAGTTTAGCTTATCACTCCTCATACGACTCTTTTTAATCACTAAATACAATTTACAGCGATTCAAGACCATTGTGAATCGCTTTTTCCGCACACGCGTCGCTTCTGTAGCTCTTTAGGGATTTCCCTGCAGCATGTATGCTATGTCCCTAAAAAAAAGAACAAAACAGTCGACAGAAAATATAAAAAGATTGATAAGTAGAATCTAACGATTTTGGAACGATGTCAGAGTCGGACTTCAGTAATTTAACCCGCTTGAACGAGGAATTTTCTATGACTTCTCCGAAAGTGGTACAGATATTCGATTCTCTTTGGCAAGGGAAGTTAGAAATGACATCGTAACTCAAATGAATGGCGAACTTACTAAGTCCGTTCCTGTTATTTACGTCATGTTTAAAATCACCGGGCTCTATTGATAAGCTTAAAACCATTTAAAAATATTTATTTGCCCATAAAAATAAGTATTAACTTGTTACTAAGAATTCAACAAGACAATAAATAACCAATTTAAGTATTTACCTTAGATAATAAACTTCTCTAAATCACTTTCCTAATATTTATTTATTACTGTTTATTTGTTTTATTTATCATTAGTACCTTTGCTTCTACGTAAATGGTTCTTAATACAGTAGGTTCATATTTAAGGGGACATACCTACATAGTTATCTGGGTCAAAAAATTCGATTTTTGGATTTTTACATTTTCTTTTAGTATGACATCATAAAAATATTTTCAGTTTCATAAGAATCGGTTAAAATTTACGAAGTTATAGCAGTTGAAAGGAAGTGCCGTTGCGTAGAGTTTTCGGAGCAGGTAGAGAGCAACTGCTCTCGGGTCAGCCTTCGCCGACCTTAACTCTACTTTAATGTATTTTAAACTTTTTCTTTTATAATATAATACAAAGAAATTCTTCAATTGTCCTTCTTAGAAGGGAAAAGGCATTCACATCTGCTATTCTAAGGTTCTATCTTCGAAACTGGGAGTTTGTTCAGTACCGTTGTACAGGGTGATTCAACGATAGAGTAAAGTTCATTATCTCATTTGTTTCGGGAATGACGAAAAAATGTTAAATACGATAGTTTTAGGGAATGTTAAGGTGCACAGTTTAAAATTATTTTTGAGTATACAGGGTACCTCAAAAAAGTGTGGCCGATATAACATATGTTTTTCTAAATTAAACATCCTATTTTCTAATTTATTTTTAAATTCTGCGTAAAATTTTATAATTTTTTTATTAATAATGTTATATATCTAAACCTAGTAGTTTTTCTAATATTTCAATTTTTTGAAAAAAAATACTAGTTTTCTGTTTTGTAAAAAATTGCCAGTAGCGTCATTGTTTCTGAAGGTGGAATACTCATAATTGGTACGAGCGTTCTATAGAGATTAAAAAAAAAATGTCTGTAAAGAAATTTGAGTTAGATGCTACACGGTGTTCAAAATAAATTTAGACATTTCGACTATTTTAAATTGGAAAATCTCAAATTTTTTAAATGGCACACCCTGTATATTATTATTTTTTGTGATAGATTTTACAAAACCTTCCAACTTTTATTAAGTTAATCATATACCTATTTCTAATAGTTTTCGATTTATTTTGAATTTTTCAATTTTTACCCTTGTTTCTAATATACTTACGCTATAACATCATAGTTGCCAAGACAAAACAAAAATGTAGGCATTATCAAATTTTGACATATCTATTAAGCAAGTAAAAATAGTTTAATTTATTTTAGTAAGTGACGTATAAAGGTAATAGTAGGATTTTCTTAAAAATGAATTAATTGATATGGTTTATATAATGGGCGAGGCGGGAAAAAATTGTCTTTTGGCAGTAAGGCTTTAAGAAGCGAAGTACACAGACGTATACTATCTAGAAAATCTTTTCAGTGCTTAATGGAACAGTTTGATGGTAGTGGTAGCGTTGAGTACACGAAACGGAAAGTAGTAAAACAGAATGCTACCAATGAGGAAAAAGAAATGGAGATTTTACTTCATGTTGAAGATAATCCCCAGGTCAGTAGCTGTCAACTAGCTGACTTATCTGACACATCTCAATCTATGGCTAATCGCACCACAAGAAAATACAAGTATCATCCCACCAAGAACTTCAAGACCGTGATTTTGAACGACGAGTAAACTTTTGTACCACCATGAATGAAGCAATAGAGGCCGATCCATATTTTTTAATCAAAATAAGGTTTTCTGATGAAGCTACTTTTCGCAGTAATAGAGCAGTTAACAGCCATAATATGCATTATTATTCAACAGTTAATTCATTTTGGGTCCGGGAAGTTCAAAACCAAAACCATTGGTCGCTTAATGTATGGTGTGGAATATTAAATTTTTTCGTATTATTGATCCATAGTTTTTCCGCGAACCGCTTAACGGGCTTAGATATCTAAATTTTTTGAAAAACGAATTACCCCAGCTTCTTGAAGAAGTTGAGAGCTTTAAAAGGGAACAAATCTGGATTCAACAAGACGAAGCTCCTGCTCATTACCACCGGGAAGTTCGGGAATTTTTAAACGATCGTTACCCACAAAAATGGTTCGGTAGGTAGACTTCTTTTTGTGGAGCTACATTAAAGATCGTGTTTATGTGAATCTCCCTACATCAGTAGATATGGAAAATAGGATACGGGATCAGTGCAGGACAATAACGGCCCTTTAAGCTAAGGAAAGTGAAGGAAAATATAGTAAAACGACTAAACATGTATATTCAAGTAGACGGGCATATTTTTGAACATTTATTACGTCATAATAATTAATCATTAGATAAGTTAAACTATATTAAAATTATTATTAACTATTTGTTTATGTTTTCACAATAGCCTAAGTGTATTAAAAACAAGGGTAAAAATTGAAAAATTTAAAATAAATCGAAAACTATTAGAAATAGGTATATGACATACTTAATAAAAGTTGGAGGGTTTTGTAAAATCTATCAGAAAAAATAATAATATACAGGGTATGCCGTTTAAAAAATTTGAGATTTTCCAATTTAAAATAGTCGAAATGTATAAACTTATTTTGAACACCCTGTAGCATCTAACTCAAATTTCTTTACATATATCTTTCTTTTCATCTCTATAGAACGCTCGTACCAATTACGAGTATTCCACCTTCAGAAACAATGGCGCTACTGGCAAATTTTTTACACAAAACTGAAAACTAGTATTTTAAAAAAAAAATGAAGTATTAAAAAAACTACTAGGTTTAGGTATATAACATCATTAATAAAAAAGTTATAAAATTGTACGCAGAATTTAAAAATAAATTAGAAAATAAGATGTTCCATTCAAAAAAACATATGTTATATCGGCCACACTTTTTTGAGGTACCCTGTATACTCAAAGATAATTTTAAATAGCGCACCTTAACATTCCCCAAAACTATTGTATTTAATATTTTTTCGTCATTCCCGAAACCAATGAGAAAATGAACTTTACTCTATCGTTGACTCACCCTGTACAGTTCACTGTATGGGAATTCATTGTGGCCGAAATTCACATGATTACGCAGCTAAAGTGGGCGGAGAACGAGTTGATCTGGCCGAGCGACAATTGCTACAAAGCACAAAAGAAACTAGAATGCGTCATGAACAAGAACAAATTAATGTTAACCTTTATTTTAAAATTAAACAATTTTTGGAATTTTAGAAATAATCACTTTTATTAATACTTGCAATACTACCGACGAACAAGGTCGTGAAGCTGAATCATTCTCAACAGTTATGGCTTAACTCAGCTTATTGACGAACCAACACGGATCCCTGATCGAGACGGGGAGTTCGCCAGTCTTCTTGATCTGTTTTTAACCACCAATCCGGAGATTTACACGGTCACCGTAAATCCGCCGTTAGGTTCTTCCGACCATAAACTGCTTTCGACATCGAGTATCCTGCCAATCAGTGACAGAGAGGCGCCTAGGCCGCGCAAGATTTGGCACTACAAATCTGCTAAATGGGAAGATCTCATGGAATACTTTCGAACTTTCCCTTGGATGGACGTTTGTTTTCGATCCGATAACCCATCTGACTGCGCCAGGGAGGTCTCCGATGTTATTTTGGCTGGTATGGAAGCTTACATCCCTTTTTCGAAGAAATGCTCCTCCAACGGCAAGCCTTGGTTCGACCGAAAATGCAAAGAAGCTGTTGCTTCTAAACATATTGCCTACCGACAATGGCGTGAAAATCCTAACACCTTAAATCGAAACATCTTTGTTCATGCCCGGAACAGATGCAAGGGAATTATCGACGAAACCAAGGAGGCACACAATCAACGAATTAGAAACAAACTTCTCGCTTGTCCCAACAATTCCAGGTCCTTTTGGGCAGTCGCTAAGGCAGTTAGTCAAAATTTTACCAAATCCACCATACCACCACTCACACGGCCAGATAATTCCATTGCAACCACACCTGTTGAGAGAGCGAACTTGTTGGCTGAACTCTTTGCTTCACATTCTACTGTCGATTTCCAAGGAAAAAACACCACCTACTATTCCCATATTGCAGTCAAGGATGCCCGATGTTGTCTTCAGACAGCGCATCATAAAGCGTATTTTAATGAAGCTAGACACCAAGAAGGCTTCTGGCGCTGACGGAATACCTGCCATAGTTTTCAAAAACTGTGCAAGGGAACTAACACCAGTTTTCTGTAGACTTTTTAACCTATCCTACAGAAAGGGAATATTTCCGTCCTGCTGGAAATGTGCCACGGTTCAGCCGATACCTAAAAAAGGTAAGAAGACCTTGCCAAATAACTACCGACCAGTTGCACTGCTTTCAATAATATCGAAAGTCATGGAAAAGGTTATCAATGAGCATCTTCTAAAATATCTTGAACGATTCAATATTATTAGCGATCACCAATATGGTTTTCGTAAACATAGATCAACAGGAGATCTTCTGACTTATGTAACACATGTTTGGAACGACGCAATTGAACACTTTGGAGAATCTCGAGCGGTTGCTCTTGACATATCCAAGGCATTCGACCGTGTTTGGCACGATGGACTGTTGGCTAAGTTGCGCTCTTATGGTATGTCTGAAAGGTTCTGTTTGTGGCTCTCATGTTTCCTCGGAGAGCGTTCTTTACGAGTGGCGGTCGACGGATTTCTTTCTAACACCCTCACTGTCAACGCCGGTGTGCCCCAGGGCTCCATACTGTCTCCTACTCTCTTCTTCATTTACATTAACGATCTGCTGGAAAGGACCGGGAATCCAATCTATAGCTTTGCAGATGACAGTACGCTTGTCTCTTCATTCACCTTGAACGCTCGGACATCGGCTGCTCAGGCGAATATCCGCAGACAGCAGGAGGTCGTTCAACTTAACAAAGACCTGGAAGAAATTCTATCTTGGGGTGACAGTAACCAAGTGGAATTTAACGCTACAAAAACCCAAGCGGCAGTTTTTTCTAAAAAAGTTAACGTTGCTGAACCCGACATAGTTATGTCGGGGCACTCCATTCCCCTAGCATCGTCGCTCAATTTGTTGGGCGTTAGTTTGGGAGCAAATATGTCTTGGCATGAACATGTTGCAGGCATAGCAAGGAGAGCTTCTCAAAAGTTGGGAATATTATTTAGAACCAGAAAGCTTTACACCCCACAGCAACTGTTAATTCTTTACAAAGCCCAAATTCGACCAACTATGGAATACTGCTCCCACGTTTGGGGCTCCGCTCCCAAACATACACTGCATTTGTTGGATTCTGTTCAGAGAAGAGCGGTCCGTCTGATTGGGGACCCGGAATTGACCGGCGGCCTTGATTCGCTGGAACATCGAAGAACGGTTGGCGACTTGAGTCTGTTCTACAAGTATTTTCATGGAAAGTGTTCAAAGGATGTAGCCCGTTTAATTCCTCCCAAAGCGGTGCATGTTAGAAATACACGTCGCGCTGGTGCTTCGCATCCGTATGAGGTTCAGCTTGTTACTCCGCGTACGACGCTTTTCAAGCAATCTTTTATATGGAGAACGTCATCCCTTTGGAATAATTTGCCCAGCGCTGTGTTTCCCACCGAGTACAATTTACAGCGATTCAAGAACAACGTGAATAGCTTTTTCCGCACTCGTGCCGCTTCTGGAGCGCTTTAGGGACTTCCCTGCAGCACGTGTGCTAGACCAATAAAAAAAAAAAAAAAAAAAAAAAAAAAAAAAAAACAAAGCTAGCCGAATTCTTCGGCTCTTGAAACAATAATATTCCTACCAAATTATCTCGGTGACGTAAACCTCAAACACATTTTAGTAATATATAGAGACCGGATTATATGCATTTATATTTAGACCATTCTCACCGATTATTGCATATTTTATCCAAAATCTAGTAATGATGCATATTTTCCCTATATTTACAATATTTCTCGGTATTACTAGGCAATTGAATTGCTCAGGGTATTGTTAATGTCGCCGTCTGGAACCGATCGTATCGCCGGAATATTACCTGCAATAGTCTAATCATCGATTAGGTTATAGTGCCAAGGGAATACCCAAAATTACGACGGTATTTTATTCCTTTGTTTCTTGGTAGAGATATTAAGTGATAAGTAGTTAGTTTCCAAAAATATTTGTTTGAGCGTGGATCAAATAAACAATTTTCTCGAAGACGAATTTTTATTTTAAAACAAGATATCAGTTTTAACATTATTGTTGACGCGCTTGCGTTGTGTAGTCTTTTTGCAATTTTTAACGTGTTGTGTTAAAGTTTAACGTGTACCATGCCACCCGCAAAAAAAAGTGTCTCTTCGTGGGTAGCTGATTATCCTGGAACATTTACATACGACGGAAATGTTTTATATTGTCGAGTTTGCGAGAAAAATGTTTCGTGCACAAAAAGTTTCAAATTGACCAGTATTTAAAAAAAGTCTTCATATCGCAGGATTGCAAAAAAGGCCCACGACAACAACTTATAACAGCAGCAAGTAACAGTGATTCCACTTATATAGGCAAAAAAAAAAACACTTTAGCATGGATTTATGTGAAGCATTGCTTGCAAGTAATATTCCTCTCCACAAATTTACAAATCCTACATTCAAAGATTTTCTGCGAAAATATTGCTTGATCAAAAAATACCAGACGAATCTACACTGCGTAAAAATTACATACCAACAATTTACCAACATGTTCTGGAAGAAATACGTAATGAACTTAAGGATGACATTATTTGGATTTCAGCTGATGAAACTACCGACAGTTGTGGTCGCTATATTGCGAATTTAATTGTGGGTGCATTAAGATTAGAGCCTTCTTCTTCCTATTTGGTGGCCTGCAAAGAACTTAACAAGACAAATCATTCTACGATCGCCAGATTTGTGAATGAGGGTATTAAAAAAATATTTCCTGAATCTTCTGCAGATGAAAGAGTGTTTATATTTCTCTCAGGTACTGCTCCCTATATGATCAAGGCAGCCAAAGTCCTCCAAGTATTTTATCCAAATTTAATTCATGTGACGTGCTTTGCTCACGGAGTCCATCGACTCGCTGAAGAAGTACGATCCACGTTTGGAAATGTAAATAAACTGATTTCATCAGCAAAGAAAGTGTTTCTTAAGGCACCTGCTCGCAATAACGCCTATAAAGAAAAACTGCCAAATGTGCCTTTACCTCCCGAACCAGTGGTAACTTGATGGGGAACATGGATTGAAGCTGTACTATTTTACAATGAACATTTCGAGGCCATCAAAGGTGTAGTAAATGACTTCGATAGTGCAGAGGCTATGGCAGTTCGTCAACGCAAGGAAGCATTTAACGATTCTGATATTAAAAAAAAACATAGCTTTGATTAGCACTCACTTTTCCCACATACCTGTGGGTATTAAAAAGCTTGAAACTCGAGGTTTGGCGTTGACCGAATCAATTCAGTTAAAGAATAAAATCCATCAAATAAACTCCACATTGCCAGATGTATTCCCGCGTAAAGTTAAAGAAAAGTTTGAAAACATTTTGTGTAATAACCCAGGCTTTGAACCTTTGTGTCAAATTGATAGTTTTATTAGTGGGACGGGTGAACTTTTGCCAGAAACAATAAGTGCTAACATAGCACCCAAATTCAAATATTCCCCAGTTACCTCAGTGGATGTGGAACGGTCTTTTTCCACTTATAAAAATATTTTAAGTGATCGAAGACACAATCTTACTACCCAACATTTGGAACAATACCTTATTGTTTACGTGTACAAGAATATAAATGTTAAATAATTTTAAAAAATGTTAAATAATTGTTAATTAAATTTAAACATCGTCGATAACTTGTTAATATTATGCTGATTTTGAAATAAAAAAACTAAAAATTACTACTTTTATTATTATTTAATAGTGCATATTTTGACCCTTTTCGTGCATATTTTAAGCATTTTTCATGCATATTTCAAGATTTTTATGTTGTATATAATCCTGTCTCTAGTAATATACGAGGCATGTTTTTTAAGTAAGTACCGTTTTGGAATTAAAAAAAGACGTGCAAAGATATCGCTATAATTTTATTTTTTACATGAAAGCCTGTACCTTAATCTACTTTTCTACATAATTTCCGTGAATATTGAGGCACTTGTCATAACGTGGCACCAGTTTTTGAATACCCTCCTCATAAAATTCTGCCGCCTGACTTGTTAACCACTCTATCACAAATGTTTTGACTTCGTTATCGTCTTGAAGACGCTGACCACCCAGGTGCTTCTTCAAGTGCAGGAACAAATGGTAGTCGCTGGGCGCCAGATCAGGGCTGTATGGAGGATGATCTAGAGTTTCCCATTTAAAAGATTTGATGAGATCTTTGGTCCGATTAGCCACATGTGGACGGGCATTGTCATGCAGCAAAACGATACCCTTACTCAACTTGCCACGTCTTTTGTTCTGGATTGCACGACGCAGATTGTTCAATGTCTCACAATAAGACGCTGCATTGATTGTCTCATTACGAGGCAGAAACTCCACTAGCAATACTCCTTTTCTGTCCCAAAAAACTGTGCACATGATTTTGCGGGCAGAAATTGTTTGCTTAAACTTCACTTTTTTGGGTGATGATGAATGTCGCCATTCCATGGATTGTTGTTTCGATTCTGGTGTGACGTAGGCCACCCATGTTTCGTCACCAGTAACAATTTGGTCTAAAAAATGTTCACCTTCATTGTGGTACCGCTCAAGGAAAGTCAATGCACTGCCTAAACGTTGGGTTTTGTGCAAATCCGTCAACATTTTTGGAACCCAACGTGAACACAATTTCCGGTAATTCAAGTTCTCGGTCACAATGCGATACAAAACACTACGAGAATATTGAGGAAAGCAGTCGCACAATGATGAAATTGTAAAGCGTCTGTTTTCTCTCACCTTTTCGTCCACTTTCTGCACCAAATCTTCATTAACGACCGAAGGACGCCCACTCCGTTCTTCATCATGCACATTTGTGCGGCCATCTTTAAATGCTCTCACCCATTTCCTTACCATTCCATCACTCATAATGTTTTGTCCGTAAACTTCACAGATCTCACGATGAATATCGATCGGTTTTACGCCTTTAGCACTAAGAAATCGTATAACAGCCCGTACTTCACAATCGGCGGGACTCACGATTGTCGGAGGCATCTTAAACACTCAGTAAACAACGTATACAATGAAGAATCAGACTGTAATGGCGTCAGTGCGTAGACCTGAGATGTAGGTTACCAGCACGCATGCGCGGAACGCCGACCGTATCGCTGCGGCGGCGGAATCGCAAAACGGTACTTACTTAAAAAACATGCCTCGTATATAGCCGTAAATGTCACATAGAATAAACTCAATAGTTCTGACATTTGATACAATATAAATTGATTCGCTGGAACATCGAAGAACGGTTGGCGATTTGAGTCTGTTCTACAAGTATTTTCATGGAAAGTGTTCGAAGGATGTCGCTCGCTTAATTCCTCCCAGAGCGGTACATGTTAGAAATACACGTCGCGCTAATACTTCACATCCGTATGAGGTTCAGCTTGTTACTCCGCGTACAACGCTTTTCAAGCAATCTTTTATATGGAGAACATCATCCCTTTGGAATAATTTGCCCAGGGCTGTGTTTCCCAACGAGTACAATTTACAGCGATTCAAAAACAAAGTGAATCGCTTTTTCCGCACACATGCCGCTCCTGGAGCGCTTTAAAAACTTTCCTACGGCACGTGTGCTAGACCCATAAAAAAACTCGGTTTCGGTAATGGCTTTCACCGTACAAGCCTTCCGGAACTTGCAGTTATCGTGCAATAGCAATGTTTCAGTTCTCCATGAATTCAGGCATTTTTAGTGTTCCGTACGGAACACCTATAAGATCCCTTCGGTGTCCGTCTGACTGTCATACCCGATTTTCTCCGAAACTATTTGACATAGAAAGTTGAAATTTGACACTAATATGGGAACTGATAGCCTCATTAGAGCAGTATAGTTTTGAAAGTTAAATTTTAACCTAAGGGATTAGTTTTGGGGGGTGAAATCGAAAGTAATTTTTTTTTTGACCAGGTCATCGAGTGGGGCGTCAAATGAAAATGTGTAAGAACACTAGTTCAAAAATATGTATAATGTAATAGTTGCGCTCACTTTTCTTTGTATTATTTTTAAAAAATTTCGAAAAATCGCTGTCCCCCCTTATCTTGAAAAGTACTGATCAAAAAATTTTGAAAAAATTCCGGAATATTCTCTACAGGGTGTAAATTGAACGAAAATTATCACCTTTAATATTTTACCTGGTATATAAAAAAATAAAAATTTCAAAGTCATCAGTTTTCAATAAAGATCGGAAAAAAACTTTGTTGAAAAATCATTTGGGATGTTTTTTGTGAAGTCACTGATCTTTTTATACCTCCGTAACATTTTTTTTTAGTGTTCCGTACAGAACACTTATAAGATCACTTCGGTGTCTGTCCGTCTGTCACACCCGATTTTCTCCGAAACTATTTATCATAAAAAGTTGAAATTTGGTAATAATATAGGAATTGATGGCCTCATCAGAGCCATGCAGTTTTGAAAGTTAAATTTTGACTTAAGGGGTTAGTTTTGGGGGATGAAATCGGAAGTGAAAAAAAAATTTTTTTACTAGGTAATCGAGTGTGATGTCAAATGAAAGCTTGTGAAAAGACGAGTAAAAAATATATATATAATGTAATACTTGCACGCACTTTTCTTTATATTATTTTTAAAAAATCGCGAAAAATCGCTGTCCACCCGCCTTGTCTCGAAAAGTACTTATCAAAAAATTTTGAAAAAATTCTGGAATATTCTCCACGGGGTGTAGATTGAACGGAAATTATCACGAGTGCATTACCTGTAATAATTTATCTGGTATATAAAAAAAAAAATAGAAATTTCAAGGTCATCAATTTTCAGTAAAGATTGGAAATAAACTTTGTTGAAAACTCATTTGGGGTGTGTTTTGTGAAGTCACTGATCATTTTATACTTCCGTTACAAAATTTTTTATTTTAAAAGCAATCAACGTACGGAACTCTAATTGCGCAAGTTCAACTTCCACTTGACCGGTTTTTTTTATTTTAACAGCAATCAATGTACGGAGCAGTAATTGCGCAAGTCCAACTTGCGCTTGACCGGTTATTTATTATTATATCGATCATACTTTTTGAAGTACCCTGTATACTCAAAAATTTTAAACTGTGCACCTTAACATTTTTTCGTCATTCCCGAAACAAATGAGATAATGAACTTTACTCTATCGTTGACTCACAGGCATATATATTAGAAAATGACATTTATTTTGACTTTAGTTATAAAAAAAATGATCTTTTGGAAGTTTTGAAAGACTATAAATTGAAAAAGAAATATGTTTGTGATAGTACAGCTGAGAAAATAGGACACGCTGTTTTGTGGCTTCCTCTGTATTATTGTGTGTTTAATCCAATTGAACATATCTGGCATCAAGTTAAATCAAAAATAAGGGCACAAAATGTTTCTCCTACATTAAGCGTGTCAGTGGTTGAATTAGTAAAAAAAGTTATAAATGATATACCTTGTGAAAGCTGAAAGAATTCCATTCAGCACGTTGTTAAAGTTGAAGATTCATATATTTATGTAAATAATATAAAACCACTGATAATTACCTCAGCTGATGACAGTGATAGTGAAACCGAACTAGGCTAAAGTTAAAATATATTTTTATTTATACAATACTAGCCGTGCCCGCGGCTCCGCTCGCGTGGATTTGATTCACTACTATCGTCACTGCTTATTCCTTATGTTACCTAACGTAAAAAAATATTTTGCCATTATTTCACCTTATGTCCCATTATTTCTCCTAATCTCGAATTATCTCTACATAATTTCCATTACCTAAGCTTATCTCTGCTCATCTCCCATTATTTCTCCTTATCTCCCATTATTTCTCCTTATCTCCCATTATCTCACCTTATCTCCCATTATCTAGGCTTATCTCTCGACTTATCTCGTAATATTTTTCCTTATCTCCCATTATTTCTCCTTATCTCCCATTATCTCACCATAACTCCCATTACTTAGACTTATTTCTGCTTATCTCCCATTATTTATACCTATCTCACCTTATCTCCCATTATCTAGGCTTATATCGAATTATATAGAACATATCATATGTATAAATTTATAAAAACACGTAAATCGGATAATCGGTTCTCAAGTGATAAGCGGACTAATAGACAGACAGACAGAGAGACGTTGCATTTTATATATATTATATCCTTTGCAATATGATATTGTTCCAAATTTAATGGTTTAGGTAGTATATTGCAAGAAAACGCGCTAACGGTAGCCTATTTTCCGACTTGATTCACTATTATCGTCACTGCTTATTCTTTATGTTACCTAACGCTATAAAATATATCCTATAACCTGACCAGAGAACATATGTATGTTTAAAAAAAAAAGTACGTAACGCACTAACGGACAGACAGACAAACAGAGAGACGTTGCATTTTATATATATTATAGATAGATAACCTGGCCAGAGAACATACGTATGTTTTAAAAAAAAAGCACGTAAATCGGATAAGTGGTTCTCCAGTGATAAGCGCACTAACGGACAGAAGGACAGACAGACAGAGAGACGCTGCATTTTATATATATTATAGGTATAGATTATTATTATTATATAACCTGGCTAAAGAATATATGTATGAATTTAAAAAAAGACACGTAAATTGGATAAGTGGTTCTCGCGTGATAAACGCACTAATATACAGACAGACAGACAGAGAGACATTTCATTTTATATATATTATAGATTATAGAATATAGATATTCTCTGCTACATAATATTGTTCCATATTTAATGGTTTAGACTGTGTATAGCAAGGGAATGCGCTACCGGCAAACTTTTTTCCGACTTCATTTACTATTATCGTCACTGCTCATTCCTTATGCGACCTATCGTAATAAAATATAGCCTATAACCTGGCCAGAGAACATATCTATGTTTAAAAAAAAAAAGTACGTAAATCGGATAAGTGGTTCTCCAGTGATAAGCGCACTAACGGACAGACAGACAGACAGACAGATAAAGAGACGTTGCATTTTATATATATATTATAGATGTCCCCTCTTGTAAACTATATTCATTCAAACTGTATATTTATACTTCTTATCCATTTGTTTTTACATGCATCTATAAATAAACATCTCCAAAAACACTCATATTACTTATTTGAAATAATGAATAAATGTCTTAAGTCCATCTCTACAACCTATCGTAAACAAAAGGTCAGAATTTTTATATTGCCCACTTAAAACGGCAAAAATCAGGATCTTATATTTTGGGACAGGCTATATATTCCCGTCGCACTTGCCTCTTGTTATAACCATTTTTAAGACATATTTCGTAGATATTCCGTTTATCACTCTCGGCTAAAAACCATTTATACTACACTAATAATTGGTTTTAATTTCATACCAAATTTCTTAACATAAACAAAAACTATCAGGTTAGGTGGGTGTCAGGTAGCTTTGGAAAAGTTAGAAAATATATTTTTTCTTCCTCCTTTGCACAATAAAGCGCTAAAAATATAGATTGGCGTATTGGCGTTTCTAAAATTTCTATAAGACAGAAAATTAATATACAGGGTCTTCAATTTAAAAAATCTAAAGTTTGTGTCAAAAAGGCGATGCGCGACTGTTTCTGTTTCAACTCCATAAAAAATTCTGTAAAAATGCAAATCTATAATATATATAAAATGCAACGTCTCTCTGTCTGTCTGTCTGTCTGTCCGTTAGTGCGCTTATCACTGGAGAACTACTTATCCGATTTACGTACTTTTTTTTAAAAAACATGCATATGTTCTCTGGCCAGGTTATATGTTAGGCTATATTTTGTTACGATAGGTAGCATAAGGAATGAGCAGTGACGTAAAATAGTGAATGAAGTCGGGAAAAAGTTTGCCGCTAGCGCGTTCCTTTGCAATACACAGCCTAAACCATTAAATATGGAACAATATGATGTAGCAGAGAATATCTATAATCTGTAATCTATAATATATATAAAATGCAATGTCTCTCTGTATGTCTGTCTGTCCATTAATGTGTTTATCTCGCGAGAACCACTTATCCGATTTACGATTTAAATTCATACATATGTTCTTTGGCCAGGTTATATAATAATAATAATAATCTATATCTATAATATATATAATGTCTCTCTGTTTGTCTGTCCGTTAGTGCGCTTATCCCTCGAGAACCACTTATCCGATTTACGTGATTTTTTAAATTCATACATATATTCTTTGACCAGGTTATAGATATATATTTTATTACATTTATAATATATAAAAAATGCAACGTATCTCTGTCTGTCTGTCGGTTAGCGCGCTTATCACTGGAGAACCACTTATCCGATTTTCGTACTTTTTTTTTAAAAACATACATATGTTCTCCGGCCAAGTTATAGGCTATATTTTATTACGATAGGTAGCATAAGGAATAAGCAGTGACGATAATAGTGAATGAAGTCGGAAAAAAGTGTGCCGCTAGCGCGTTCTCTTGCAATACACAGTCTAAGCCATTAAATATGGAACAATATTATGTAGCAGAGAATATCTATAATCTATAATATATATAAAATGCAATGTCTCTCTGTCTGCCTGTCTGTCCATAAGTGCGTTTATCACGCGAGAACCACTTATCCGATTTACGTGTCTTTTTTTAAATTCATTCATATATTCTTTGGCCAGGTTAAATAATAATAATAATCTATATCTATAAAATATATAAAATGCAACATCTCTCTGTCTGTCTGTCCATCCGTTAGTGCGCTTATCACTGGAAAACCACTTATCCGATTTACGTGCTTTTTTTAAAAAACATACATATGTTCTCTGGCCAGGTTATAGACTATATTTTATTACGTTAGGTAACATGAGGAATAAGCAGTGACGATAACAGTGAATCAAATCAGAAAAAAGTTTGCCGCTAGCGCGTTCTCTTGCAATACACTGCCTAAACCACTAAATATGGAACAATATCATGTAGCAAAGGATATCTATAATATATATAAAATGCAACGTCTCTCTGTCTGTCCGTTTGTGCTCTTATCCCTGGAAAACCACTTATCCGATTTACGTGCTTTTTGTTTTAAACATGCTAAACCATTAATTATGGAACAGTATCATGGAGTACAGAACATCTATAATATATATAAAATGCAACGTCTCTCTGTCTGTCTGTTAGTGCGCTTATCACTGGAGAACCACTTATCCGATTTACGTGCTTTTTTTTAAACATACGTATATTCTCTGGCCAGGTTATAGGATATATTTTATTACGTTAGGTGACATAAGGAATAAGCAGTGACGATAATAGTGAATCAAGTCGGAGAAAAGTTTGCCGCTAGCGCGTTCTCTGCGTACACTACCTAAAGCATTAAATATGGAACAATAACATAAGCCTAGATAATGGGAGACAAGGAGAAATAATGGGAGCTAAGCCGAGATAAGGCTCGATAATGGGAGATAAGGTGAGATAATGGGAGATAAGTATAAATAATGGGAGGTAAGGATAAATAATGGAAGATAAGCAGAGATAAGTCTAGATAATGGGAGTTATGGTGAGATAATGGGAGATAAGGAGAAATATTGCGAGATAAGCCTAGATATTGGAAAATAAGGTGAGATAATGGGAGATAAGGAGAAATAATGGGATATAAGGAGAAATAATGGGAGGAGATGAGCAGAAATAAGTCTAGATAATGGAAATTATGTAGAGATAAGGAGAAATATTGGGAGATAAGGAGAAATATTGGGAGATAAGGAGAAATATTGGGAGATAAGGGGAAATAATGTGAGATATTTTATTACGTTGGGTAACATAAGGAATAAGCAGTGACGATAGTAGTGAATCAAGTCCTCGCGAGCGGAACCGCGGGCACGGCTAGTTCTGTATATAACACACACACATTTTCTAACTCTTCGAATAACCGAGTTACAGGAATGATCAATTTATAATCAATAACCCTGTACTTAAAAGAGCTGGAATCAATATTTTCAACTTAAAATGTTTGTAGCAATAGTTTGGAAATTATTACTTTTTCAAAAAGCATTTTTTACTTGTTGCCGTTTTGTGACAAAATGGTGAACATACAAATTACATTTTTCTGAAAGCTCTCGTGTATTTACTTACTTGGAAAATATAAATAATTAAAAAAAAGTTACTAAAACAAAATGGACAAGCACTTAGTTATAATCACATCTAAATTAAATAACAACAAAAATAAAAAGCAAAAGAAGTCTTTATTTTCTAAAATTTTAATTACATAATCCCCTTGCACATACTGTACATGTAAGAAGCATACCACGAACCACAACCTATAATCCGAAACTTTTAAAAGATAAATGAGATAAATCAAAATTTCATGACCTTTGTCCTGAGCAAATAAAAATATATTGAATAATGACAAAATAACTTCCAATAAATCAACATTTATAATATTAAAATCGCATTAGAATATCGGCATTCAAAAATATTTCAAATATTTTAAAAATTCAAATTAATCAGAGTAAGGTCATTTAAAAACTATTTGCTTGTGTAATTACCTACATACAGTCTGATTATAAAAAGTATAAATGAAAAGAAAGGACGTCTAATAAGATTTGTTTCAAAATATAGGTTAAAAGTTTTAAATTTAAATTTTGAAAAGAACTACTCAAAATTATGCATTCAGGAAAAACGAAAATAAAGAACTTATTAAACCGGGTCACTAGATTTTTTTAAAAGAACTATACGTATGTTTATTTTGTTTTTGTTTTTTACAAATATGACAACATCGCACTCTGTGACATGAAATTGTTGAAGTGAATTTCGTCTTGTTTTTAATTAAAATTTGTTCTATTTTACTATTGAAAAATATAAAGAAAATGCAATAGGACTTACCATCTGATTTTTAAAATTAGAAATTGAACTTTGGTGTTCCGTGTGTTCAGAATGTTTCGAAATAAACATATCATTTGGCATGGAGATATTTATTTTGTGAACTGTTTCGATTGGAGTAGAATGACGTATGTTCTGGTTCAATCTGGTTATAAGCATATGACATCAGACAGGGAACAAAAAAATTGTGATTAATCCGTGTTTTCCTTGCAAACATGCAGTTGTAAAACAAACCTTAAATTTGACTATTTCATGTCAAAGAATATCTTAATACGATCCACAATAAAAAAAATTAAAGTAATAAAAAAAATTCTCATTCCTCGACTCCAAGAACCTTGAAAAATATATACATAAATATATATATATATATATATATATATATATATATATATATATATATATATATATATATATATATATATATATATATATATATTTATATATATATAAACTCCTGGACAAAATTAACGCAACAATCTGAAAATTAATTTATCTTCTTCTTATGTCAGTTTTAAAGTTTATCGAGTATTTGAATAGTAGGCTATGCATATTTTGTTTCGTTGTTCATGACAGAAATCAAAACAATTCGTTTAGATTTACAGTTTTAAAGAATTTTTTAGAAGATAAATAATTTTCTGTAATAATGCGATAGATTTTCTTTAAAAGTAAGCTTATAAATTGTTCCCTTTTTCAAAGTAATACGTTTTTGTGGTAGACTGTTTTATTTTTGACCCCGAAGAATTAGAAAAATGAATCGAACAAGGAATTTAACTGAACACGAGGTAGTGCGAGCCACAGTATTATTGGACGAGGGATATTGTCAGAGTTATGTTGCCAATTTGTTAGGCAAAGATCATTCCACAATAAGTCGTATGGTAAGACGCTTGAATGAAGTAGGAACTTATTCTAGAAGGCTAGGGCAAGGGCGAAAATGATGCAGTAGCGACCTAGTTGAACGTTTTATAAGACAATATGCTTTAAGAAACAGTACTGTCACTAGTCCTATAATAAGAAACGAACTCGAAGCTGTTCGCAATATCACAATTTCTTCTAAAACAGTTAGAAGACGGTTAAGTGAAGCTGGATTAAACAGTAGAAGACCAGCCACTGCGCCCTTGCTTACTAAAGAGAACAGAGTTGTCAGGTTACGTTTTGCTCGAAATCACGAAAACTGGTCTGTGGATGATTGGAAACAAGTTTTCTTCACAGATGAAACTAGGGTTAGTCTAAAACATCCGGATGGTCGTGAGCGAGTATGGCGAAGACCAGGAGAGAGGTTTGCTCCTTGCAATATGTCTGCAAGGATTCCATTCGGCGGTGGCTCTGTTATGTTCTGGGGTGGCATCTGCTTTGATGCTCGCACAGTTAGTTCCTGTCCGTACGAGATCCATGAATGCTGACTACTATCTTGAGAATATTGTAATAGAACATGTGATGCCTTTCGGTCATTTTGTGGGGCCCAATTTCCTGTTTATGCAAGACAATGCTCGACCTCACGTCGCTAGGGAGGTACTCGATTATCTTAATCAAGTTGATTTACCGATTATACAATGGCCACCAAAAAGCCCGGATCTGAATCCGATAGAACATGTATGGGATCACCTTAAGAAAAATGTGAAACGTCATATACCTGCACCTAGAAACCTGAGGGAACTTGAAAATGCAGTTATCACAGAATGGGAGCAAATTCCTCAAGATTTTATCCAAAATTTAATTAGAAGCATGCCTAGGCGCATAAACGCTGTCATCCGAAGGAGAGGAAGCAACACACGCTACTAGTGTCCCAGTTACAACATTAATTTTGCTACTAGTGTCCCAGTTTATTTTTTTCATTGTTACATAATTTCAACGATTTTGTTATTAGGTCTTAAGAATAATTTTAATTCGAATCTTATAGAGAAATTTGGTAGCTAATTCACTTTTAAAGTATCCGAATAAGTTTTTTCTAACTTTTAGTGTAACCAATGTTCATAAAAAATTATTAAAATTAATTCATTATAGAGATTTGTATGATTTAATATATTGTTGCGTCAATTTTGTCCAGGAGTGTATATATATACATATATATATATATATATATATATATATATATATATATATATATATATATATATACATATATATATATATATATATATATATATATATATATATATATATATATATATATATATATATATGTATGTATATATATATATATATATATATATATATATATATATATATATATATATATATATATATATATATATATCTATATATATATATTGTAATTTCGGAAACAATCACTTTTATTAATAATTTAAAATCTGACATCTAACACAGCTGGCCGTCTTCTGACTCTTTAAAGAACAAATAGTGCGTACCAAAAATATTGGTTACATAAACATCATTCTAAGCAATATATGGCCCTATAACAATAACATAAAATAAACTGAATGATTCTGTCATTTGATACACTAAATAAACAGTAACTTAAGTATAATTTAATCTACGTAATGTAAACAAGCCAGCCTGCCTGATAGCAATTAATAATCTACTTATTACGCTACATCTTTTTGGCTATCCTGCAAATTCCTTGTTTTTCACCGGCAAAGAATAGAGGTTTTTCCATATAGTAAATGCTGATAACTAACTAGACAAATGCTCGTAATATTATTGCAACTATAGAATAATTAACAAGACCCATTCCTTTTAACCACTTGATTTTCTGATGATGTGATTCTAAGAATGCTAAAAAGGACATATAATACGATATATATGAAGCAAGCCTTCAAACCTACAAACAGTACGCTTGTCTCTTCATGCCCTTTGAACGCTCGGACAGCGGCTACTCAGGCGAATATCCGCAGACAGCAGGAGGTCGTTCAACTTAACATAGAGCCGGAAGAAATTCTATTTTGGGGTGACAGTAACCAAGTGGAATTTAACGCTACAAAAACTCAGGCGGCAGTTTTTTCTAAAAAAGTTAACGTTGTTGAACCCTACATTGTCGGGGCACTCCATTCCCCTAGCATAAAATACGTTATATATGAAGCAAACTTACAAACAGTACGCTTGTTTCTTCATTTACTTTAAACGCTCGGACAACGGCTACTCAGGCGAATATCCGCAGACAGCAGGAGGTCGTTCAACTTAACAAACACCTGGAAGAAATTCTATCTTGGGGTGATAGTAACCAAGTGGAATTTAACGCTACAAAAACCCAGGAGGCAGTTTTTTCTAAAAAAGTTAACGTTGCTGAACCCGACATTGTCAGGGCACTCCATTCCCCTAACATCGTCGCTCAATTTGTTGGGCGTTAATTTGGGAGCAAATATGTCCTGGCATGAACATGTTGAGAGCTTCTGAAAAGTTGGGAATATTATTTCGAACCAGAAAGCTTTACACTCCACAACAACTGTTAATTCTTTACAAAGCTCAAATTCGACCAACTATGGAATACTGTTCCCATGTTTGGGGCTTCGCTCCCAAACATACACTACATTTGTTAGATTCTGTTCAGAGAAGAGCTGTTCGTCTGATTGGAGACCCGGAACTGACCGGCGGCCTTGATTCGCTGAAACATCGAAGAACGGTTGGCGACTTGAGTCTGTTCTATAAGTATTTTCATGAAAAGTGTTCGAAGGATGTAGCCCGCTTAATTCCTCCCTAAGCGGTGCATGTTAGAAATACACGTCTCACTAATCCTTCACATCCATATGAGGTTCAGCTTGTTACTCCGCGTACAACGTTTTTCAAGCAGTCTTTTATATGGAGTACATCATCCCTTTGGAATAATTTGCCCAGGGCTGTGTTTCCCACCGAGTACAATTTACAGCGATTTAAGAACAACGTGAATCGCTTTTTTCTGCCCACATGCCGCTACTGGAGCATTTTAGGGCCTTTCCTGCAGCTCGTGTGCTAGACCCATAAAAAAAAACTTCCTTCCTCATCCCTTTAACTCCTTACGAGTTTAACTACAAAATTACGCATAAGCTTTATTTATTATTTCAGCAAAAAAAAAACAGAAAAATTGTCATATTACTATTAAACCCTAACAAATTTATCGACATTCACCCCTCTTATCGCCTTGCCTATAAGCGACCTACGAAAATGAGTGACTACGTTTTTCGTGATCTAAAAACCTTAAAATGTAAAAAAAAAATAAAAATTTTAGGGGAGAAGGAAAGTAATGTTCCTAGTAATTAGAAAAAAAAATTGTATATGGGTTTAAGCCGAAAAGAAATTTCCTCACAATTACGTAAGAAGATTTTTTTATAAAAATAAATTCACACATAAATTTGAAGCTATTTTCGAAAAATCATTTTTAAAAAGTTGCTTTATGTCATTCAACATCGAATTTGAAGATCAGTATGACGTCAGAATTTCTTGATCGACTGACCAGTTTTCACAACCCAAAATACTGATTTTTATCCCTTTACGGATTTATAAATATCGAATGGAGACTTCAACTACAATTACGACTGGTTACAATAATTAACTTCAAATTGGATCATCACTATATTAGCCTTATTAATTCACTCCTACATACCACACACAACCATTCAACCAAATGTTAGTCATTGTACCGAAAGATTTAATCAAAAATGCTTAAGTAGGTGGCCCTGGAAATCCTCCGCAATGACAAGTAGTAATAACTTTTAAATAATTTACGGTAAAAATAATATTTTATCAAAATTAATTTTAGATTTCTTAAACATGAGCACAGAATTGTGATATTCGCTGGAAATAAGATTAATTACTTGTTATGAAATTTAGTTCAGAAATTAAGTTATTTTGGAAAACCAAAATATTCCTGCGTTGTTAGGGATCTGTAGAAATCGTAAATTTAACGTCGAGGCCAAGTCATTATTATCTTCTCAAATATTTCTAGTCTAAATCATTAAACTCTAGTGAAATACAGCTTCTTGCTTATTTTAGTTTTTTAGAAATGCAGTATTTACAATTTTGTTTTAAAAAATTTTTACTCTTCAACTTACGTTATTTTGTTACCGTTCTACGTGGAATTGTTACTTTGCTAGATAGTCTCTATCAATTCATTCGTAAAAAATCGCCGGTGGACGGAATAGTCGGGGATTTCCGTCACAACAATCATAAATTTTTCCAAAAGAAGACTGTGCTAGTGTTAAATTTCATCAACAGCAACATATACAATCTCAAAAGGTTTTAAAATCGTGAAACAATATTTATTTAATTGTGGATAATTTAAAAACGCAATGGTTTTGCGTGAAAACAGGGTGATATAACGTAGAAATCGCTATTCCATCCCCTTCGACTGACTTTTGTTATTCACCTGATTTTTGACGTTTCTCGAGTGAATCATTTTGCCTGAAGCTATTGAAGTTTTCTAAATTTTGTGATAAAAAGGACTATTTTATAGAAAAAACAGTTTAATAAATCATAAAATAAAATGGAGGCCGTGGCCAAGCACGAATTTAACGCTACTGCTGATGATGAGCTGAGTTTTAGGAAGGCACAAGTCCTCAAGGTAGGCACTTCATAAGCTAATGGGTTTTTGTTTTTTTTTTTTGCTTGACATTGACTTTGTTTTGCTCTTCGATTATAATCAAAGCTATCCGCGGTTGGCACAGACTGCTTTGTTAGTAAAATGAGTTGCATTTCTGTAATTTCTAATGGAAATTATGATTTAACTATTTGAACTTAAAAATAGACTTAATTTCAAAAAAAACTTCTAGATACTCTTAGTTTCAAGTCCATAATCATCTTAAATATTTCAAGTAGCCTATAGTATTTGAAAGCCTCATAATGCGTGTTTATAAGCTCTTTTAATGCTTATATTGCATTTGAAAGGCTTTATTTGTGCAGCTAGATTCTTAAATGCTACTACTGATAACACTGGTCAACACAAGTCTTGTTTCCTTTATTTTTTTTTTCTGTTATTAGGTATTTCTATGGCCCTGACTATGGAAAAAATACTGGGAGATTGCTAACAGCTTTATCTTTTGAAATATACAGTTTTATTATTTTGCCAAAAAAATAATACATTATGTTAACAAAATTTCTATTGAACACTAGCAAATGATCTTTTATAAGATTTCCTTGAATGAACGACTTTAGGTAGATCTCGTTGCAAACTCCAGCAGTAGTCTGCCATCATATGTGAGTCCCACCGCCCCTGATAACGCTCTTCTATTGTCAGAAGATCCTGATGAAATCTTTCACCCTGCTCCTCACTAAAATCACCCAGATTTTGTGGAAATCGGTCTAAATGCGAGTGCAGGAAGTGGATTTTTATGCTCAAGTTGCACCCTAGCTCTTGCAAGTTCGATAGCATGCACTCAACAAGCTCGACATGGTCTTCAGATTTCTTTTTGCCTAGGAAGCTACTCATAACCAAAACAAATGAATTCCAAGCTTTGGATTCGACTTCAGTAATTGATTTGACAAAATTAGGATCTTTAACGAGTTGCCTAATCTGTGGCCCATCAAAAATACCAGCTTTCAATTTTTCTGAACTTAATCCTGGAAACTTGCGTGAAAGAAAATTAAAACATTCGCCACTTTTGTCAAGCGCCTTCACAAACTGTTTCATTATGCTGAGTTTAATATGAAGTGGTGGAAGTATGATGCGAACTCGGCTAACTAAAGGCACGTTTATAACATTTTTTGTACCAACTTTTAGCTCTTCCCACACTGGCCAAACTTTTTGTGACCAATGGTGTTGTTTGTCACGACTATCCCAGAGACACATGAAACAAGGGACTTTGTGTACCCCCCTTGTTGACCTAAAAGAAAGTTAACCATTTTCAGATCAACACAAATGACCCATTTGTGGTCTTGATACTTAATTTTTTCCATAACCTTAGAAACATTTACGTATTCTTGTTTTAAAGTCATCGAATGTGCAATAGGTATAGATCCGTACTTGTTACCGTTATGAAGCAAAACACACTTTAAACTTCTTTTGCTGCTGTCTATGAAAAGACGCCAATCACTAGGTTGGTACTGTTTTAATCCCATCTGCTGCAAAATACCACCAACATCGTTACAAAAACCTAAATCCTTCTCTTGAGAAAAATACGGTAACAGATTTTTTTCTCGGGTATGATAAAATGTAATGTTGGTTTCCGGAGTAAGCAAATTTTTTTCTTTTAAACGAGACGCTAAAATTTCAGAAGCTTCTTTTGGTAAGTTCAGATCTCTTACTAAGTCATTTAGTTCTTTCTGATTAAATGGTTGAGGTTCTGAAAGGGTACATTTGTAGTCTGAATCAGAGTCTTCACTTGATGTATTTCGTTCGGGTTCACAGAGATTTGGATCATCAGAAGATTTAGATGTGCTGGGTTGTACCTCTTGTGATTTTAATTGAGGTCGTTGAGCAGAAGATAAGTTAGGATATGACCACTTACTTCGATTTCCAGGGTTAATTCCGTTTATTTTCACAACGCAGAAGTAGCAATCGTCATGATGGTTTCGAGGTTTCTCGCCAAATCATGGGTGTTACGAACATTATTGCATCTCTTTTCCACTGGACCATAACCGTAGACATACCACACATTTCTGGCATACAATATGAGGAACCCATGGCTTGTCCTGATTAGACAATTTTATTTTAAAGTATTGATGATATGCAGTTTTCACAAAGTCCAATATAGGTTTTCGATATTTTGCAAATATATATTCACCACAAATATAGCAAAAACAATCGGGATTAAGCAAACAACATCTTCTTGACGAAGCCATATCTAAAACAACAACAAAATATAGTTTAATGTCCAATAAAAAAACGAAAATCTAAGTAAAAATAGTAAATGAGGGTAGTTAGCTATAACTCAGAAACAAAAGCTGTTAGAGAAAAATTGTTGCCATATTTAAAAAATACGCGTCAATTTGAAATAGAAACAAAAAAAAATCACAGGAAACAAGCAATTTTCTTTTTTTTGTTGACCAGTGTAATGCACCGAATTTTAGTAAAAGACAAGACACATCTCATAAGTTGTTGAGTTTTCATTTTTGGTTTGACTTTGACTTTGTTTTGTTTCTTGGAATATAATCAAAGTTATCCACTGTTTGCACAGGCTACTTTGGTAGTAAAATGAGTTGCATTGCTGCAATTTTGAATACAAATGTTGTATATATTTTGGAAGGATTTCTATTTCTAAGACTTAATTTGAAGAGAACTTTCAAACTGCTTTGAATTTTCAAGTCTAAAAATAATTTCTTATATTATTTTAGTCACATATAGTGTATTTGTAAGCCCATTTGGTGGTTACGAGGAATATTGAAGATAGAGAAATGTTTTTACTCATGCATATACAGTCAGTCCAAAAAGTCTCCATACACCACCTGCAATCTATACTAATTTTCTGTTATGTTTAATTAATTAATTGGAACTATGAGAAAACACGTTTAAATTAATATTTGAAACTTAATCAACGATGATTAGTATTAAAAACAACTACGGAACATTTTATTTACAGTCCCTGGCCAAATTATTAGACGCACTGCAAGATTTCATGTAAAATATTAATTACCGAGTGATATTGTACCGTTTTATTATTTTAAATTGATTTGTTTTTTATTTTTATATTATTCAATCAATTACCTATTTATTTGACATAAATAAAACAGCATTAATTTAGAAAAGCATAAGTTCATTAAGTTTTAAAGAAAAGTGAAATTAATGTTAGTAAAAGTCAATATTTAGTTGAGCCACCTTTAGCCGCTATCAAAGCTTTAATTCTGCGCGGCATGCTATCAGTGCAAGATTGTACTGTCTCCTGCATTTGAGGATGATGATTCCACACATGAATAATCTTTTCTAGGAGCTGGGTTTTGTTGGTAATCACATCTTTAGCCACTTCTCTTTTCATCAGCTCCCACACATTTTCAATGGGGTTCATATCAGGGCCAATCCAACAGAGGGATATTTTTTTCTTCTGCCAAAAAAGCTTTAACAGACCGAGCAGTGTGGCAGGGAGCTCCATCTTGCATGAAAGTAAATGGTTCCCCATTTGGAAACCATTCTCTGAGCTGCGGAATCAACCGATTTTGTAATACTTCTTTGTACTGATCTTGCCTCATTATTCCTTTGACGACGTACAGACGTCCAGTGCCCTTGCCGCTGATGACTGACCAAATCATCACTTTGGTGGGATGTTTAACCGTCGGGACGACACAATCAGGATGAAACTTTTCTCCATGACGATGACGCACATACTGAGCTTTATTCTGCAAAATTTCAAATGTGCTTTCGTCACTGAAGCAGACCTGTCAAAAATAGGAAAAATATATAAACTTCCATGTTTATTTGCTTTATTTAACTGAAAATGATAATAATGTATCAATTATTGATTAAATTGCTGTATCTTACCGATCTCCAGAAGTCCACATCTTTGTCTTGCCATTGTTTGGCCCACTTCAGGCGCTTCGCTTTCATTGCAGCTGTTAACTTGGGCTTCCTGGCGGGGCGACAGGCCTTAAAATCTAATTCTTTCAATTTTCTTCGAACAGTGCGCTCAGAAGCATTTAGGCTAGCATCCTGGAGTTGTGATTTTATTACCTTTGTGGTAGCAAATCTGTTTTTCTACACAAATTTTTCTTCAAACATCTCTTTGACCGTGGAGTGAAAATTGATTTTCTACCGCATCTTTTCTTTCTTTTCGGGCTTAATTCCTTCCCTGACTCAATTTTCTTTTTTATGCGTCGTACACTAGCTTCAGAAACCTTCAATCTTCGTGATATTTCTCGGTTTGTAAATGTTTTCGCAATCACAAGGGCCTTCACTTCAGCTTTTTTACGTGGTGAAAGATCGCCTTTTCTACCCATAATGAAAATAGTCCAATTACTTTTTTGAAACACTGCATACAAAATAAACTAATAACTGAGTAGTATAAAACTGTTAAACAAGCAATCACAGTCCATAAAGCCACAGAAACACGTCCGTACCTGACTCGATTCCGATCGCGACTGATACAGGTTTGTACTTGTTTACGTTCATGTATCACTTTGTCAACACAGTGTTGCCATATGTTAAAAATAAATACAAATATGTAGTCTACAACAATTCTTTTAAATAAAAATCAATAATATTGTAGTTTAAAATATACCATTATTGCATAAAAACTCTTAAGAAACATAAAATTACTAAAAAAAATACAGTGCGTCTAATAATTTGGCCAGGGACTGTAGAAGTTACATCATTGTTATATTATATCTCTCTATGTATAGTTCTATATTCATCTGTAGTCTTATCTACAATTTCTCGCCTTTGCTTCATTAGCTGTTTTACTCTTTGATTTAATTTCTGTTCTTTTTGTTGTTTTGGGCAATGGCATTTTGTATACTATTTTTGATGTTTTCAAATATGTCATCAACTGCTGTATCTTCATTGTTTCCCGAGGAGCTTGCGATCTCTCTTCTATAAGAATTTACCATTTTTTATGGCTTCTTTTGAGGATCATGTTGTTTCTTTCCTGTTTATTGTTAATAAACACTTTTCTCTCACGTTGCGATGGTCACTCCCAACTGAACATCTATTTAAGACACTTACATCTTGGATAATGTCTTTCTGTTGCTGATTATGAAATCTACTGCATTTTTTGTTTTACCATCTGGGCTAGACCATGTCCATTTTCTGTTTTTGTTTTTTTTGGAGAGGTCTTCATTACATATAAACTATTTTGATGTAATATAATGTAAATTAATTATTATTCAATAAACATATCTCTATCGGGTTACCTAGGTTTAGACATTTATCTAAACAAAAAACAAAATGGCAAACTCGTAAAAAAAAAAAATTCAAAAATCGTGTTTATTTTCGTTGCAAATTAAGAAATTATTAATAAAAATAAATCAAATCAAATAAAGCTTTATTGTAAAAAAAAGATTGTTCTTTTGTCTAGAAAGCTATCTATATTATATGTATATACATTATTTCTAAGGTTAACATTTATACATGAACAGGGACATGTACAAAAGTTCACATTTGCTTAATAAATAAAAGAAAAAAAAGAAAAAGACATACACCTACATGCCATATACACACTTGGTAATCAAAGAGTGTCATCAAAAAACTCCTTAACTGAATAGTAGGCCCTCCCAATTAAGAGCTTCCGAACCTCCCGCTTAAATCGGTTATTATTTAAAATTTTCCTGACGTTCAAAGGCAAGTGGTTGAATATTTTCTTACTCATAAATATTATAGAGTCCCTTATTAAAGCTGAAGAGGGAATGGGTAGTGAGGCTACATAAGATGAACGCGTCGTGGACGCACAAGAAGCCCCTATTTCTCCCTCAAACTTACTATGTATAAGGCAGGCTGTTTCAATAATAAATATACAAGGCAATGTTAGAATTCTCTTAGTAATAAACACACTCCTGCAGGATTGCCGAGAACTCAACTGGAACATATAACGCAGTGCTCGCTTTTGTAGCATAAAGACCTTATTCAATAATTGGTTAGAGCAGGAACCCCAGAAACATACCCCATAACGGAGGTGCGATTCAATCAGAGCAAAGTATACATTTCTCGCGATAGAAACATCTAATTCCCGAGACACTACTCTCAAGGCAAAACATCCCCTGGCAATCCTCTTACAAAGCTGCAAAATGTGAGTAGAGAATCTCAATTTAGTGTCTATAAACAAACCCAAAAAATTTGTTACAAGTCAAGCCTTCAATAATTTGCGAATCAAGTGAGATATCGTTCAATTGACATTTAAATGAAACAATGTTAGTTTTAGAAATATTCAGGGTTAGATAATTTGAATGACACCAATCTACGATTTTCACTATATCTCCACTGATGTCGCATTCCAACTGTACCACGTCTCTATTGTGCCCCATCACAGTTGTGTCATCGGTAAACATCGTAAATACCCCTTTGACATTAAGTTTTGAAAGGTCATTAATATAAAGCAGAAATAACGGAGGCCCCAAAACAGAGCCTTGTGGAACTCCACAAGTGACACTCAATTCACGTGACTCATTACCGTTAAAAAAGACAGATTGACAGCGCGATGATAAGTAAGATGCCAACCAGGCCAACGCCACACCTCTGAATCCGTAGAGTTCAAGCTTACCCAGCAATATCCTATGGTTCACACAATCAAAAGCTTTTGCGAGGTCACACAACACCGCCGCAGCAACCTCTCCATCATTTAACTTGCCATATAGGTTTTTCTAGAAATGAAAAAATCGCATCATTAGTGTTTCTGCCAGCCTGAAAGCCAAACTGAGAGGTGCTCAACAAGTTATACTTAAGGACGAAATTGAGAATACGACCCCTCACGAGCCTCTCGACCACCTTAGCCAACGTAGGAAGCAATGAGTTTGGTCTGTAGTTAGAGGGTAAGCTAGTTTTCGCCCCCTTTAAAGAGTGGAATAACTCGTGCCCACTTCAAAGATGGAGGGAAATGTCCTACAAGAAATGATTGATTGATTGCCTCAACAAGCATATGCAATGCTGCGTCAGGCAAAGCAGAAATAACCTTCATTGAAATATTATCCCAACCTGAGGCATTCCTATTTTTCACTTCAGCAAATATGCTCTTCATTTCGCAAATACCCGTAGGATAAAAATAAAACGTGTCATCCACCCGTAGATCATCGAGATAGCGCAAAGCATCCGATTTAGGATTTAAGTCAGTGGTTAAGTGCGCCGCTATCGTGCAATAAAAAAGAGTTTAAGATATCAGACGTTAAACCAGAACTATTGGACAGAGTGCTGTGCTTATTACTATTAAGCTCGTTCACAATTTTCCAACTCTCCTTCTGTCTGTTATTAGAGTCATGTAGTCGGTCATTATAGTACAGTTGCTTTGCGGATTTAATTGTCCTTCTATAAATGCCACGATATTTGTTAAAATAACGAACAAAATCAGAGTTGTCGGCAAAGTATTTTCTTAGCCAATGCATAGAACGCATGTTTCGCGAGGATATTATAATTCCCTTAGTAAGCCATGGTTTTTTCTTTTTTATTTTCAAAAAACTGTTTTAACAGGAAAGGATCGGTTGAAAGTATAATATAGTAATTCGTGAAAGTATGCTAGTGGGTCATCCGAGTGCATAATTATGCCCCACTCACACTCAGCACATAATTGAGAAAACCTACTATAATTCTTCCTTGTATAAAGCCTACCTCTGCGTTTCCCATTATTATATTTTTGCATTAAAAAATTTAAAATTACATAAAATTGAATCATGGTCTGAAGACCCGCATTTATTACTGAACACTTCACAAGGTTCCCATCGCGATTTGTACAAACATAATCAATTAAGGAATATATTGACTCTACGTGATCCGATAACTAGTTATCTGTACAACAACGTCCAAAAATTTTAACCCTATCGGATAGATAGAATTTTGTCTCTGCGTCCCACGAACCGAAAAAAAGTAGTTTAGAGAAAAACGAGTTTAAACTTTTTGCAAATTATTTTTTATAGAAAACTTACACTTACACTAATCAGCTATGCTTGCTGCATACAGTATAGCTTTTATTTCTTCAAAGGTTTCATTTTTGTTGGTATAAGGGTACCGAAAGAACAATAGAGCAGGTCAGATCGTCGCAGCTGCCGTAGGTCGAGTGCCAGGTTACTACGACGCGCTCTCTTCTATATGTCATAACTTCATAAATATTTGGAATTTCGGTCTGAAATTTTTACAGTATACTCCTAATATATATTACTTTAGAAATATGTAAGAGAAAAAAAATCAAGTTTTTGAAGCAGTCTCACCGAGAAACCCCCTTAATACAACTGAGAATTGTCATTGCTTGTTTCTTTAACCATTATAAAGTATGCTAAATAAAAAAAATATCAGAAGGTTGGTGTAATATTTCAATTAGACTTTAAAATGACGATGTTTTTATCTCTGTGTTAATAAAATTTATCATTTGGTTAATAAATACATAATGGATATTTATAAACTTTTAGGTATTAAATATGGAAGATGATATGAATTGGTACCGTGCAGAATTAGATGGAAGGGAGGGCTTGATTCCCAGTAATTATATTGAAATGAAATCACATGAGTAAGTCAGTTCAATAATTTAGTTATAATATTAATTATCCAGCAAGTATAGTATTTTTCACGATCTAAGAAAGTGACTTAGCTATCTATACCCATTCAAAATTCAACAAGATTCGAAAGTGATTAATTTATGGCTGTTTAATGACGAGGCATCGTGCAGGACTGCACTATACCTAATTGTATAATTGTTGGGTTTAAAATTTTATTATGATAAGACAGTTGAATTTTAATGGTTTATGTACTGAATAATACACAATATAGTAATTACACAAATATATTAAAACAGTGTACAGTGTCCTTGCGTACATTTGTTACAATTTTAGTTATTAATTAATATCTAGTTCAATTTCGCTATCGCTATTATCTTGAAAATCAGTAATAAGTTTATTACAGGTTCTAAACTATTTATATTTATGTACATACATCTATATGAGTTTTCAATTTTTTGGACGTGTTGAATACAGTTTCTTCAGTTTTCAACAGTTACATTTTTGACTTTTGTCTTTATCAACTTAATCACACTACTGTTTAAAGTGGGTGTATTACTGTGAGCACGTATATTAGACTTTATTTTATGCCATATCACCTCGATCGCATTAAAGATACAATAATATGGTGGAAGCCGAATTATTTCGTGTCCTGCTTCCTTTGCAATTTTATCACAAACATATTCCTTTGAAAAATTGTAACTTTTTAAAACCTCTAACAATTGTTGAACTTTCATGGAAATATATGTCATGTTTGCACAAAAAGGCTTGTATTTCCCTTTTTCTACTGGTGGAACTTGGTACCTTATTCATTTGGTGACTACGGTAGGATGCATTATCCACCACAATACAGCTATTCGGTGGTATATTCGGCATTAATTTCTTTCGAAGCCAATCTTCAAAAACTTCAGCGGTTGTATCACAATGATAATCCAAGCTGGAATCTGAAATATTCTTGGCTGGTAGAAATATACATTCTGGTATTCAGCCTTCTTCTGACCCTGCATGTAAAATAGTTATTCTTTTACCTTTATTTGATGGAGCTTTGGTGTGGCATCTTTTGGATTTATCAATCCATCTTTTACTGGCTAAGTTGGGAACGTGGAATCTTTGGCACAATGATACTACTCAGTATATATCACCACTACACCAAACACTTTATTTTTGCACTCGACGCGCGTTTCGCTAACCATGTTAGCTTCATCAGGAGCGATGATTGACTAAAGCTAAACTACAAATCTACCCTATTTATACTTAGCCTAACCCTTCAATTACTCAAGCGGAACTAATGACATAGGCAAGGCCATCAGTTCCGGTCAAGTAACCAGTAGAGGGGACTATAAGGAATAGGCCCTCTGTCTTTATTTAAACTACTTTTACATTTTATGATTTCCATAATTTCGTATGCGTTCAACAATCTCCTATCAGATCCATTTTTTATTAATCTCAGATTATCTAATGTTACAGTATGATCAGCTTCAAGGGCATGTTCGGCAATGCTAGACTTTTCTGTTCTATTGTATTTTAAATGTGCTAAGTGTTCTTTAAATCTTGTTTTAATTGACCTTTTAGTTTGCCCAACATACTTTTTGTCACAATCATTACAACTAATTTCATAAATTCCACTTTTCTCACAATTAGGAATCTTATTTTTGGGATTTCCTAAGATATTCCTCAGATTGTCTGATGGCTTATAGACTAAGGTGAGGCCTACCTTATTAAATACCTTATTGACTCCGTTGCTATATTTTGGATTATATGGTATGGAGACATACTTGGAGTTATTTTCTTCGCGTGTAAAAAAAGTGGAATTCTGAATTTTAAAAACCTAAACTTACGTCTATTTATTAGCTTATTTACTAAGTCATCGTCATAACCATTAACTCTAGTTATATTTCTAATACGATTCCTTTCTTTATTAAAGTTTACTCTATTCAGAGGGAAAGTGACTAAAACGATGAACTAAAAAATGTAATGAGGCTAATTTATGTTGTTTGCAATGAAATGAATCATTAGGAATATATCTATCTGTTACTGTGTCCTTTCTATAGATATCAAATTCTAATCTATTATTATTTTTAATAATTAAAATATCTAGAAAAGGCAGTTGTCCTTTGTTCTCAACTTTGTAAATGAATTTAATAGAATCATACCGGCTATTTAATTTAGAAACAAAATCATCAGTATTTGCTTTCTTTGTATCAAAAATCGCGAAAATATCATCCACATACCTATACCATACCCTTGGGAAATATTCGAATTCTTGACTGGCTTCGATTTCAAACTTACTCGTGAATAAATTGGCTATGAAAGGTGATAAACAATTACCCATAGCTGCTCCTTCTTTCTGAACATAAAATTGATTGTTATATTGGAAATAATTTTGTTCCATACAAAGTTTAGATAATGTTAAGTATTCACGAAGAATTTCGTCTTCAGAATCATTCATTCTAAGTTTAATAGCCGGTATGATTCCATTAAATTCACTTACGAAGTTGAGAACAAAGGACAATTGCCTTTTTTAGATATTTTAATTATTAAAAATAATAATAGACTAGAATTTCATATCTATAGAAAGGACACAGTAACAGATAGATATATTCCTAATGATTCATTTCATTGCAAACAACATAAATTAGCCTCATTACATTTTTTAGTTCATCATTTGGTCACTGTCTCTCTGAATAGAGTAAACTTTAATAAAGAAAGGAATCGTATTAGAAATATAACTAGAGTTAATGGTTATGACGATGACTTAGTAAATAAGCTAATAAATAGACATAAGTTTAGGTTTAATATTCAGAATTCCACCTTTTTTACACGCGAAGAAATAACTCCAAGTATGTCTCCATACCATATAATCCGAAATATAGCAAGGGACTCAATAAGGTATTTAATAAGGTAGGCCTCACTTTAGTCTATAAGCCATTAGACAATCTGAGGAATATCTTAGGAAATCCCAAAAATAAGATTCCTAATCGTGAGAAAAGTGGAATTTATGAAATTAGTTGTAATGATTGTGACAAAAAGTATGTTGGGCAAACTAAAAGGTCAATTAAAACAAGATTTAAAGAACACTTAGCACACTTAAAATACAATAGAACAGAAAAGTGTAGCATTGCCGAACATGCCCTTGAAGCTGATCATACTGTAACATTAGATAATCTGAGATTAATAAAAAATGTATCTGATAGGAGATTGTTGAACGCATACGAAAGTATGGAAATCATAAAATGTAAAAGTAGTTTAAATAAAGACAGAGGGCCTATTCCTTATAGTCCCCTCTACTGGTTACTTGACCGGAACTGATGGCCTTGCCTATGTCATTAGTTCTGCTTGAGTAATTCAAGGGTTAGTCTAAGTATAAATAGGGTAGATTTGTAGTTTAGCTTTAGTCAATCATCGCTCCTGATGAAGCTAACATGGTTAGCGAAACGCGCGTCGAGCGCAAAAATAAAGTGTTTGGTGTAGTGGTGATATATACTGAGTAGCATCCTTTACTGGGTTTGTCATGGGTGTCATACCAAGTCTCATCTAGGTAGATTATCGTTCGATTTTCCGATCTAGCTGTATTTATTTTTTCAAGATATTCCATTCTGAGTTGTTGTAAGCGCCGTGATTCCATTATAACTTGCCTTTTGTCTATTTTTTTGAACAAATTCCCCAAACGACGTAAAATAGACCATAAAGTTGTAGTGAAACATTTTATGTCAACTATCCTCGGACAGCCTTCGTGAAAGTGACAATAACATTGCAACTTTTTGTTCCGCATACATTTCATAAATTTTATGGCGAATTAAGTCTTCTTGACAGAAATCAATACATTTCGACACTGCATTGTCTTTTCGTGTTTTTTTAGGTGCTATCGAATTATTTACAATTTTCTACACTGTACTTTCAGGGATGCTTGTTAAAGCTGATGTCTCCATCAATGAAAAATACTTTTCGTGGCCTCGCTCCACTAACACTTTAACTATCGCTTTTGCCTGAACGGGCAAACATTTGCGGCTTCTGATGAATAGGGCTTCACACATTATAAGACACTATTGAACTTCAGTATAATCCTGTAGATAAAATGAAGAATATTCTTTATATTTGTAAACACGAAGTAGCCAATAAAATGTTAGATTGAAAGGGAGGTATATATATCAATTACGACCCTGTTACGGCCTAACGGTCGTTTAATGTTTTTATTGCATCAATTTGCCAAATCACTTTCTTAGAATTTGAAAAAAACTATACCTACATTCTATGCTTTAAAATCATCTTTTGATATAACTATTATTTGTTGTTGCAAGGGGGTTTCAGTCCCGAGACTAGAAAATATTGATTTTTCGTAACAACAAAGTATTGCACATAGTCTAAGGTATCCCAACAGATGGCATTGGCTGCTGATGGGAAGGATAGTTTAATCAAGATAGTGGTACTATTAGCTGTGTTCACAATAGAAGAGCAGCTAGCAGTTGTGAGTTTTTTGTTATTAAAAAACCTGAAAGCTCGTGAAATGCCATGATTTCGGAAAATCAGTGTATTTCTTTAGAAGTTTTGGCCAGGAAATTGTGCATCAGTATCGCATCCACTTATACTATTTTGACCAAGTTCTCTAGTATCACAAATTGTGTCCATGGTAGTACCTATGATGCTCAGTTATGAACATAAGATGATACCTGTACAAATTTTCATAGTCTTTTTAGTGTGGTGTAACTATGAAGGAGGCAACTTCCTGACAAGTATTGCCACAGTACTTGAGATCTAAAAGCATCCTTGTGAGACTGAAAGCAAGAGGCAGTCTTCAGAATGGCGACACAGATGTTTTCTAGTAAAGAAGTTAAAATCTTAACCTCCTTCCTGGAAAAGTTCTTTTCCTTCTGGCGTATTAATGCACTGATATTGGAGTTTTATCCGAAAAAAAAAGCTAATGCAGCAAATATTGCCTAGTACAGCGCAATGTTGAAGTGCATGCAAAAGACAGCAATACGGGGCCGTCGCAGTGGACTTCCGTATAAAGGTTCTGCTGCAATTCTTAAGGCCATTCGGAGTTTGAGATTTCAAATCTTTTACCATCCGCTATACAGCTCTACTCTCGCTTTTTTTGATTTCCATGTTATTTGATCGTTTAAGGGTGTTCAGAGTTGAGGAATTCGAAAATTATATTTATTTTTTCATTATTGTCAGTCCTAAAAGAAATACGAGGGCTGCCTTTTAAGTTTTTATGAGCGACCTCTAGAGGGCTCTATTGAGATGCGACTTTACCATTATTGTAAAATTTGACATTTGGAATTGTTAAAACAGTGGAAGCTCAGAAATTGGCAGAGTAGCGTGTTTGTAATGAGCGTTTAAAAAAAAACATTTCTGTGAACAAATGGAAATTTTACGTGAAGATTTTCGTTGAATGATTTTTTACGATTTTAGTAAAGGCCTAACTCAACAACAATGCTTCGAATCGGTTCATTCAATTTTTGGTAATAAATCACAATCAGAAAAGACTATTCATAATTGGTTTGCAGAATTTCGTTATGGTCGTGCTTCCCTTAGCGATGCATTTCGTGAAGGTCGACCAAAATCGGTTGTTGTTCTAAAAACCATCGATGCTGTGCGCAACATGATTGAAGTAGATCGGTCTGTGACTTACCGTGAGATAGAGGCATCCTTAGGCATATCGAAGACTGCAGTACGTTCGTTTTTACGTGAATATTTAGCTGTGAAAAAGATCTGTTCCCGATGGATTCCGTATAATTTAACCGAAACTCAAAAACAGGCTCGTATCTATTAATGTAAGAAAATGCTCAAAAAATTCGACCGAGGACATGCAAAATCCGTATGCAACATCGTAAAAGCAGACGAAACTTGGATATATTCGTACGAGCTGGAAACTAAGCAACAATCAACTGTTTGGGTGTTCCAAGATGAACAGGATCCAACAAAAGTGGTTCGTTCGCGAAGTACTTTTGTTTGTTTCTTTGGTTATACTGGACATGTTGCAACCATTGCTTTACAGGATCGAAGAACAGTTAATGTTGAATAGTATAGAACAATTTGTTTGCCAGAAGTCATCGGTGAAATCACGAGAAATAACCGAAAACGTTGCATCGTTCTTCATCATGACAATGCCAGCTCTCACACAGCACGTCAAACAATTGATTACACTGGTCTACAAAAAAAAAAATCTTTTCATCTAAAAAATAACATTAAATAGGTAGGACGTAAGGTTTTTTTTGTTATGTGACATTTCAAAATTTTTTCATTCACTTTTTCCTCTTATGTGGAGTAAAATCTTCTCTCTTCAAGAACCAGCAGTAATCGCCCATCATTGCAAGGTCCCAGCGATCTTGATATCTTGTTTCAATGGTTCTGATATCCTTATGGAATCTCTCGCCCTGCTCGTCATTTACTGTTTCCAAGTTCTCCGGAAAAAAGTCCATATGTGAATGAAGAAAGTGAATTTTCAGTGACGTTCAGCAACCCATGGCTTCATAGGCTTTCACAAGATTTATTATCAAAGTTTTATAATTACTGTCTTCTTTGTTGCCCAGGAAACCTTGTACTACTTTCACAAACGCCTTCCATGCTGTTCGTTTTCGAAGTTACGGTCGTTAATGACTTTTCTTATATCAGGACCAGTAAAAATTCCTTCTTTGATCTTAGCTTCACTCAGACGAAGAAAGAGGTTGGATAAACAGTCAAACCCATTTCCTTCTCTATCTATGGCTTTCATAAAATTAGTCCTAGCTTGATGTGCAACGGAAGAAGAAGAATTTTCTCATGATCTGCTAAGGGTATGTTTAGGACGTTTTATGTCCCGAATCGTAAGCTGATCTCTTCGGCCAGACTTTCTGCAAAAAGTGTTTTGTGGTTACTCTACTATCTCAAAGACATAAAAAGCAGCAGTATTTCGTGTAACCTCCTTGTAGACCCATTAGCATAGCAACCACCTTCAAATCTGCACATATTTGCCACTTAGACTTCTCGTATTTAATAATAGCATTTAGTATAGCAGCCATGTTAACGTATGTTTCTTTCATCAACAGTGAATAAGCAATTGGTATTGATGATTTTGTATTACCGTTGTGCAGTTGGTCAGCTTTTTGGCTATATTTTGAGGAATCGATATATTTATTTATTTTATTTATTTATTTATTTATTTACCACATTCTACAGTATTTCAATTACAGAATGGGAAAATAACATAATGAAATGTACTAAACCTAATTAAAATTAAATAGCTTATTAACAACATATTTTAAAACTACATATTTTTTTATTTTTGTCACGCTACAGTTGAAAATATTAAGCTGATTCTGCATTTGATTATATTTCTCGCAAATTTGAAAAAGGGGAGAAAATTTTAGGACATTTGTTCTTGAGGTTGGTAAATTAAAAGTTTGCAGACTACGTGCCGCGGGTATAGGTAAATGAAAAAGCAGACATTGCAAGATTTTGTTTGCATCAATTTTGTTTGATATTATTTTATGTAAAAATATAATTTGGGCTTGTTTCGGCGTGCCTCTAAAGTTTCAATCGAAAATCTATCCAAAAGACTTTCATAGGGATAACACATTTCGGGATATACTCCATCGAGTGTAAAACTAGCGTACTTTAAAAAATGCTTTTGAATTTTTTCAATATTTTGAATGTGCGCTTGATAAAAGGGGCACCAAACAACAACTGAGTATTCAAGCCGTGATCTCACGAAACTATTAAAAAGCAATTTTAGAGGATCATATTCAACAAAGTCGGCACTATTACGTAAAATGAAACCTAATAGTTTAAAAACTCTCCGCCGTAATCTTTGCAACATAGCCACGAAAAGACAAAGTAGTGTCCAGCAAAACACCCAAATCAGACACCGACTGACATCGCTCTAGGAACTGACCGTTCATACTGTAATTGAATTGTATGGGACTTAATTTTTTGTAAAGGTGATTACATCGCACTTGGATAAATTCAAAAGAAGTTTGTTGTTACTACACCAATCGTTTATAAGATTAAAGCCATCCTGTAGTCTTATGTAGTCGTTCAGGTAGCTAATTCTGCAATATAGCTTTACGTCATCAGCATAAAGTAGATATTCAACTCCCTCTCTCTGAGTAAGATCATTTATAACTATATTGAAAAGGAGTGGCCCCAAATGTGATCCCTGCGGCACTCCCGATGTGGCAACAAAGCTAGAAGAATTTTGACCAAGACACTGTACAAACTGCAAGCGGTTTATCCAGTGTGATTTAAAAAAAGATAATAACTTACCCGAAAAGCCAATTGCGAACAACTTGTCCAACAGAATTCCATGATCTAGCCGATTAAAAGCCTTAGAGCAATCAGTTTAAATCACATCATTCAGCTCACCACCATAAAGGTCTTGCGTAAGACAAAATAAATTTGAAACCGTCGAACGGCCCTTCACAAAACCGTGTTGTTGCAGTGATATCTGCGTGCTAATTGAAATATACAAATAATCATGTAATATGATTTCGAAGACTTTTGAAAAGTTATTAATAATGTTTATCGGTCTATAGTTTGTTACACAACTCTGGTCACCTTTTTTGACAGGCGTAATACGTGATGTTTTCCACGTGTCTGGAAACACAGATGTGCCAAGTGATAAATTGAATAATATTGTAAGAGGATGAGCAAAAACAGAGGCGCAGTCTTTTAACAAGAAGGCAGGAATTTTGTCTGGATCAACAGTAGCTGTAGGTTTTAACTTTTTTAATTCTTTAAAAACAAGTTGTTCCATTATTTTCTCCATATTAATAGGATTTTGTGATGGGAATAAATTATTCTCCATGTTTCTTTGTTTCTGAGAAGACATGACATAGAGTCTTGAAAAAAGAATGCAAAACTTTCGGCTATATGTCTAGGATTATTAAGGATGTTGTTATTGTAAGACATAGTGATTGGTATAACATGAGAGTTCTTCTTGTCATTAATATAGCGCCAGAATTTTTTAGGTTTTTTCAATATTGAAAGAGTATGTTTTGTAGGAAGCTTTTGTGTCATTTTTAATAATTCGCCGCAGATTTTTAATCTTTTCTAGTTCGAATAAATTCCCCGTTCTTTTAAATTTTTTCCAAGAGCTGTATTTAGTTCTGATATTTCGTATAATTTCATTAGTAAACCAAGGCGGATAATATTTATTTGTCTTATGTGTCTTAGGAACGTGTATATCTAGAGCAGTGTAAATTGTTTGATAAAACCTTTGGCAGGCTTTATTTACATCTGTAAATTGAGACAGAAAGTCCCAGTTAATATATGAAAAGTTAAGATATAGGTTTACTAAATTCCCATTTTTGAAATAATTTGAATAGTTTGAATAATTCTTTTGCTTATGTTTCTTGGATTCACACTGTACTTTTTAAAAAATATCTAAAGCAGGATGGTGATTATCTTCCGCTGTCAAAATATCCATGGCCTTGTCAACACTGCTATCGTTATTTGTCAGCACGAGATCAAGAAGTCTATCTGAGGTATTTTCTATGACGTTAATTTGAGATAGTTTAGAAAATTTTCAATTATTGTTTTACTACTATTACGCAATGTATTCTCAGGTTTAATGTAATTGGGTATATTAAAGTCGCCCATAATTAGCACTTTATTATTCATAATGAACGGTAAAGACAATAAAGTCTCAAATAATATTTCATATATCTCGACCAATACTCTTGGAGGAATATACAAAACAAAGATATACAGAGTGACGTTATTTAAAAAGACTTTTTCGCCAATTATATCAATAATCTCTAGACGGTCAAACATAGACATATCTAATGGAAATACGGAGAATTCAGATCCGAGTGCTGGAATAACGCCACCACCCCTCTGCATGTCAACCAAAGGGAACTTTCTATCACTTCGGAATATTATAAAATTTGGAGGAAAACTTTCAGAATCAATCGCACTATCATTAATCCATGTTTCTGTAAGGGCAATAATTTGATAATTTCTAGAGCCAGCGACATTGTAAATCTCCGTATACAAACACTGAAACATAAAAATATGACGTCCAAGGCTATTTCTGATGGTTGATTCATTAATGGAAAGCTAATAGAATAATAAAAAATACATTTTAGTTGTTGTTACATGTAGTATGTATACCTGTGTTATGTGACGGAGAGAAACATCGAATTAATGTCCGTTATTGCCCGTATTCACCTGATTTATCGCCTAGCGACTTCTTTTTAGTGTTCCGTACGGAACACTTATAAGATCACTTCGGTGTCTGTCCGTCTGTCTGTCCGTCTGCCCGTCTGTCACACCCGATTTTCTCCGAAACTACTTGTCATAGAAAGTTGAAATTTGGTAGCAATATAGGAATTGATGGCCTCATCAGAGCCATGTAGTTTTGAAAATTAAATTTTGACTTAAGGGGTTAGTTTTGGGGGGTGAAATCGAAAGTGAAAAAAAAATTTTTTTACTAGGTAATCGAGTGTGGTGTCAAATGAAAGCTTGTGAAAACACGAGTAAAAAATATATATATAATGTAATACTTGCGCTCACTTTTCTTTGTATTATTTTTAAAAAATCGCGAAAAATCGCTGTCCACCCTTATCTCGGAAAGTACTTATCAAAAATCTCGGAAAGTACTTATCAAAAAATTTTGAAAAAATTCTGGAATATTCTCCACGGGGTGTAGATTGAACGAAAATTATCACGAATGCATTACCTGTAATAATTGATCTGTTATATAAAAATAACAGAAATTTCAAGGTCATCAATTTTCAGTAAAGATTGGAATAAACTTTGTTGAAAACTTATTTGGGGTGTGTTTTGTGAAGTCACTGATCATTTTATATCACCGTAACATAAATTTTGACTTAAGGATTCGTTTTGAGGGGTGAAATCGGAAGTGAAAAAAAAAATTTTTTTACTAGGTCATCGAGTGTGGTGTCAAATGAAAGCTTGTGAAAACACGAGTAAAAAATATAAATATATATATATATATATATATATATATATATATATATATATATATATATATATATATATATATATATATATATATATAATGTAATACTTGCGCACACTTTTCTTCGTATTACTTTTAAAAAATCGTGAAAAAATCGCTGTCCCCTACCTTATCTCGAAAAGTACTGATCAAAAAATTTTGAAAAAATCCTGGAATATTCTCCACGGGGTATAGATTGAACGAAAATTATCATTTACCTTTAATAATTTATCTGGTATAGAAAAAAAACAATATTTCAAGGTCACCAGTTTTCAGTAAAGATTGGAAACAAACTTTGTTGAAAATTCATTTGGGGTGTGTTTTGTGAAGTCACTGATCATTTTATACCACCCTAACAAAACTTTTTATTTCAAAAACAATCAACGTACGGAACACTAATTGTGCAAGTTCAACTTGCACTTGACCGGTTATTTTCTTCTCGAATGTCAAAAAAAAATGTGGACAGCGATTTTCATCATCCCCAGAAGCTGTTAAATCCTTCCAAAACCACGTTTTTGAGGTATAGCCTGTCCCAAAAAATAAGATCCTGATTTTTGCCGTTTTAAGCGGGCAATATAAAAATTCTGACCTGTTGTTTATGATAGGTTGCAGAGATGGAATTTTATTCATTAATGCAAATAAATAAAATTATAAGTGTTTTTGGAGATGTTTATTTATAGATGCATATAAAAACAAATGGATAAGAAGTACAAATATACAGTTTGAATAATTGGGATTTACAAGGGGGGTATAAATAAAAATATATTTTAACTTAAGCCTAATTCGGTTTCACTATCATTGTTATCAGCTGAGGTAATTATCAGTGGTTTTATATTATTTACATAAATATATGAATCTTCAACTTTAACAAGGTGTTGAATGGAGTTCTTCCAGCTTTCACAAGGAATATCATTTATAACTTTTTTTTACTAACTCAACCACTGGCACGCTTAAAGTAGGAGCAACATTTTGTGCCCTTATTTTTTGATTTAACTTGATGCCAAATATGTTCAGTTGGATTAAACACACAATAATACGGAGGAAGCCCCAAAACAGTGTGTCCCATTTTCTCAGCCATACTGTAACAAACATATTTCTTTTTCAATTCAAAACTTTCAAAATATCACTTTTTTATAACTAAAGTCAAAATAAATGTCATTTTCTAACATATATTCCTGTATTTCCGATTTGGGGTTGGCTGCATTAGGAACCTTATTTAGTAGGCGACTATGGTAACTTGCATTGTCCATAACTATAACACTCTGTTCGGAAACGTTTGGCGAAAGGGAATTTTGAAACCAATTTTCAAAAAGTTCTGCGGTCGTGCCTTCGTGATGGTCCAAACTAGAATCTTTTCTGTTTTTTTGCAGATAATAGTATGCAATTTGAAACCCAGCCCTTTTCAGATCCAGCATGCAAAATGGTTATTCGTTTACCTTTATTTGAAGGTGCGTTAGTCTGACATTTTGTACTGCTGTCAATCCACCCTTTATACACAGTGTCTTAGGTATCGAACCATGTTTCGTCAAGGTAAATTATTGGCCAATTCTCTGATCGATACTTTTTAATTTCTTGTAAATAAGTATGTCGCAAGATTCGTAATCTTTGTAATTCCATCACTACTTGCCTTTTGTTGATTTTTTCGGAATGTTAATCCTATTCTTAAGAGAATTCTGTGAACGGTTGATCGGCCACAATGTATATTGGTCCCGTCCTGCACCAGTCTTAATTTTATTTTGTCTAGTGTCGGCACCAACTGCTCTTCATACATAGAATATATTTTTCTCCTGATGACGTCTTTTTCACAATCGTCTATATGATGCATTTGAAAATCTTTCCGTTTTTTCCTGTTCCTGAGTGATGGTTTTCCTACAATACCCCTAATAGTAGAAATTGGGGTTTTTGTTAGTTCACTGGTTTCTTGCAAAGCACTGTTTATTCAAATTTCTTTTTACCAAACTGTCGTAAACATTTTTCACTATTTGTTTAGCGTCAAGTGATAAATGTTTTCTCTTGCGATAGCCACTATTGCAATTTTCCCACGGAGGCCACATAATTAAAATAGAACCGTTACGTTGTAAGTTGTGAGTATAACTAAAAATAATTAAAAGTATCTTTCGAATTTTAATGGGGATCTGTGGTCATTAGGCGTATATTATCAAATACTTAAAGGGCTCCAAACCGGGTTGCCAGGTAGTAAATATATAGGTAAAGATAGACCCAATATGATTGCAGATGCAAGTGAGGGCGGTATACAAAACAGGTAAAATAAAAATACGTTTATCGTAATACCTGGCAACTATGCACAAAACCTTAATAGGGTCGTTTATTCCCCCATTGAAAACGCAAGAAGGCGGGATCTTATATCTTGGGATTTACCATACCAACTTCAGAGTGGAAGACATGTTTCGAGAATTGGTTCGTACGCATGCAAAAGTGTATAAATCTTATAGGCGAATATTTTGAGAAACAATGAAACGATTTGTAGCCAAAAAAATTTTTTCCTTTCGTTTTTTTTTTATAAAAACTTAAAGGTAGCCTTCCTTGTAGTATGTAAACTGGACTGGATTACAGAGCAATATCAAAATAAATACCGACTTTACAATTTGTATTTGCGATAGAAGCGTTAGTAAATAACTTTGCCAATTTTTTATTGCGATAATGGTCTTATCTTTTTGATGAGTCATAAGCATTTGGCATTTATCTAACAAATCGGATTAAAGTTTATATCAATATATACCGTTTTACTTTAATTTTTTTTTTATTAAATTCGTATACCTTCAATAATAAATCTATTATTTTTTTATAGATAAAGTACACTAGCGTCAGAAAGAGTTTGCCCACCTAATTATTTCAGTCCCTAGACAACAAAAACCCATATTATATATATATATATATATATATATATATATATATATATATATATATATATATATATATATATAATATATATATATATATATATATATATAGTCCCTGGCCAAATTATTAGACGCACTGCAAGATTTCATGTAATTACCGAGTGATATTGTACCGTTTTATTATTTTAAATTGATTTGTTTTTTATTTTTTTATATTATCCAATCAATTACCTATTTATTTGACATAAATAAAACAGCATTAATTTGGAAAAGCATAAGTTTATTAAGTTTTAAAGAAAAAGTGAAATTAATGTTAGTAAAAGTCAATATTTAGTTGAGCCACCTTTAGCCGCTATCAAAGCTTTAATTCTGCGCGGCATGCTATCAATGCAAGATTGTACTGTCTCCTGCATTTGAGGATGATGATTCCACACATGAATAATCTTTTCTAGGAGCTGGGTTTTGTTGGTAATCACATCTTTAGCCACTTCTCTTTTCATCAGCTCCCACACATTTTCAATGGGGTTCATACCCGGCCAATCCAACAGAGGGATATTTTTTTCTGCCAAAAAAGCTTTAACAGACCGAGCAGTGTGGCAGGGAGCTCCATCTTGCATGAAAGTGAATGGTTCCCCATTTGGAAACTATTCTCTGAGCTGCGGAATCAACCGATTTTGTAATACATTTTTGTACTGATCTTGTCTCATTATTCCTTTGACGACGTACAGACGTCCAGTGCCCTTGCCGCTGATGACTGACCAAATCATCACTTTGGTGGGATGTTTAACCGTCGGGACGACACAATCAGGATGAAACTTTTCTCCATGACGACGACGCACATACTGAGCTTTATTCTGCAAAATTTCGAATGTGCTTTCGTCACTGAAGCAGACCTGTCAAAAATAGGAAAAATATATAAACTTCCATGTTTATTTGCTTTATTTAACTGAAAATGATAATAATGTATCAATTATTGATTAAATTGCTGTATCTTACCGATCTCCAGAAGTCCACATCTTTGTCTTGCCATTGTTTGGCCCCACTTCAGGCGCTTTGCTTTCATTGCAGCTGTTAACTTGGGCTTCCTGGCGGGGCGACAGGCCTTAAAATCTAATTCTTTCAATTTTCTTCAAACAGTGCGCTCAGAAGCATTTACGCTAGCATCCTGGAGTTGTGATTTTATTACCTTTGTGGTAGCAAATCTGTTTTCTACACAAATTTTCTCTCTGACCGTGGAGTGAAAATTGGTTTTCTACCGCATCTTTTCTTTCTTTTCGGGCTTAATTCCTTCCCTGACTCAATTTTCTTTTTTATGCGTCGTACACTAGCTTCAGAAACCTCCAATCTTCGTGATATTTCTCGGTTTGTAAATGTTTTCGCAATCACAAGGGCCTTCACTTCAGCTTTTTTACGTGGTGAAAGATCGCCTTTTCTACCCTTAATGAAAATAGTCCAATTACGTTTTTAAAACACTGCATACAAAATAAACTAATAACTGAGTAGTATAAAACTGTTTAAACAAACAATCACAGTCCATAAAGCCACAGAAACACGTCCGTACCTGACTCGATTCCGATTGCGACTGATACAGATTTGTACTTGTTTACGTTCATGTATCACTTTGTCAACACAGTCTTGCCATATGTTAAAAATAAATACAAATATGTAGTCTACAACAATTCTTTTAAATAAAAATCAATAATATTGTAGTTTAAATATACCATTATTGCATAAAAACTCTTAAGAAACATAAAATTACTAAAAAAATACAGTGCGTCTAATAATTTGGCCAGGGACTGTATATATATATATATATATATATATATATATATATATATATATATATATATATATACATACATAATTTTTCCGTTGAACCTTTTGTTTACATAAACTCGATTGGTTTTTTTCTTGGGTACTTAGGTTCTTTTGGAAAATACGAACTAGTTTATTTGACGTTTCGCCTTATTTTTTTAGGCATTTTCAAAAATTCTTTATTTTTTAATATTCATTCTAAAATTAGAAAATACAAGGTTAAAATCTTTTAAGTCAAATTACAGGTTTAAAAACATATAACATTTTTATGCACACTCGGACATTTAAAATATTTACACAACAAAAAATATAAAACAAATTACTCACGAGTATATACCTTGAAAGTCAACTATTTGTCTGTTTGTGAATTTCAAATTCTATATTTCTTTCAACATATCGTGTCTCGTATTTTTTACTTACTTAGAATTTTCACTCTAATCATGCAATGTCCCAGAAAATCAGCGTTATAGTGGGCCTAACAGACCGAGCAATAAAATTGACTTCCCCTGAACTAAGACCAGACGCGCTAAAAAAAATTAAAAAAAACGGTCTCAATTTTAAAGAGAATGACATCAATCGAACAATAAAAAAGAGAATATACAAGTTTTATAATAACTCAAAAAACAACACCAAAAATAGTAAACGAAACTATGATAAATTTTTACCACTTCCTTATACAAAGGAACTTTCTGAGAAGCTGAAATGGGTCTTGAAAAAATAATATAACATTATAGTGTGCCATAAAACTCAAAATAAACTAAGTTCATTATTTACAAACTTAAAAAAAGCCGTATCTCCACAATGAATGAATCTGATGTCGTGTGTATGCAATACCGTGTGCGAATTGTCCGAAGAAATATATTGGAATGACTTCTCAGTTACTAAAAAACAGACTGAATGGACACAAATACTAGGAATGCTTCCACTTCCCTTAGTAAACACGAAGCAGAAGAAAAACATGACTTTAAATTTAATGAAACCAAGGTCCTCTGCAAAGAGCGGATGATTGAAATAAAAAAAAAGATGAAAACACTGTGAATGATAGGACTGATATAAGAGGAATCAGTCATATCTACACAAATTTAATTAAAAAAATAAACATGGTGGCATGCATATCCTCTTAATAATACAAAATGGTATATATACTTAACATCAATAATAGTTTTTTGGTTAAGACACCCATTATAGATAATAAAATTTAAAAAAATCAGTAAAAAACACGATATGTTGAAAGAAATATAGAATTTGAAATTCACAAACGCACAAATAGTTGATTTTCAAGGTATATACTTGTGAGTAATTTGTTTTATATTTTTGTTGTGGTGTAAATATTTTAAATGTGCGAGTGTGTGTAAAAATGTTATATGTTTTTAAAACCTGTAATTTGACTTAAAAGATTTTAACCTTGTAATTTCTAATTTTTAGAATGAATATTAAAAAAATAATGAATTTTTGAAAAATGACTAAAAAAAATAAGGCGAAACGTCAAATAAACTAGTTTGTATTTTCCAAAAGAACCCAAGAAAAACCAATCAAGTTTATATATATATATATATATATATATTATATATATATATATATGTATATATATATGTATATATATATATATATATATATATATATATATATATATATATATATAACGAGGCTGGTTTGAAAAGCCCTTGCAAAGTCCGAGAGATGGCACCACCGGCGCGTATCGAGGTCATGTTTAGTTAGTAGCATCTCTTAAATGAACGCACACCAAGGTTCAGCCATATTGGTCTATTTCTTTGTGTTTGGCATTCGTGTGAATCAAGGAAGTCGAGTGATTTTTCAAGAAATGGACGAAAAAGAATTTCGTGTGGTGATTAAACATTAACTTTATGAAAGACGAAACGCCTCAGGAGACTAAAGAGAAGCTTGATAAACATTATGGTGACTCTGCACCTTCGATTAGAACAGTTTATAAGTGGTTTCAAAATTTTCGGACTGGCCATATGGGCACAAGTGACGCTGAACGTTCTGGACGGCCTGTGGAGGTTACGACTCCAGAAATCATTGATCAAATCCATGATATGGTGATAGATGACAGAAGAGTTAAGGTGCGTGAGATTGCTAGTGCTGTGGGCATCTCGACTGAACGGGTACATAATATTTTGCATAAACATTTGGACATGAGAAAGCTATCCGCAAGATGGGTGCCGCGATTGCTCACGCTTGACCAAAAAACGGAATCGTGTGAAGTGTTGCAAGGATGGTTTGCAGCTGTTCCAGAAGAATTCGGAGGACTTTAAGAGTCGTTTCGTCACTGTGGATGAAACATGGATACATTACTATACCCCCCTGAGACCAAACAACAATCTAAACAATGGGTTACCAAGGGGGAAATCTGCACCAAAAAAGGGGAAGACCGTTCCTTCGGCCGGAAAGGTTATGGCGACTGTCTTTTGGGATTCGCAAGGGATAATCCTCATCGACTATCTGGAAAAGGGTAAAAAAACTATTACAGTGAATATTATTCATCGTTATTGGACCGTTTGAAAACCGAGCTGCAAGAAAAAAACGCCCGCGATTGGCCCACAAGAAAGTCCTTTTCCATCACGACAACGCACCAGCACACACCTCAGCAGTTGTGGTAGCAAAATTAATGGAAATAGGATTCCAACTCGTTTCACATCCCCCCTATTCTCCAGACTCGGCTCCCTCGGACTACTGTTTGTTCCCAATTTGAAGAAATGGCTGGCGGGACAAAGATTTTATTCAAACGAGGAGGTGATTGCAGACACTAATGGATATTTTGCAGACTTGGACAAATCTATTATTCGGAAGGGATCAACAAACTAGAACATCGTTGGACGAAGTGTATAAGCCTAAAAGGAGACTATGTCGAAAAATAAAAAAGGTTTACCCCAAACACATAAGTAGTTTTTATTTTTGCACGGACTTTTCAAACCAGCCTCATATATATATATATATATATATATATATATATATATATATATATAATTATTATTTATTTTCACATTATTTAGAGTCTAAAGAAATCAGAAAAATATCCATGATTTTCCAGGATTTTTGTAATCTATGTGACCTCCTTTGTTTTTAATTACCTCTTTACAGAGTTTCGGCATTCTGTCCAGTAGTTTTCTTCAGAGTTTTTTCGGCTATTTTTAACCCATTCTGCTTGTAAAAGTTCCAACAAGTGATTTTCTGATGTTGTCCCTGTCCAAATGGTCCCACAACAATCGGATGATTGTTGTGGCTAAGTCATCACTTCCACTTCCAAAAATAAATTTCGCCTGAAAAATATCTCTTCCAGAAGGAAGCATTTTCGCATGATTCCTTCTATCCTAAAGATTTTTCCAACTTTACCGTTGCCAAATCAACCGCCGACTATTACTGAACCTCCACTATGTTTTACTGTAGGCAACTGATAGGCTTACAACATCCTCTCTCCAGCTGACCGCCGCACGTAAACTCGTCGATTTCAACCGAAAAATTCGAATTTAGAGTCGTCGCTCCAAAGGACAGAATTCCCTTGTTCTGATGTCCAATTATCATGTTCTCGGGCTCATTCTAATCATTTACGTTATTCACTTGCCTAAGAAGTGGTTTCCTCACTATAACTCTCCCGTGTAGTCCACCTTCTGCTAACCTGTTCTTCACGTTGTCACGCTGATGGGGATGGGCCGCTCCAGGTTTACTTGAGCCGTGATTTCTGGTGCGGTTAGGCGGCGATTACGTCTGCTGGACATTGTTATAGCTCTGTCTTCAGCGGGAGTTGCTTTTCTAGGCCTTTCTGAACGTTTTTGGTTGAGAATTCCATGTCCCGCAGAAAATTTTTTTACCATGTAATCCACCGTTCTCCTTGGCATCCGCATATCACTCTTCGCGATTTGTCGACTCGAGTCACCATTTTAATGTCTCGCGATTATCAGAGCCCGATTTTCGACGGAAACTTCTTTCGTTTTTGGCATTTTCACAAAACAATTGAACGTATATCAATGACAAAGTACTGTTTGCGAATGTTTAATTTCCAAAAGAGCAATGGTATTTATAGCATAGTTTTTATCATAAAATGTCACTAGGAATTTCCATAATCCCTAGAAACTTGAAATGAGTTCTTACTTCAACTGGAATTCTCAGAAATCGCCTTAAAACGATTATCATGCAACACTTGGAAATTTGTTCTAATTGGTTTTTTAATTTGTGATTTCACCAAAAAGGCTTATCTAAACAATTTTACCTAATATAATAAAAGGGTTTAATTATAATATCCTTCTTTATTTAATTTCCCTTCTATTTTCCCTGAACTGATTGACTTACTGCCACGAAAACATCCCCAGATGATAACGCTGCCCCTTCAGGACTAATAATCGATACAGTGCAAATTTGTAAAGCCCTTTCGTTAATTCGGGGCACTTATATATTTAGTAGTGGTAGTCAAGACTGGCTCAACACGAGTTTCATTTAAAGCAGAGTAATTCGAGGAGCAGTTAAGGATAGGTTTCATTCAGGAATCACTGTGATTAACTGTTGTTCACGTTTGGTTGTTGCTTTAAGCTAATTAAATCTATAATTCTTCACTGTTAGACACTCACCTGCTAATCTATCACTTCTTTAAAGGAATACTTTGAGTTTTTAGTAATCATTCATATTCATAATAAATATTTTAATTTAATCAGTTTACATATATGCTTTTTTAATTTTAGTTGGTACTATGGAAGAATAACGAGGGCCGATGCTGAAAAATTGCTCCTTAATAAACATGAAGGTGCCTTTTTGATAAGGATCAGTGAATCCAGTCCTGGAGATTTTTCGCTGTCGGTCAAGTAAGTAGATTCTGAATCAGAGAGACTTTTAACAATAAAGTCTCGTAATTAGTAACGTAAAATTTTCGACAAATAAGAAACTATCGCCAACATTGCGATCGTAATTTTTTTGATAGATTAATTTAGTGGCGTTGGTGAAGAAACTAAAGGCGAATCGAAAGATCCGCACTTCAGAAGTACCCAAAGTGTTCTTTGTATTTGCCGGACCATCTTAAGATGCTTTAAAATCAAAAAAGGTCTCTTTTCTCAGTCGAAAAAAGAGCGTGCAATTTTTTTTTGGTATGTCACTGAAAATATTTTAAAATCTTTTATATTATTTAACATGTAATATCTGTGGTATGATTATATTAGCTATTTACTAATTAATAACAAATTGAAATATTTATTGTTCGTGATGCGATTACGACTTTAAAAATAAACAAACAGATACATATAATGTAAAATGAATGGCCTTTTTAATTAGGTTTTTATTGTTTTATTTTGCTTAGAAAACATTCGGTCTGGTGAATTAAAAAAAAAGTTCAGTCTTGCTGTTTTATGTATTATTATTAATTTATGTTAACGATAAAAACTTTGGAATTAAAATATGCTTTGCCATATTTGAATTGAATGTAAGGAAATTTCATAAAAAAAAAACTAAATTTATTACGTCAAGCGAATCTCATACGATCAACAGAATATGTAACTGTCCTTGGGTAGACCAATACTTACAAAATAAAAATAATGATTATATATATATATATATATATATATATATATATATATATATATATATATATATATATATATATATAAGAGTGACCGGATCTCATAGAGGGGGAAAAAAAAATGTCGGAATCTTGTTCGTCTGGACCCCACAAAACGATTCCCCTTTCCAGATATTGAGATAGCCGAAATTTGAGCTCGATTAAACGACGTTAACCCGTGCCGCTCGTCGCTCAAAGTTTAAAAAAATCCAAATTTTTGGCCAACAAAGCTGACATATGGAGCCCTAACTCCAGAACGGTAAATAATAGAAACACGCTTAATATCTCAAAAGAAAGCTAATGTTGTTCTTCAAAATTTATATTCTATACATAATTGTTGTTATTTTAAGTCAAACCGAGTTACAACAGCCTTTAGCCCCAAAAACGTGACCTGGTACCTCTAGGAGCATACTTCGTATATTTTGTTATTAAGTGATCAATTTTGCTTTTTTTGGTATATTTTTGGAGTTTAAAGTAGAAATATAATAAAAAAACAAGTAATACTGATAAGTCTAATGACATTTTTTATTTTAAAATATAAAAATTAGGCATATAATACATACAAAACAGACACAGAAAAGATACAGACGTAGTACCTACATGAGTTGATAATTTTACATAGTTATCTAATCTATTCTAGAGCTTTTGTTAAAGTAGTTTTTGAAACGTCAGGATATAATGCTCGGCATTTACTTACAACTTGCAGGACATATTGCTTTTGGTCTTCATCTTTTGTCACAAGGTCGTTAAAGTCGGTTATTAATTTAACCCCACGCTCAGCCATATCATTAACTACTTTTAATGTTTTGACAATTTTCAGTCCTTCTTGGAAGTCATTATTTTGAGGCCAGGTGTTTGGATGTTGTCTTAGGAAATCTGTTTTTATATTAAATTGGTCAAAGAATGTAAACGTTTCTTTGGTAAGTAAATTTACCAATCCTCCATCAACTACCTCTTTTAAGTTTTCTTTCCTAACTTTTGGATTTACAACCCTAGCGTGCTGTGATGGTTCATCTGTGCTACTGAGCAATTTATTAGCCATTAACAACTTTTCATCGTCTGTAATGGTGGGATCAAAAACCGATAATCCCACCAACTTTGCATTCAAATACCACAAATGGTTCGAAAATTTGGTCAGGGCTATTTCTGCAATGTCGTTTCTTTATAGTCTAACAGACTATGCAAAATACCTAAATCTTGCTTTGGTGCAAGATGAACTTTTGGAGCATTGAACCAAGCTTTACAATAAATTTTAACTAGGAAAACAGAAATGGCACGCACAGAACTTTCTTCTTCTTTAGACATCTTAAATTGACGACGAAAAATGAACATTTTTAAGCAGTAAATAGCCTTTGCCATCCACCTAGCGTGATGAATGGCTCCTGGAGTTCTAAAACCCACAACATTGCCGTCTAGTGATCCAACAAATACGAGAACCAACTGCAATAGCTCCTTGTAGTCATCTCTGGGGTGGCTCTCAGTTAATTTGGTCTCGAATTCAGCAGTAACATTTGCAATTACTTCTGGAGTTAGCTGCTTTTGTATTAGATTGTCACTGATACCTGTGTCGTATTTTCCTTTGTCTATCTTGGGCCACGCAGTGAGGAGTCTCTTGAAAATGTCTGGATGAGGTCCAGTGGTTGATCCCATTTTTGTGTCGAATACGCCTCTTAACAGAATTTCCAAGATATGGTGACGGCAAGCTAGGTATAACAATTCTCTTCCTAACATTTGCTCCAATATGACGCATGCTCCTTTGAGTCTTCCCGTGTTGGATGCTGTAGTGTCCAAGCACATCGCCTTGACGGTGTTGAGAAGACCCTATTCATGTAGGCATTCATATACGGCTACGGCTTGCTCCTCTCCAGAGCTGTTTGCTGTTACAGGAACTCCCAGCAGCTGTTCCTTTTCGCCATATGAAATAGCTATAGCTATTCGCTCACATTGTTCATTTTTTTAAAACACCCGGTAAAAGTTTACCGTCCCAATGGACAACCACGGGCTCTTTTTCAGGAATGTTTACTTTATCAAAATTTTTTTTATTATATTGTTCTCTGAACATTTGCCTTCTATCATGTAATAAAGTTTTCGAGACTTTGTACTCAAGAGGGTCAAGGTTTAGTCCTTCTAGAGTAGCTATTAAAATTCTCGTGGCATTTCTGTCGGATACCTTACATCGATCTAATAAAATGGACAATTTCATGTTTAAAATCTCTTTAACGCCCCTTGCAAATGAAACTTTCATCCTCTTGCTCTCAGATGGTCCTGGATCTTCTGCAGCTTCTTCAGGGATGTCCATTTCCTCCAAGCTCTCAAGTTCCTGGTAGATGCTGTCCTCTTCAGTGTCTTAAAATATCTTCACTAGATAATTGTTCGATCTAACCAGCTCAAAGGCACTTTAGAAACTAAACTGAATAAATAAAAGGTCGGTTGTACGCTGAAGTAAAATCACCATCCCTAAAATAGAAATTAGATTCACCCTCCTTTTTACCTGTCAAACGGGTCTTTCTTTGGTAAACTAGTCAGGTTTTGAACAAAAGGCTCTTTATGTTTGAAAATTGAGTTCCAAAATACTTTTTAACAAAAAAAAATGTTAATTCCGAGACACATTATGTAAAAACCCGTAAAATTCTTAGAATACTCCCAAACTGGCTCCTACTGGTACCAGGTCACGTTTTTGGGGCTAAAGGCTGTTGTAACTCGGTTTGACTTAAAATAACAACAATTATGTATAGAATATAAATTTTGAAGAACAACATTAGCTTTCTTTTTGAGATATTAAGCGTGTTTCTATTATTTTACCGTTCTGGAGTTATGGCTCTATATGTCAGCTTTTTAGCCAAAAAATTTGGATTTTTTCAAACTTTGAGCGACGAGCGGCACGGGTTAACGTCGTTTAATTGAGCTCAAATTTCGGCTATCTCAATATCTGGAAAGGGGAATCGTTTTGTGGGGTCCAGACGAACAAAATTCCGACATCGATTTTTTGCGGTCACCCTAATATATATATATATATATATATATATATATATATATATATATATATATATATATATATATATATATATATATATATATATACACGAGGTATATCCACAAAGTAAGTTCCGTTTGGTTATATAAAAAAAACGTGTACAGATACAGAAAAAATATTTATTGTACAAAAATCTACAACTGTTAAACTAATTTTCTACATAGCTTCCGAAATTTTGTAGGCACTTGTCATAGCGTGGCACAAGTTTTTGTATGCCTTCTTCATAGAAGGTTGCCGCCTGTGTTTTCAACCATGTGGTAACATGTTCTTTCAGCTCGTCATCATCTCGCAGTAAACATGTGCATTGATTGTTTGGCCTCGTGGTAAGAAATCAATCAGCAAAATGCCTTTTCTGTCCCAAAAAACGGCGCACATGAGTTTTCGAGGTGTCCAGATTTGCTTAGGCTTAACTTTCGTTGGGGACGAAGTGTGCCTCCATCCCCCGTGACTATCCGAGAAAGAAAATCATCACCGTCTTCATTGTAGCGTGTCAAAAACTGAAGTGCACTGCCCATCCGTTGTTTTTTGTGTTGTTCATTAAGAATTTTGGGTACCCAACGTGAGCAAAGTTTTCGAAATTTCAGTTTTTCATTAACAATTTCATGAATTAGTGATCGTGAGATTTGCGGAAATTCCATAGCAAGAGCACTAATTGTAAACTTACGGTTTTGCTTAAGCTTCTCTTCAATTGCGTGAACCAGTTCATCAGTAACCAAAGACGGGCGTCCACATCGTTCTTCATCGTGCACTTGATCACGTCCTTCATTGAACTGTCTGACCCATCTTCTAACCATTGAATCACTCATAGCAGTTTGTCCGTAAACCTCGCAGATTTGCCGATAAATTTCACTTGGTTTAACTTTCTTTGCATTTAGAAAACGAATCACAGATCTGATTTCACAAGCGGCGGCATTTTCAATTAAGGCTGACATCATAAAGAAGCACTACAAAGAACACGTCGGCAGCAGCGATCTGAAAATGGCGTACATTTCTTCTGCTTGAGTCAGAGTAACTGCCACGCATGCTCGGAACTGCGATCGCAGCGCTGCCGCGGATAGAAATAGAAACGGAACTTACTTTGTGGATATACCTCGTATATATATATATATATATATATATATATATATATATATATATATATATATATATATATATATAAATAAATAAATAAATAAATAAATAAATAAATAAATAAATAAATGTTATATATATATATATATATATATATATATATATATATATATATATATATATATATATATATATATATATATATATATATATATATATACAGGGTTACAGGAAAGTCGTCCTAGATAATTAAGCACGTTATAGTTTAGGTCGTTTCTGACCGATTTGACTCTATGACATGATGTCCTAAACTTAACCGTTTTCGAGATATTGAAGTTTAAAGATTTTCTAAAAAAAAACATGTTTTTTTTTTGCTTTTATATCGATTTTTTTTTTTTACAGGTTCTCGAGTGCGATTTTTTGGTTATTTTTAGTTAGTCTGTATGTCAAGTATCAAAAATCATCAAAAAAATTTGAACTAGTTACTAACAGTTTCAAATGGCGGCTTGTTAATGTTTCTAAATTACGAATTTTTACCAAGTTTCCTACTTTAAATCAATAAAGAGAAAAAAAAATGTATGGAAGTTATTCTGCAAATTATTTTAAAAACTTTTACGTCTTTTTAGCTATCAAAAAAGGTATAATACTAGGAGTTTAATAGGAAAACTGTACACAGAATGATACCTAAAGCGGGCTCGGGTAGCAAAAAATTTTTAGTTCTAGATGAAAAATACGAAAAATACACAAATAAAACAAAAAAACTTGCAATTTAATATTTTTTATTAATTATAATTCATGTTCTATATGGTCGCCCCTATTTCTAACACAAATTCTCATTCTTTTTCTTAAATTACTTTTCACAACGCTGGTTGTGAGGTGCCGCCTCATTTCATCAGCCGCATCAATTATTTTTTTTGTCTTAGGACATCCACGTTTTCGATAGGAGTCATCTGGTCGTATACGAGACTTTTCATGTGACCCCACATATAAAAATCCATCGGCGTTAGGTCTGGGCTTCTCGCTGGCCAAGGTATGGGTCCGCCTCTTCCAATCCATTTGTTGGGATAATTGTCATTGAGCCATGCACGAACACTTCCTTTGTAGTGAGCTGGGCAGCCATCGTGTTGAAAGTACATGTTTTGTCTTAAACCAATAGGTAGGTCTTCCATCAAATTAGGTAAATCGTTCCGCAAAAAATTGTCGTATTCCTCGCCATTCAAATTATCTGGCAGGAAGAATGGCCCAACCAAATAATTTGAAATTATACCCATCCACACATTTAAGCTGAATCTTGTTTGTGATCCTTTCGTTCTTTTTTGGTTTGGGTTGCCTTCCTCTTTAGAAGCCCAATAGTGGGCATTGTGGTAGTTTGTAAGACCGTCTTTGTCGAATTTCGACTCGTCAGTCCATAGTATTTTCTTAAAAAAAGATGATCTTCGACATCGGTATTGAGCATAAATCTGCAGAATTCAAATCGTCGCAACGGATCCCCTTCTTCAATGACTTGCACGGGCGTATAGTGGTAAGGGTGTTGCCCAACAGTATGCATTACAAACCATACCATCCACTGCGAAATACCAAGCTGTTGTGCGACAACATTTGCAGATGTGGTTGGGTCCACCTCAAAGAGACGTCGTATTTCGTTTTCTTCGTCTTCGTCAAAGATACGTGGTCGTCCCCATGTCAATCCGCCGTCTTTGTACGGAACCAGTTTCTCGTAGTCTTCGATAAGTTCCATCAAATACGCTAACATCAGGTACACGACGAGTAGGATATCGCAGTATGTATTCAAAACGTGCACGCGACGACACTCCTTCGCAAAATCCGTAACACATTAGGATGTCAGCATATTCCTCGTTGGTATACGTTACCATATTAACAAGCAGAGATCAAAATCCAGTTACGAGCCAATTCACACAGTCAGAAGATGAAAAACAGATATTTTTGAAAAGCACGGTATAGCACACCTACCACGGACGAATCGCATGAGCAGACTAAAAATCATTCAATAATGTTTAGTGAACAGAAAATGTCACTCGCACAGAGAGTACCCCGACCGGAAAAAATGCTTACCCAATCCTTTTTATTGTTTAAAGGTGCAGGTAGCAAACCGGTAATTGGTAGTATCTAAATTCTATTATTATGTTACTCTACATTTGGGCCTATTGAAATCTCATTTTCTTAGAATTTTCAATAGATCCAGTAGATATTATACCGTTTTAGATAGCTAAAAAGACGTAAAAGTTTTTAAAATAATTTGCAGAATAATTTCCATACATTTTTTTTCTCTTTATTGATTTAAAGTAGGAAACACTTGGTAAAAATTCGTAATTTAGAAACATTAACAAGCCGCCATTTGAAACTGTTAGTAACTAGTTCAAATTGTTTTGATGATTTTTGATACTTGACATACAGACTAACTAAAAATAACCAAAAAATCGCACTTGAGAACCTCTAATAAAAAAAAATCGATATAAAAGCAAAAAAAAAAATGTTTTTTTAAAGAAAATCTTTAAACTTCAATATCTCGAAAACGGTTAAGTTTAGGATATCATGTTATAGAGTTAAATCGGTCAGAAACGACCTAAACTATAACGTCCTTAATTATCTAGGACGACTTTCCCTGTAACCCTGTATATATATATATATATATATATATATATATATATATGTTATATATATATATATATATATATATATATATATATATATATATATATATTGTTATATATATATATATATATATATATAATATATATATATATATATATATATATATATATATATATATATGTTATATATATATATATATATATATATATATATATATATATATATATATATGTTATATATATATATATATATATATATATATATATATATATATATATATATATATTATAATATATATATATATATATGTTATATATATATATATATATATATATATATATATATATATATATATATATATATATATATATATATATATATATGTTATATATATATATATATATATATATATATATATATATATATATATATATATATATATATATATATATATGTTATATATATATATATATATATATATATATATATATATATATATATATATACATAGAATAATTTTTAAAATAGAAGCATATTTGTTTGCTTGACCCTTCTCTGGTTCATCATAAAAGCAATTTCTTTTAATCTTTGAAGTATAAGAACATCACTTAGGGGGATATCATTTTCTTCTGCCCATCTCATGCACACATTGAAACTTTTAACTGCCTCATCATTCTTCACAGTGTTCTTAACAGTCTGGTTTGTATTAGTATTTAACTTTGAACCTTCATTATTACTCTCGTGTTGTTCATCTGTATCATCTATGTCTTCCAGTGGTAACAAATCTTCATCATTATCAAGCCAATTACATATTTCCACGTTTGTGGGATTCTGCTCAGTGAGAACATTCAGCATATCTGAAACATCTGTTAAATATTTACGAATTAACCAAAAAAATACTAAAAGAAAAATTTCAGGCTTTACCTTTCATTTCTTCATTCGTGGAAAGCAAATTGTGCCGCAATTCACTCAGAGGGATCAAATCTTCAGTATCATATTCAGTGTCTGGGTTGGTATCTGCCACATAAGCCATAATTTTGTGCCAGCACTTTTTCAAGACTTCAGGGGAGACTTTTTCCCATGAATTGCATAGTAGACATACAGCATCTTTTAGGTTAATGCTTTTAATAATAACCTAACAAGGTTCTCTTCATTATTTGAGAAAATATGGGCTAAAAGACTTTTCCGATAAAATAATTTTGTCAGTCTGATTGCATTCTGGTCCATAGGCTGCAAAAGTGCAGTGCAATTTGGTGGAAGAAATAATGTTGTAAACTGTCCATCCTCACTAGTCAGCTCTTCTATAGTTCCATGGCTCAAAGCGTTATCAACGATTAGCAGGGCTCTTTCAGGCAAGTTGAGACTTCTTAAATGACTTTTGACTTGACGAATAAAAAAATGATGAAACCAGTCTAAGAAAATTGCTGTAGTGATCCATGCATTGGCTGATGATTTGTACTCAACAGGTATGTTCACATTTTTAAAAGCCCTCGGATTTTTTTTTTTTTCCCTTTTTGCCTTTCCTATGACTAACAACTTTAATTATTGTGATCCATTAGCATTGCAACATGCTAGAAAGGTAACGCGTTATTTGTTTATTTTTCGACCTGGTGCGGTAATTTCCTGAGAACGAACCAGCGTTTTTTCAGGCAACATTTTTTAATACAGAGCTGATTCATTTGCATTGTAATTTGAGTAAGTCCAAGGTTTAATTCTTTTATCTTATCTGCGAATAAAGTTCGGAAAGGATCAACGGCACTTTCATCATTGGATAGTTTTTTGCCACAAACTTTTAAAGCACGCAGACCATGTCTTTTTTCTGAAGTTAGAAATCCAGCCTCTGCTAGCTCTAAAATTATCATTCCCGTAGGTTTCAGTGTAAAACTGTTTTGCTTTGCCTGATAAAATTTCGTAGGAAATTGAGACGTGCCTTGATCGTTGCGTACAAAACCATGTATACAAACGAGTTTCCATTTCTGGATATTCGGCTTTTTCGTAAGGTTTTTCTGACGCCAGGACCGGAATCACATTTGGAAATAAATCTAAAAGAAGTTACACGTCCATAGTGAGTGTCCAGAATTATCTTTAAAATAAATCATATATACATACCTTTTGATTTTCCCTTGCTTCTTTTTTATATCCGAAATTATGGATGTTCCTACTCCGTATTCATTTGCCAGCACTTTTCCGCTTTCACCAAGAACTAGTCTTTCTTATATATCGGACTTTTGTTTTATTGTTAGTGTAATATGTTTTCTTTTAGAAGGCATTTTAATATGTAGGTACATATACGTAAAAAAAAAGTTTACATACTTATATGAACCACATAAAGTAAAATAGAACGTAGGTAGTATATTGTACTTGTGACAATAAACAAACAACTACAAAGTCGTTAACCTTTAGACGCGATACGCGATGCGTTGTAGGCAAATCAAAGGCACCTACAGTTTGTGTGAATCCCAGATGTATTAGACTGGAAGTCAGGGAATCCCTTCACTATCGATTTCAGTTTTCCCATGTAGTTTAAATTAAGTAGATGCCTAAAAACGCAGGTCCGGATTACCTAGTACTATCAAATCCGCATTATAAAGTACACAGTGCAATAGAAATGTTTGTCCGGATTATTAAAGAATCCGGTTTAATGGAGATCCGGATTATCGAGGTGGCACTGTATTGGCTCCACGAGTTGGTCTATGGTTTTGATGTGCGGTATATGTCTTTCGTAAAGGAATAGTTTATTTTTGGAAATGTGTCGTCACAGGTACTATTCCTGAAAATAAATCATTAGAAAAACCGAATTTTGGATTTTATAGCCAAAACAAAATCGTTAATTTTCTGGAATAGTTTAAAATTATAACGGAATTTTTATTGCTGCGAAATATTTATTACCAGTTGTTGCTTGCTTTAATTAGTTCTGTTACCACCAGTTTCTAAATAATGTAAATAAATTATACTAATTAAATAATAGGTAAATATTGCTTAACTAGTACTTTTTCCTATGTAATTATTCTTAGAAAAAAAGGTCTGATATGTTGAGCAAATAAATAATTGGCATGTTCAAGCTGTTTATTTGCTATACTTAAATTTTAGATAAATTATTTTTATCTAAAAAATATATAATTTGTTGAAACGTGCACGGTAAAGTACTTCTTAAATTAAGCGAGGGAAACTAAAAAACTTTTGTGTCTGTTTTTTCGGCTTTTCGGAGTCGAGGAATCTAAAAATTGGAGATGTATCGGGTACCCGGTCTACACGGCCGAAAAGTTTTTGGTCTAGCTACTTAAAGCACATTTTTTTGGCAAAACTCGACTTTATTCATCAACATAGTTTTTTTCAAGAGCGATACAATCCCTACAATGTTTTTATTTCTATACCTTTTTTGTAGAAGGATTTGTTTTTGCGTTGAAAATAGGCCTCAGTTTCGGCGATAACTTCTTCATTGGAGCCAAATCTCTCTTTCCCGAGCATTTTTTGAGTCACTAGAGCCAAATCTGGAGAATACGCTGGGTGATGAAGCAATTCGAACTGCAATTCGTGCAATTTTGCCATCGTAACCATTGACTTGTGACATGGTGCGTTGTCTTGATGAAAGAGCACTTTTTCCTTGTTCATTTGAGGCGGTTTCTTATGCGATTTCTGCCTTCAAACGCACCAGTAACGTTATATCAGGTGTGGGAAAAAGTTCGTGGCGTTTTTTTTTAGTAAAATTCAACTGGTTTTCTTATAGTGTGAAAATGAATTTATTTAAACCAAATATGCTCCATTATTATAGGCAATGTTTCGCCATTTTTCGGGTAGGGCCATGATGCCATCGATGAAGAACTTCTGTGGTTTCTGGTTGAAAAACTAAATCAAGTGCATCATAGGCTTCTTTTGAAAGCAGCTTAATTCCATTGAGAGAGTTCTGCAGAGATCGCAACAACTGATAGTCAGAGGGTGCTATGTCTGGACTATACGGTGGATGCATCAAAACTTCCCAACCAAGCTCTCACAATTTTTGACGAGTCATCAAAGAAGTGTGTGGTCGGGTGTTGTCATGATGGAAGACAACACCTTTCCTATTAATCAATTCGGGCCGTTTTCTTTCAATTGCCTGGCGTAATCTTTCTAGTTCTCCACAGTAGAGTTGAGAATCAATCGTCTGATCAACTGGAAGTAGCTCATGGTGGACGATTCCCTTCCAGTCCCACCGCACACACAGCTTCACCTTTTTCGGCGTCAATCCTGACTTCGCGAACGCTTTTGACGGCTCACCATTCCTTGTCCACGATCTTTACGCTTCCGATTGTCGTACGTGATCCATTTTTCATCACCGGTTATGCTCCGTTTTAGAAATGGCTCGATTTTATTACGTTTCAGCAGCGTATCGCAGTATGTTTTTCGCGTTCAACTCATGAGGAACCCATACATCGAGCTTCTTTTTGTAGCCAGCTTTGTGTAAATGGTTCAAAACCGTTTTGTGGTCAATGCCTAGCTTCATACCAATATCGTCACTGCTGATATGCTTATCTTGCTGGACTTTTTCAAGAATTTCTTCAGCTTTTTCAGTGATTGGACGACCAGAGCGTGACTCATCTTTTACATCCATCAAAATTACCAGAACGAAAGCGAGCGAACTATTTTCGCGCAGCAGATTTTGATAAAGTACCTTCACCGTACACGGCACAAATTTTTTCACAAGCCTGCGCAGCGTTCTTTCCTTTGTCGTAATAATATTGCAAAATATAGCGCAATTTTTCATTACTTTTCTCCATTTTCAAACGCAAACAACTTTCCAACCACTACACCAATTTCGATGTTTATACACTCAAAGTAACGCTCGAAGTGTCACCTTTCCAACGAGCGTTTAGTGGTGTCGCTGCGATCTGTGTTTCTTGAGTTATTTGCAATTGACGCCATCTATCGGGAAAAACGGCAAGAACTTTTTCCCAGACCCAATATAATATTCGCTTTTGATGGTTTTTTCCCTTCTCAGCATAGTCGATGAAAATTATTCGATGCGCATCCCAAAATATAGAGGCCAAAACCTTCCCAGCCGACTGGTATGTCTTGGGTCGCTTCGGGCGGCTTTCACCGGCTGCCGATTTTATTCCGGTGTGTAGTGGTGGATCCATGTTTCAATCATTGTCATATAGCGCATGAAAAAATCCTTTTTATTGCGTTTAAACAGGTCCAAACAGCGCTCAGAATCATCAACACTTTGTTGTGTTTGGTCCACGCGGTACCCATTTCGAACAGAACTTTTTCATGCCCAAATGTTCTTGCAAAATATGACCAACACATTCTTTTGATATCTTTAGGGTGTCAGTTATCTCACACAATTTCACTTTATGGTCATCCAAAACAATTTTGTGGATTTTTTTATGTTTTCCGATGTAACCACCTCATTTGGGCGTCCAGAGCGTTTAAATTCAGCATACCAGTAAATAATGAGTGATTTTCCAGTGGCAGAGTCCCCGTAATACTTATCAAGCCATTGCTTTGCTTGAACGGTATTTTTTCCTATCAAAAAACACTGTTTAATCAACACCCGAAATTCGATTTTGTTTCATCGCTTTGAAAATATCAAAAGTCACTAAAATCACCGTAACTTATAAACTAATCGTCGAAATGTCATAAAATTTTGACACGTATCGTTTGAAGGCTGGTACTTCCTAAAAATCATATGGATTTTTTGGAAAAGGGCGACATCTGTGTCAGACCAAAAGCTTTTCGGCCTACGTGTTAGTGGTCGTTTGTAAAAACTTAATAGACTGCCGTCGTATTAAACACAAAAAGTTTTGGTTCAAAATCTTTATTTAGCCAATGTGCCGTCAAACTTATAAAGCTCTAGTTATTGACTTCATATGTTCACATATTTGTTGTAAAGGAAAATAAATCAACACCTGATAGTAAATTAACAATTCGGGTCTTGCATTTTTCCTATATTTCGGGAATGACGCTTTGGCGAAAAAAAGGTCGTCTTAGAATGGTATATTTCGCCTCGGGTAGAACAAGCAGCATCTTGACCCCTAACAAAATAAGTACAATATTTAGAATTTTTGCATTTTTATTTTTTAACTAGAAGAATATTATGCTGACTTATTTTTTGATAAAGAAAGAGAAAGACAAGTATTTTCAAAATTCATTCATTGTTACCTTTATCCTTTAAGTTATAGGTGCAGGAAAGTCCCTAAAGCGCTACAGGAACGATACGTGTGCGGAAAAAGCGATTGACTTTGTTCTTGAATCGCTGTAAATTGTACTCGGTGGGAAACACAGTCCTGGGTAAGCCATTCCAAAGGGATGATGTTCTCCATATAAAAGACTGCTTGAAAAGCGTTGTACGAGGAGTAACAAGCTCATACCTCATACGGATGTGAAGTATCAGCGCGACGTGTACTTTTAACATGCACCGCTCTGGGAAGAATTAAGCGGGCTACATCCTTCGAACACTTTCCATGAAAATACTTGTAGATTAGACTCAAGTCGCCAACCGTTCTTCGATGTTCCAGCGAATCAAGGCCGCCGGTCAGTTCTGGGTCTCCAATCAGACGAACAGCCCTTCTCTGAACAGAATCCAGCAAATGCAGTGTATGTTTGGGAGCAGTATTCCATAGTTGGTCGAATTTGAGATTTGTAAAGAATTAACAGTTGTTGTGGAGTGTAAAGCTTTCTGGTTCGAAATAATATTGCCTCATGCACAAGCTTTGCTTTAGGATCATTTATATTCCTCTGTTTGGTTGTCTCAAAATATTCTAAAATATTATTGACTTGCTTTAAATTCCCAGAGGCGGTTGCCTCTCATTGACCAAATGAGTTGATTGTTTAAATTTTAAATGTTTTCATAAGGGTGAAGTACTAGCTTTTTTCCTAAACCTCGCTTAATTTTTATGCTCCATAACCCCCATACTGCTTTTGATTCATCGTCCTCATCAAGTAAAAAGTAGTCCCAGACTTGCTCATTTTTTGAAACCCAACAATCGTTAAAAAGACCTTCTATCGGAAATCACTGTCTAAACGGTAATTTATCGCGTCTTAAGAATATTGCCAAATCATAAAAAAAATTACCTAAAGTTGGCAGTGTTGGCAAAAAGTGTGAATAAAACGTAAAAGAACGAGCTTAATATAATACTGCCAGATCCTATCCGGCCGGCTACTCAGTACCTATGTTTTACCGGATCTTACAAAGTACTACCCGTTACATCTCTACTGAAAATCATATTGTTTTACTTTATAACTTCTATTTGCTAGAGCATATTGGTTTGTAAGGCTAGTAGAGACAAAACATCTACCATTTTTTTTATTCTAATAATAATGCTATTACACAGGCCAACAAAAAAATATTTGTAAAAACTTTTTAAACCAATACATCTAAGTGTTATGTATTTTTGGGTGCTGAAACTGTATCTGGTATCAGGTTTTTTGTATCATCCACAGTTCTCACACAATATGATATCAATTAAATTTCAAAATAGGGAAAATTTGATACAAAAAAAATAAATACTTAAACCGTATTTGATTACACAGTGCAACACGAAAAAAAATAACCATATACGGACACCACCACGTGAAAATAGACCAAAAAAAAAAAGACCCGTGTCTCCCAGTTTTTCCGAAAGTCATGTACTTTTTTTTTTATGGGCCCCCAAAGATTTGAGGCCTGGGTGTAATTTTTGCAAAAAACTCATCATATTCTGAGGCTCATATCTTGCAAACCGTTCGGAATTTTAATTTACTTTCTGTGGCAAAGTTGTAGCCCTTGTCATAAGGAACAAAAATTGTGAACATTTAAAGTAAAAAAAACTTCATCTTCAAGATCAAAATAGCTAAAAACTGTAAAAAATTCGATTTTTTTTACCTTTTTTTCCCTGTTTAGGCCCATAGCTAGCAAACCGTTCAAAATTCAAGGAAACAATCAACTACAAAAATGTAGCTAAGATCTTAGTAAACAACTTTCTAGAATATATGAACTTCCTAGGAATGATTCTTAACACTGTTTAGGTAGCCGCAAAAGTGAAAATTTTCCCGAAAAATCTACTTTTTTAAAGTTTTTTGCGATTTTGATCTGGAAGATGAAATTTTTTGGATTTTATATGTTCACAATTTTTGTTCTTTATGACAAGAGCTACAACTTTGCTTCAGAAAGTAAATCAAAATTCCAAACGGTTTGCAAGATATGAGCCTGAGAATATGATCAGTTTTTTGCAAAAATGACACCGAGGCCCCAAATCCTTGGGGCCTCATAAAAAAAAAGTACATGAATTGGGCCAAAACTGGGAGCCTCGGGTAAAAAAAGACCCGTGTCTCCCAGTTTTGCCCCAAGTAATGCATTTTTTTTTTATGAGGCCCCAAAGATTTGGGGCCTCGGTGTCATTTTTGCAAAAAACTGATCATTTTCTCAGGCTCATATCTTGCAAACCGTTCGGAATTTTGATTTACTTTCTGAAGCAAAGTTGTAGCTCTTGTCATAAAGAACAAAAATTGTGAACATATAAAATCCAAAAAATTTCACCTTCCAGATCAAAATCGCAAAAAACTTAAAAAAAGTAGATTTTTCGGGAAAATTTTAACTTTTGCGGCTACCTAAACAGTGTTAAGAATCATTCCTAGGAAGTTCATATATTCTAGAAAGTTGTTTACTAAGATCTTAGCTACATTTTTGTAGTTGATTGTTTCCTTGAATTTTGAACGGTTTGCTAGCTATGGGCCTAAACAGGGAAAAAAAGGTAAAAAAAATCGAATTTTTTACAGTTTTTAGCTATTTTGATCTTGAAGATGAAGTTTTTTTTTACTTTAAATGTTCACAATTTTTGTTCCTTATGACAAGGGCTACAACTTTGCCACAGAAAGTAAATTAAAATTCCGAACGGTTTGCAAGATATGAGCCTCAGAATATGATGAGTTTTTTGCAAAAATTACACCCAGACCTCAAATCTTTGGGGGCCCATAAAAAAAAAGTGCATGACTTTCGGAAAAACTGGGAAACACGGGTCTTTTTTTTTTTGGTCAACTATCACGTAGTGGTGTCCGTATATGGTTATTTTTCCATAACTTAAAAAATTACACACAGAGTTACTCACGATAACATATTTCACTTCAATACGAATATTTTAGGTGTTTATTTTTTTGTATTTCCTTTCTCTTTTCTCTGTGAAGTTTCTTGTATAGCTTTATCTCCGATGTGATGCATTTCGTTGTTCTCTATGAAGTGACCAACAGTAATCACCCATCATGTTGATATTCCACCGTCCCTGGCACCATTTCTCCATCTCGTTTATGTCCTGATGGAACCGTTCCCCCTGCTCTTCACTCACATCGCCTAAGTTTTTACGAAAAAAAGTCAAGATGGTTGTGCAAGAAGTGGACTTTAAGACTCATCAGACAATTCAGATTTTTGAACTTGTCTATCATTAGCTACGATAAGTTCATAGTTAGGGTCTTTCACATTGCCCAAAAACTTAGTCACAACTTCTTTAAATGATAGCCAAGCCTCCTTTTCCTTTGTAATCATCCTTGCTTCAAAGTTGGATTCGAACATCATTTTAGGAATATCAGGCCCAACAAAAACCTCTTCTTTCAGTTTGGTTATCCACCATCTTTAGGCAAGGTTTTCACAAATTGTTCTTCTCGCCAGGTGTTAAAGCTTTTCTTACGGACCATTGTTTTTTGGACCAATATTGATCCCTTGCTCTGCTGTCCCACTCACATATAAAACATGGAAACTTTATAAATTCCTTTTGTTGACCAAGGATCATGGAGACAACTTTTAAATCTCCACATAGCATCTAATCGTGAGCTGGATAGTTAATTTTCTGTAAAATCGTGTTAAGATTTTCGTAAGTTTCCTTCATATGGACTGAATGAGCAACAGGCAGTGAAGCATAAGTATTTCCGTTGTGTAACAGAAAATCTTTTAAACTAGTTTTTGATGAGTCTATAAAATGCCTCCAATCTTCCTTCTTGTACTCAATGCCAAATTCGTTTATTAGACTACCTATGGCAGTAAACCAAATCCTCTTACTTCTTGAAAAACTGAACAAACTGTTGATCTCTTGTTCTATAATGGTAAATAGATATTCCAGATTCCAATAAATGTTTTTCTTTCAGCCTAGAACCAAGCAATTCTGCTTTTTCCTTAGTCAAACCCAAATCTCTCACTAAATCATTTAACTCAGCTTGTGTAAACAACTGTGGTTTTAAATTTTCTAGAGAACATCGAAACTCATCATCATCCGGTCGACTTTCATTAAATTCGGAATTGGACTGTAAAACGTCATCAATAAACTAAGGTGGCTCAGGAACAGGAAGTCGCGGTCCATGTCTTACCGGCCGATTAGCTGAAGTAAAGTTAGGATAGACAATTACTTTCTTATTTTTGGAGTTATATCCAGAAACATCAACACTGCAAAAATAACAGTCATTTGAATGATTTTCTTGCTCTCTCGATATCATGGGTACTATAAATCTAAAAGCTTTCTTTTCTTTCTTATACCATTTCCTAAGATCCTCGACACAAACATAACATATCTTGTGAGGAGCCCAACATTTTTCTTGATTACCGATTTCTACACGAAAATATGCAAAGTATACTTTTTTTACAAAGTCAGTAATGTTTCTTTGATGTTTTTTAACTACAAACTCACCACATATATAACAACTAGCAGTGCCCGCGGCTCCGCTAGCGTGGACTTGATTCACTACTATCATCACGGCTTATTCCTTATGTTACCTAACGTAATAAAATATCTGCCATTATTTCCCCTTATCTTCCATTATTTCTCCTTATCTCCCATTATCTCGACATAGTTTCCATTATCTAGGCTTATCTCTGCTCATCTCCCATTATTTCTCCGTATCTCCCATTATTTCCCCTTATCTCCCATTATCTCCCATTATCTCACCTTATCTCCCATTATCTAGGCTTATCTCGACTTATCTCGCAATATTTCTCCTTATCTCCCATTATTTTTCCTTATCTCCCATTATTTATACTTATCTTCCATTATCTCACCTTATCTCCCATTATCTACGCTTATATCGAATTATATAGAACATATGTATAAATTTATAAAAAACACGTAAAGTGGTTCTCAAGTGATAAGGGCACTAACGGACCGACAGACAGACAGAGAGACGTTGCATTTTATATATATTATATTCTGTGCAACATGATATTGTTCCATATTTAATGGTTTAGGCAGCGTATTGCAAGAGAACGCCCTAACAGTAAACTTTTTTCCGACTTGATTCACTATTATCGTCACTGCTTATTCTTTATGTTATCTAACGCAATAAAATATATCCTATAATCTCGCCAGAGAACATATGTATGTTTTTCAAAAAAAGCACGTAACGCATTAACGGATAGACAGACAAACAGACAGAGAGACCTTACATTTTATATATATTATAGATAGATAACCTGGCCAGAGAACATATGTATGTTTTAAAAAAAAGCACGTAAATCGGATTAGTGGTTCTCCAGTGATAAGCGCACTAACGAACAAACAGACAGACAGGCAGACAGACAGACAGAGAGACGTTGCATTTTATATATATGATAGAGAGAAGATTATAGATAACCTGGCCAGAGAACAAATGTATGAATTAAAAAAAAAAAACACCTAAATCGGATAAGTGGTTCTCGCGTGATAAACGTACTAATGGACAGACAGACAGACAGAGAGACATTGCATTTTATATATATTATAGATATTCTCTGCTACATAATATTGTTCCATATTTAATGGTTTAGGCTGTGTATTGCAAGAGAACGCGCTAGCAACAAACTTTTTTCTGACTTCATTCACTATTATCGTCACTGCTCATTCCTTATGCTACCTATCGTAATAAAATATAGTCTATAACCTGGCCAGAGAACATATGTATGTTAAAAAAAAAGAACGTGAATCGGATAAGTGGTTTTCTACTGATGAGCGCACTAACGGACGGACAGACAGACAGAGATACGTTGCATTTTATATATATTATAGATATAGATTATTATTATTATATAACCTGGCCAAAGAATATTTGTATGAATTTAAAAAAAGACACGTAAATCGGCTAAGTGGTTCTCGCGTGATAAAAGCACTAATGGACAGACAGACAGACAGAGAGACATTGCATTTTATATATATATATATATATATATATATATATATATATATATATATATATATATATATATATTATAGATTATAGATATTCTCTGCTACATAATATTCTACATTTAATGGTTTAGGCTGTGTATTGCAAGGAAACGCGTTAGCGGCAAACTTTTTTGCGACTTCATTCACTATTATCGTCACTGCTCATTCCTTATGCTACCTATCGTAATAAAATATACCCTATAACCTGGCCAGAGAACATATGTATGTTTTAAAAAAAAAAGTACGTAAATCGGATAAGTGGTTCTCCAGTGATAAGCGCACTAACGGACAGACAGACAGAGAGACGTTGCATTTTATATATATTATAGAAAAGTATTGGGAGAGTTTTTACAACCACGATTAGCCATACTTTGAGTGTGAATTAAAGCACATGGGTTAAACACGGTAATGCAAGGTTATATTAACTGGAACAAAACAAACAGCTGTGACATTTATCTGCACTGCCAACCTTATAAAATTCTAATTTTATTGCCAACCTAATAACATTCGAATGATAAAACAGCAGTGACATTTTGAATATTAAAATGTAAAAAATTGGTGGGTGATACGACTTTTTTTATTATTATTTTCAGACTCAGCACACCGAAAAACATAGGAATCAGGTAAAATTATTAAAAAAGTTTTTTCATCGTTGGCCTGTGTTATCTTTTGATGAATTATTTTATATGATGAATAAGCATTTAGCGTTTATCTTATTGAGAGGATTAAGGATTATAACTATACACTGTTTTCACTTTTGTTTTTTATTAATTTTGTATATCTACCATAATGGAGTTATTACAGTACATCATCTATTGTTACCGGCAATCTATGGACGACCTGAACAATCCTTGGTACGCCAGCGATAATGTTGTCACTCCAGTACGACCAAATTGCTCAGTAAAACGACGTCTTAACCACACAGTTCATTTTTTAATTTTTTATAGTTACCTCTAATCACTTAACGGCGATAATTCCCCCATTCACAACTTTGTGACTGCGCTTTTATTTTTAGTTAGTTTGCTGTCTATATGTTACCGATATCTTTTGTGGTTGAATTTGACGATTTCACTACGTCTGTGCATCCCGAAGGGTTCACAATTTCATGATAGTAAAGATCAAACTGTTGACTGTGCGACCAAAATTGGGGGAGAGGAGACGATGACCACGATAATACCCCTACCCGCTTTGCATTAATCTTACGGGAGTTTTTGGCACGTAATTCCATCACCAGCGGATTTAGCACTCTAGATCACTTTAGTCCCAACAAAAGATTATATGTATGTTTAATTACAAATGAACTATTATGAAAAAATATCTGAATCGGTGACGTTAGCTTAGTATTAGTACCAGGTGTACAAGTATGAAATGCGGATTTCAGACAACAGATGGAGCACCAGTGCAGTTTGTGCTATAAAGATTTGACACTGCGCCATTTTGTTGTGTCATCAACAAGTGTCAGACGCGCACGCGTGATAAATTGGAAAGTGTGTGCTTAGTACTGTGTTGTTGTGTTCAATATGTCGAAATTTATACCGATCAAAGAGCATTGGCGGACAGCATTAATTTTTTGTTTTCATTTGGAGAAAACTGCTGTTAAAGCATACCGATTACTCCGAGAAGCTTATTGTGAACATGCTCCATCGCAAGATACGTGTGAACGATGGTTTCGGCGTTTCAAAAGTGGTGACTTCGATGTTGCAGACAAGGAAGGTGGAAAACCGCTAAAAAATACGATGATGTGGAATTGCAAGCATTGTTGGACGAAAATGATTCGCAAACATAAAAACAACTCGCCGAGCAATTGGGCGTTAGTCAACAAGCTGTTTCCAATCGGCTACGAGAGATGGGAAAGATTCAGAAACCTGTAGATGGGTACCACATGAGTTGAACGACAGGCAAATGGAAAAGCGCAAAAACACGTGTGACATTTTGCTCGCTCGGTACAAAAGGAAGTCGTTTTTGCATCGTATAGTTACAGGGGACCAGAGGGGCGTGGTCTATTATGAGCTGTTAAAACCTGGGGAAACGATTAATACTAAACGTTACCAACAACAATTGACCGATTTGAACCGTTCGCTACTTGAAAAAAAGCCAGAATACCGAAAGAGGCAACACAAAGACATTTTTCTTCATGAAAATGCCCCATCACATACGGCAAAACCAGTTCGCGACACTTTGGAAGCACTCAGCTGGGAAGTTCTACCCAATGCGGCTTACTCACCAGACTTGGCTCCTTCCGATTACCACTTGTTTGCATCGATGGGTCACGCACTTTCTGAGCTGCGCTTTGGTTCGTACGAAGGTGTGAAAAAATGGCTCGATGAATGGTTCGCAGCAAAAGGGGAAGATTTTTACTGGCGTGGTATTCACAAATTGCCCGAAAGATGGGAAAAATGTATAACAAGCGATGGAGCATACTTTGAGTAAAGCACTTTTTATCATTCTTCCAAATTTAACATGTTTTTTTAGAAAAAAAATCCGCATTTCATACTTGTACACCTGGTATTCCTCCATATTTTCTCTAGCACATCAGTTAACATTAACACTTGACACTATTATTTTAAAGTTACTTTAATATTTCAGATGCTCAGATGGTGTCCAGCATTTTAAAGTTCTCCGTGACGCACAAGGAAAGTTTTTCCTCTGGGTAGTAAAATTCAATTCTCTTAATGAGTTGGTCGAATACCACAGGACATCTTCCGTATCAAGGTCTCAAGATGTCAAACTGAGAGACATGGTTGCAGAAGAGGTAAGTATTTATTTGAAAGATTCCCAAAACGAGCCGATTCTTTCGAAATCATGTTAAAGATTGTTTGTATAGTCTGTTCAATGGATCTTTGCAGTCATGTGATCAACGCGATGTCGAGAATATTCGTACGATTCAATCAGCTGTTAGTTTAGTATCGGCGCACATTGGGACCGAATGCCGAAAAGGTGGCCATAAGTCCCTAAAATGAATGTTCGATTGAGGGACTTTTCAGGCTCTAGGTATGTGGGGAATCCACCTTTTTTACACGCGAAGAAAATAACACCAAGTATGTCTCCGTACCATATAATCTGAAATATAGCAAGGGACTCAATAAGGTATTTAATAAGGTAGGCCTCACCTTAGTCTATAAGTCATCAGACAATCTGAGGAATATCTTAGGAAATCCCAAAGATAAGATTCCTAATTGTGAGAAAAGTGGAATTTATGAAATTAGTTGTAATGATTGTGACAAAAAGTATATTGGGCAAATTAAAAGGTCAATGAAACACGATTTAAAGAACATTTAGCACACTTACAGTAGAACAGAAAAGTCTAGCATTGCCGTACATGCCCTTGAAACTGATCATACTGTAACATTAGATAATCTAAGATTAATAAAAAATGTATCTGATAGAAGATTGTTGAACGCATACGAAAGTATGGAAATCATAAAATGAAAAGTAGTTTAAATAAAGACAGAGGGCCTATTTCTTATAGTCCTTTCTACTGGTTACTTGACTGGAACTGACGGCCTTGTCTATGTCATTAGTTCCGTTTGAGTAATTCAAGGGTTAGGCTAAGTATAAATAGGGTAGATTTGTAGTTTAGCTTTAGTCAATCATTGCTCCTGATGAAACTAACATGGTTAGCGAAACGCGCGTCGAGTGCAAAAATAAAGTGTTTGGTGTAGTGGTGATATATACTGAGTAGTATCAAAATTAAAATGTACATAAATTAAAAGTCCTACGACATCCCACTGTCAAACTAATTTTATCGTGTTTCCTAACTATTTTTGAATAATATAGTAGCAAAATCAGCTGCCCGCACTTGCACATTTTTTTAAAATAAATTTTGTGTAAAAAAAGTATGAATAATGTTATATCTATCTTTGTAATGCATAATACTCAAATCCATGTTAATTAATTTAACACTAGTTAACTGAAACATTTTGTTTTTCTCATTTTTAATTTCAGATCCTTATCAGCGACATCGAAAAACCCTATAGTCGAAATTTCATGAAAATATGACAAAAATTATCATTTTTGTCCGCACATCAGATCCGCTACTTTGTTTTTCACATTTCTAATTTCAGATTCTTCATCAGCAACCTCGAAGAGCCTTATAGTTGAAATTTCATGAAAATATGATAATTTTTATCAATTTTGTCCGCCATATTGAAGCCGCCATTTTCTTATTTACATTTTTTTATGTCAGATTCTTAATCAGCGACCTCAAAAAAACAGATATGCAAATTTTCATATAATTCGAATAACACCTTCATGTTTTGGTCACCTTTTCGAGTTTTGGTCCCAATGTGCGGCGTTCTGAGTTTTAAATAACAATCTCTAAAGTCAAAATAGAGTTTAAAATTTTTTATCCGGTTTGGTAATTAACGAAAACTATGGATATATTAAATGTGTTTGGTGTGTAAAACACCGTAGTTCTTGTTTGTCAAGGACATTTACCTCTCCGCATAAATCCAACGTCTAATATCACCTATTTTTATTTTTCAGGTTGCTATTAGATTATTTCGTGAGTAAATTTACTTTATGAAAAGTTTACAGTTGTTATCTGTTAGTTTTTGTAATGTTTGTAATCAAATTACAATACACACTTAACACAGCTTTATCAAATTTACATGTAAGGCATTATAAAAACTGTAAAAAGTTGCACCGTAGAACTCATTAAATAAAATTTTAAAATAGTGAACTGAAATTTAATACTTTTAAAAACAGAAAGATATTTCATGACGAGGGTATAAAGTATGAATAGGAGATATAACAATAAAACTACTTAATTACTTTGTTAACTGTCACTAAATATATTTGTAAATATTTTACAATTGCGTTATCGCGATTTCGTAGTACAACTACATTGCCAAACGCTTAACTAAGACTAAAACAGATTTTTGGTATTTTTTGTTTATATGATGAACAGATGTGGGTCTATTACATGTTAAAAAAGTTTGAACAAAAGAGAATTTGCTACGTCTAATTGACTATTCAGTAAATTTATATTATGGTCCATTGAATGTCTGTAAATTTCTATAGATTCTAAGAAGTTGAGTTTTGACCCTTTAGGTGCCATATGGAGTATTTGTAAACAATCGATATTGGGAAAAGTATGGCCTGTTTCTAAGAAATGTTTAGCAAAGTGTGATTTTTCATTTTTTAGCCTATAAGAGGCATTGTGTTCTGCGAATCTTGTCTTGAAATTCCGTCCCGTTTGGCCTACGTAACAGCTATTGCACTCTTGACAATTAAGTTTATAAACTCCTGATTTATTATATTTATTAGTTTTATCTTTGGCATTAAAAAATATATTGGATAATTTTTGAGCGGGTTTTAAAGCTATTCTTGTTTTTTCGGTCGTGAGAACTTGGTATATTTTATCCGAGATGGGACCAAAATATGTCAGAGGTATGAATGTTTTCTTTTCTCGGTATTCTTTTACGGGGTAGATTAAGCTGAGAGTGATTTGTTTTCGTTTACGGCTTATTAAGGTAGTAATTATTTTAGGTTGGAAGCCGTTATTGAGTGCTATATTTTTGATTGTGTCCAGTTCTTTTTTTAAATTATTTTTACTAAGAGGGATATTGAAGGCTCTATGGATCATAGATCTATAGGCTGCCAGTTTATGGGAGTTAGGGTGTATTGAGTCAGCTGGGATGGTGACATCTGAAAAGGTTGGTTTGCGGAAGATATCGAATTCTAGTCTATTTCTGTTTTTCAAAATCGTAATATCTAAGAAATTTATTTTATTATCGGTTTCCTTTTCAAGTGTGAATTTTATGTTGGGGTGTAAATTATTTAGCTGATTTAAAGTGGAATTTAGTTCAGTATCATTTCCAAGGAAACATACTAAGATGTCGTCCACATATCTAAACCAAAAGAGAATATTTTTCGCGTGTTGAGTTTTTAGAAAACTGTTTTCCAATTCTGACATAAAGATTTCGGCTAGCAAAGGACTAAGTGGAGACCCCATGGCAAGTCCATCTGTTTGTTTGAAAAATTGATTATTGAACTGAAAATAATTTCCGGATATACAAAATTCGAACAGTTTCAATATATCTTGTTGTATTGTTATGTTGACGTTGTTTTTTTGTAACATAGTTTTTATAATTTCTAAACAATCTTTATTTGGGATATTGGAGAACATATTTGTTACATCGAATGAAACTAGAAGGGCGTTATTTGGGATGGAGATATTTTTAAGTTTATTTGTAAGGTCTATAGAGTTTTTTGTGTTGTATTTTGGATTGAATTGTGTAATTTCTTTGAAGATGGTGTTGAGATGTGTTGCCAGATTTTTTAGGGGGCTGTTGCTGTACGATACTACTGGTCTTATTGGCGAATTTTCTTTATGTATTTTTATCAGGCCATAAAGTTTTGGTGATGTAGGATTTTGGTTTATTATTTTAAACTTTTCTCTTTCATCCACAATGCTCAGGGTTTCATTTAGCAGGGTCTTGAGTTGTTTTTGAATTTTATCCGTTGGATCTTTTTTTAGTTTTACTGGATTTTCTTTTTCCAAAAAATCATTTACTTTTTGAATGTAATGGTTTTTATCAAGAGCTATGATGGAGTTGCCTTTGTCTGCTTTTGTTATTAGTAAGTTATTCTCTTTTATTTTAGACTGAATGGACGCTATCGTTAATTGTTCTTGGTTATTGCAAGTAGTGTTTTTTTGTGTTTATCATTATATGTTTTATTTTTTCTTTTTTAATATTTGGGTCACCTATGTTTTTTGTGTGGCTGATTCAATTTCGGATATTAGTGTTTCGGTAGTATTTTTTATATTAAAGTTAGGGTTATATTTTGGTCCTTTTTCAAGCAGTTTTTTCTCACTTTCTGTGAAATTTGTATTAGAGATATTGATAAATCTATTATAGAAAGTTTTTTGTTGAGTATTATCTGAAGTTTCGGTATATTTTTTATTCTCTATTAGTTTTTTAAGTTTTTTTGATTGAGTTAAATAAATTTTGTGAATAATTTGGCTAATTTTTAATCTAGTATTATATATAAGATATCGAATTCTATTGGGTGGAGTTTATAAGCTAATTCAGAGTGCAATACCTTGATATGGAGTAAGAGGTTGTCCCTGTTGCGGAACCATTTCTTAGCTTCTTCCATCAGCCATGTGATCTTGCAGGAATGGATAGCTTTCCGGGCCGAGGTTGATGATGAGTTGCATTTTACGTGTGTGTATTTTGGGAAGACGTTGTTTCTTAGACATTCTTGGTTGAACCATGCGTTTTGAACTGATATACGGTGTTTGAGTCTTAATTTAAAGTAGAGTTTGGATAACTCAATCAAAAAAACCTAAAAAACTAATAGAGAATAAAAAATATACCGAAACTTCAAATAATACTCAACAAAAAACTTTCTATAATAGATTTATCAATATCTCTAATACAAATTTCACAGAAAGTGAGAAAAAACTGCTTGAAAAAGGACCAAAATATAATCCTAACTTTAATATAAAAAATACTACCGAAACACTAATATCCGAAATTGAATCAGCCACAAAAAACATAGGTGACCCAAATATTAAAAAAGAAAAAATAAAACATAATGATAAACACAAAAAACACTACTTGCAGTAACCAAGAACAATTAACGATAGCGTCCATTCAGTCTAAAATAAAAGAGAATAACTTACTAATAACAAAAGCAGACAAAGGCAACTCCATCACAGCTTTTGATAAAAACCATTACATTCAAAAAGTAAATGATTTTTTGGAAAACGAAAATCCAGTAAAACTAAAAAAAGATCCAACGGATAAAATTCAAAAACAACTCAAGACCCTGCTAAATGAAACCCTGAGCATTGTGGATGAAAGAGAAAAGTTTAAAATAATAAACCAAAATCCTACATCACCAAAACTTTATGGCCTGATAAAAATACATAAAGAAAATTCGCCAATAAGACCAGTAGTATCGTACAGCAACACCCCCCTAAAAAATCTGGCAACACATCTCAACACCATCTTCAAAGAAATTACACAATTCAATCCAAAATACAAAACAAAAAACTCTATAGACCTTACAAATAAACTTAAAAATATCTCCGTCCCAAATAACGCCCTTCTGGTTTCATTCGATGTAACAAATATGTTCTCCAATATCCCAAATAAAGATTGTTTAGAAATTATAAAAACTATGTTACAAAAAAACAACGTCAATATAACAATACAACAAGATATATTGAAACTGTTCGAATTTTGTATATCCGAAAATTATTTTCAGTTCAATAATCAATTTTTCAAACAAAGAGATGGACTTGCCATGGGGTCTCCACTTAGTCCTTTGCTAGCCGAAATCTTTATGTCAGATTTGGAAAACTGTTTTCTAAAAACTCAACACGCGAAAAAATATTCTCTTTTGGTTTAGATATGTGGACAACATCTTAGTATGTTTCCTTGGAAATGATACTGAACTAAATTCCACTTTAAATCAGCTAAATAATTTACACCCCAACATAAAATTCACACTTGAAAAGGAAACCGATAATAAAATAAATTTCTTAGATATTACGATTTTGAAAAAGAGAAATAGACTAGAATTCGATATCTTCCGCAAACCAACCTTTTCAGATGTCACCATCCCAGCTGACTCAATACACCCTAACTCCCATAAACTGGCAGCCTATAGATCTATGATCCATAGAGCCTTCAATATCCCTCTTAGTAAAAATAATTTAAAAAAAGAACTGGACACAATCAAAAATATAGCAGTCAATAACGGCTTCCAACCTAAAATAATTAATACCTTAATAAGCCGTAAACGAAAACAAATCACTCTCAGCTTAATCTACCCCGTAAAAGAATACCGAGAAAAGAAAACATTCATACCTCTGACATATTTTGGTCCCATCTCGGATAAAATATACCAAGTTCTCACGACCGAAAAAACAAGAATAGCTTTAAAACCCGCTCAAAAATTATCCAATATTTTTTTTAATGCCAAAAATAAAACTAATAAATATAATAAATCAGGAGTTTATAAACTTAATTGTCAAGAGTGCAATAGCTGTTACGTAGGCCAAATGGGACGGAATTTCAAGACAAGATTCGCAGAACACAATGCCTCTTATAGGTTAAAAAATGAAAAATCACACTTTGCTAAACATTTCTTAGAAACAGGCCATACTTTTCCCAATATCGATTGTTTACAAATACTCCATATGGCACCTAAAGGGTCAAAACTCAACTTCTTAGAATCTATAGAAATTTACAGAAATTCAATGGACCATAATATAAATTTACTGAATAGTCAATTAGACGTAGCAAATTCTCTTTTGTTCAAACTTTTTTAACATGTAATAGACCCACATCTGTTCATCATATAAACAAAAAATACCAAAAATCTGTTTTAGTCTTAGTTAAGCGTTTGACAATGTAGTTGTACTACGAAATCGCGATAACGCAATTGTAAAATATTTACAAATATATTTAGTGACAGATAACAAAGTAATTAAGTAGTTTTATTGTTAAAATGTACTGTCACAAAGTAACGGACCACTCAATCAACTCTTTAGGAGATATAAATTGCATAATACAATTTTAATATGATTTATTAAATCAAACTAATAGATAGATAGATAAGTCTATAGTTGTCCTGCAAAATTTACAACGAATGTTGCCCAAGGGGCTTGGAACATGTCAATAAGTAATATTTAAATTGTTAATTGAATAATAAGACACTAATCGCTAGAAGTAGATTCTTCATTCTCGCTTTCATCATTCCCAACATGAATAATGATTTCTGGAATCTCTTCGATTATTACCTTACGATCATACCACTGTTGAATCAGGTTTTCTGTATGTTGTACGCTGACATGCCATACCGCTGGTGTACACTTGTCTAAGGCTCTATTCCACATCTGAAGTACTTGTTTATCTCCATATCCCCCTTCACCAATGTGCTTGTTATAAAATGTTTTTGAATTTTCCCAAATCAGCTCGATTGCATTAAATTGACGGTGATAAGGAGCCCAGCCCAGCACTTCAGTTCATGCTCTTGAAAAATTTTATCAATTTGATATTCCTTCGATTTTTTATGAGCTTTTGCAATGTCTAACAATTCTATCTTAAACATCTATTTGTTATGAGGTAAACTATTTTTCTATAACCACTTGAGAATTTCTTCCTTTTTCCATGCTCAAGATGGCTGTTTTTCTACTTCAACTGAATGGTATGAAGCATTATCCATTATAATTAAAGATGGTTCTTCTAAATTAGGAATCAACTGGTTTCTGACCCATTTCGTAAACATTTCACTATTCATTTCTTCATGATAATCAAGTAACTTTGACTTGCTAGTAAATAGTAAATTGGCATTTTCCACAAAACCCCCACTGCGTCCAACATGTAAAACAATAAACCTTTTACCATCAAATCCCACACTTTTAATGTTGTCATCCTGCCATGATTCTCTTCGACTGCCTTTTGAAAAAATCCATGTTTCGTCTATGAAAACAAGCTGACGCTGTCGGTTTTTGGTACCAGTCTAAAATGAGGAGGAGATCTTATTAATTTTGTATCCAAAAACGGTACACTGCAATTGTTTTCTGTTTCCATTGTAAATTTTAAGTTGTCATGAAATGAATTAAAATCTTCCAAAATTATCTGGGCACTTTCCTTCGGTACTACTACGTACTTATAAATAAACGGGGGATTACATGGTAACTGTGGCCTTACTTTCTCTAATAGATGGTCCAAGATGGTAGTCTCTAAAATTGAACTAATCGGCGAGCCCATCGGTATCCCATATATTTGTTCTAACTCGCATTTTTCTGCTGTTATCAGTGTATCATGTTTGTATAACTTATGTTTAATGACAAGATAGGAAGGTTTTTTGCCATTTTCTTTTATCACGAACGTGTTTTTTCACATAACCAATAGTGTCTTCTTGTTTTAATCTTGTGATTTAACCTTGAAGATGTCAACAAATTATTGACGAACACCTGATAGATTCTCCTCGCATTATATACCGGGTGACACAGCCAACATGTAACATCCTGTAATTTTTTTATTTTGAAAGTTACATATTTGCATTTTTAGATGCCAGAATGAGACATTATTAAGGCTTTTTATCACTTAAGAAATATTTTTAGCTACTTCCGGTTTGACCGGAAGTGACTGTAACTTTCTTATTTTTAATGGAACTCTGTATATTTTTTTTATCAATTTCAATTCGCTTTGAAATTTTTTTCTTAACGATGAATCACAAATTGACATTTGTTTGAAATGTGTCCGGGGCAAAAACTGATTTAAATTCTTACACTTAGGCGGCCAGGTTTTTTGGCAACACATCTAACAGAACTATCAAACACCAATTGGATTTATTATTATTTTCCGAAAATAAGAAACCTATTTATTAAATAAATATTTAAATGCAAATAATAATAAGAATAACACAACAAAACCGATAATTGTAATCAATTAATATTAGAAAGAAGTAATATTTTAACTAAGTAACACAATAAAAATAAATATGTAAAACTATTTTATACTAGATATAAATTTACTTGGTATTTATTCCAAATGTTCAAAATGCTGTTTGTTGTTAATCCTACACAATCTTGTTTTTCTCACCGTGACTCATAACGTTCTCCAACTGAATTTCAGTAATTTGATTTACTACTCTTCTTAAGCGCATTTCTAAATCATTTCTGTCCGTTGCACAGTGTCTCGACTAGTACAAGCTAGCGGGACAATATTATTTCTTCACTTATTTCAATTGTTTATGTATATTCCAGGTATCTTAAGCTATTTTAAGAAAAAAAAAGTTGAAAAATGTGTACTTTATGTGTATTAATCGAAATATGTAGCTGCGAGACGGAAGTGGTTTACTAATGTGTCTCATTTGTTCACTATTGTCGCTAATTGTTCTTTAATTAGCTACATACGTCTACCTACTCATTATGTGTGAAAAGCACAATCATGTTTGTTTACAAAGAAATTTCTAGGAAAAAAATAAAAATCATAATGATAGTACCTACATTTATTAATTTACAAAATATTATTTCTTTTAAAATAAATTAGTACAATAACAGTATCTATATATCAATTATTTACAATAACAAGGTGTATAAGTAAAAGAAATATAATATTAAATAACTTATATACTAAGACATGAATTATAAGCAACTACAACACACAATAAAATAAGAATAATAATTACAATAAAAAAAATACTTAAACCTACTAATCACCATCAGATGAGTCGTCATCACCGCTCTCCCATTCAGTAGAATATTCAGAGAGTAAATAATCCTCCTCATTTAATTCGTGATGATGACTTACTGATGGTGTTTCGGATGGCAATGAAGGTGGGATAATCAACTGCAGAACCTCCGATGGCAAAGAAGTAAATTTTCTTCGCGGTAATTCTCTATACGAGTTGATCACAGGATCAGACGTAATTAAAAGCATTCTCAAAAGATCTGTATTTGTGGCAATACGTGACCGCTTCCTGGTGTGCCGTTCACGGAATCTACGACAGTCTTTATTTCTTGCCTCCTGGGCTTCTTCGGAGAGTTGTCCAATGGGAAGAAGAAAAGACTTTATAAGTTCCGCGCTGTGTACAAGAATTTTATGCACAGTAACGTGCATGGAATACCACGAATACAGATCAAGGTATAATTTTCTAGTATCAACACAAAACTTTTCGAATTCTATATAATTTATGTCATATCCCGATGACAAAGTTGTTAAAATTACACGAAATCTACGAATAAGGTTTACGTCTAATCCTGTAATTTCGCTGCTCAATTCAGCTTTGGAAAAAAATCTACGTGCTGTGTTTCCATCGTTTGTGTTACCATACCCAGGTTTTGGTTTATCTACAATGAGACCCATACGATCTTTAAACACTTTTTGTATCTCTTGTGAGCGTTGCTTCACAATAGCTTTGTCGTTATCTCCCCTGACTTGCCACTTTTTTATTTCTAAACGATAGCTGATGTGAAGCAAACATTCAAACGTGCGGATCCATGCATGTAAAGTAGATAAACCAAATGCAAGGCGTTCTTCGTTGCTGGGATATTTCTTTGATTCCTCGTTCATAGTAGACGGGGTGGCACCGCAAATATAACACTTTTGTGTTGAACTTGTGTCTGTTAAGGCATTGCACACTTTGCCATCAGTCATTGTCAACAACAAATCGTGTTTAACAGAGATTTGAGATCCAGCAACGTTACATAATGTTGGAAGAAGCTGACTTACTTCATCTAAAATTTTAGAAGTTTCTTCTTTCGTAAACTCTTTTGTCTCCTTGGCAAAAATAAACTTAATAGGACGGCAATATAAAGTATAGGAAGGTCTTGGATTTTGCCAGATCACAGTTTCGCCATCAAGCAGTATACAAACAAAAATTCGTCTGTAGCGTTAGTGTTCTCAAATTTCTGCTTATACGTGCTATGCCCCGAACTCCCATCACAGCCCCATTTGCTTACCAACGTATAATATGAACGAGGTAACACACTTCTAATGACTTCCGTCTGAGCTTTAACTAATCGTTCAGCCGTTTTATCCAAAATCGCGTGAAGTTTAATTTCAGCTCGAGATTCAGTCACAGAAATATATTCGTCAGAAGGACAACAAGAAGCTTTGGACTTACCTAAACTATAAAACGATGGATACACGTGATGTCCCGCTTTCATTGACCATTTTCTTGTTTGTTCATATGAGTGAGAAGTCGATTTCGAGTCCACATAATAAGTTAAAGCTTCGTCTGGTGTTAACTGCCGACTTTGTTCAGAACACTTATTCTTTTCTCTAGTTTCACTGACCGCGACGTTATGGATCTGTTTAGCAACACTTCGATGCCCTTCTTTTCGAGTAGCTAACTCAGCTGCTGTAATAAGCTCACTTGCACTTCGCGATTCCAAAAGATCTTCTACTCTCCGTCTCTTCGTTTTCGTTGATGAGTCTTCAAATGATTTTCTGGGTCGCCCTACGGAAAGAGCCGCTGATGATGTTGAAGTGCACGGCTGGTTAACACACATCTTTATTTCGATTCCGGATCCCTCTAACCAATCTTTATGTTTGATTAGAAACATTTCTTTGTTACACTTTAAAGAAGTCCACTTTTGATTGAATTTTGCTGAAAGGCTTGATATTTTCATTTTGAGTCGTTTTAGAGAATCGTCAGAAACATCAGACATATTGAATTTTTCACTTATATAATAAAAAAATGCCACTGTTTCGTTCAGTTTTGTCATGTTTTAGCCATTCTTCAAAAAACTCCATTTTCGTCATAGTCACGACTCGTTCTGAAAAAAATAAAATAATTTTACTTTCGGGCCTTTTCGGGGTCTATAATATATATGAATCTGTGCCTGAATGTTGTAGGTATTACATATAGAAAAATCTAGGTGGATATATGTGGATAAAAAAAGCTGCTACTTTTAAAGTTTACAATTAATGTAAAATTTGCTGGATTTATCTATACATTTACAAATTGATATTACACCAAAAGTATACATATTTTTTATAAAAAATATAAGTCATAATAGAGTACATACCTTCAACAGAATATTCCATCACAAAAAACTCGTTTCACTTTGCTACCAATTTTAAAATATGTTATCACAAGTGTGCATAAAACGCAACTGATTTGCAAATGAAAATGACCTCTCTTATAAGGGTTACTTTGACCCCCTGATAAGATACCTTTATGAAGTGATAAACAAATTAATTCTTGGAATTCGTTAAATAGGGGGGTTGTTTACAAGTCGTTATCAGTGGTTCCTGGAAATTACGTCATGAATATTGTCCCGCTAGCATGTTCTTGCCGAATCACTGTGCGTTGGTGGATTTTTGTAAACTTTTTCTTTTGGATGGTTCCATATAACAAAATCAAGAGGCGTAAGTTCTGGCGATCGGGCAGGCCATTTATTAGGCCCATTGGTACCTAACCAATTTGCACCAAATCTTTGATTCAAGTAGCTTACTACATTTCTACCATTGTGGGTTGGAACGCCATCCTGCTGGAAAATAATGTCTCCACGATTTAAAGGTAAAGTTTCTAAAAAATCTTCAACATCATTTTGAATGAACTCCAAATATCTTCTTTTTCCATCCACCATTTCAACATAATAGGACCAATAATTCTTGTGCCAAGGATACCCAATCACACGTTAAAGCCGAATCTTTCTTGATAGGCACTTTCTCGCATAATTCTAGGATTTTCTTGGGCCCAATATCGAGTACTGTTACGATTAAATAGACCCAATTGGTAAATCATCCGAAAATATAATGTTGTAATGAAAATGGTTATCAAGGTGGTATCTTTGCAAAAACCAATTACAATAATGCATTCTTCTTTGGTAATCTGTTTGAAATAAATGTTGATTTATTTGATATTTGTAGGATCTGAATTTATATTTTCTTAAAATGCGGCGAGCGGTTTCACGATTTACACCGGTTTGTTCTTCAACATGTCTTATAGAAATTGTAGGGTCTACCTGTACAATGGCCAATACATTGATTTCTGATTCTTCGTCACCAATAAATACATCAGCATGTTCAATCGGTTGCCTTCTAAACTGTTGCTTTACCCTTAAAACAATTGTTGGGTGGGTACCTCCTGTCGGAATATCTTGCTATATACGAGGCTGGTTTGAAAAGTCCGTGCAAAAATAAAAACTACTTATGTGTTTGGGGTAAACCTTTTTTATTTTTCGACATAGTCTCCTTTTAGGCTTATACACTTCGTCCAACGATGTTCTAGTTTGTTGATCCCTTCCGAATAATAGGATTTGTCCAAGTCTGCAAAATCTCCATTAGTGTCTGCAATCACCTCCTCGTTTGAATAAAATCTTTGTCCCGCCAGCAATTTCTTCAAATTGGGGAACAAATAGTAGTCCGAGGGAGCCAAGTCTGGAGAATAGGGGGGATGTGAAACGAGTTGGAATCCTATTTCCATTAATTTTGCGACCACAACTGCTGAGGTGTGTGCTGGTGCGTTGTCGTGATGGAAAAGGACTTTCTTGTGGGCCAATCGCGGGCGTTTTTCTTGCAGCTCGGTTTTCAAACGGTCCAATAACGATGAATAATATTTACCTGTAATAGTTTTACCCTTTTCCAAATAGTCGATGAGGACTATCCCTTGCGAATCCCAAAAGACAGTCGCCATAACCTTTCCGGCCGAAGGAACGGTCTTCGCCTTTTTTGGTGCAGATTCCCCCTTGGTAACCCATTGTTTAGATTGTTGTTTGGTCTCAGGAGTATAGTAATGTATCCATGTTTCATCCACAGTGACGAAACCACGCTTAAAGTCCTCCGGATTCTTCTGGAACAGCTGCAAACCATCCTTGCAACACTTCACACGATTCCGTTTTTGGTCAAGCGTGAGCAATCGCGGCACCCATCTTGCGGATAGCTTTCTCATGTCCAAAATATTATGTACCCGTTCAGTCGAGATGCCCACAGCACTAGCAATCTCAGGCACCTTAACTCTTCTGTCATCCATCACCATATCATGGATTTGATCAATGATTTCTGGAGTCGTAACCTCCACAGGCCGTCCAGAACGTTCAGCGTCACTTGTGCCCATATGGCCAGTCCGAAAATTTTGAAACCACTTATAAACTGTTCGAATCGAAGGTACAGAGTCACCATAATGTTTATCAAGCTTCTCTTTAGTCTCCTGAGGCATTTTGCCTTTCATAAAGTAATGTTTAATCACCACACGAAATTCTTTTTCATCCATTTCTTGAAAATCACTCGACTTCCTTGATTCACACGAATGCCAAACACAAAGAAATAGACCAATATGGCTGAAACTTGGTGTGCGTTCATTCAAGAGATGCTACTAACTAAACATGACCTCGATACGCGCCGGTGATGCCATCTCTCGGACTTTGCACGGACTTTTCAAACCAGCCTCGTATATCCGCCATGACCGCCTAAGTCTAAGAGTTTAAATCAGTTTTTGCCGGTCACCTGTCAAACAAATGTCAATTTGTGATACATCGTTGGAAAGAGAATTTCAAAGCGAATTGAAATTGATAAAAAAATATACAGGATTCCGTTAAAAATAAGAAAGTTGCAGTCATTTTCGGTCATACCGGAAGTAGTTAAAAATATTTCTTAAGTGATGAAAAAGCCTAATAATGTCCCATTCTGGTACCTAAAAAGCAAATATGTAACATATGTAACTTTCACAATAAAAAAATTACAGGGTGTTTACATATTGGCTGTGTCACCCGGTATAAATGCAATGTTGCCACTAAAAACAGTTTATAAGTACAAAAATATACATGAGTGTCGTGTAAGAAATTTGAAAGAGTAGCTTTGGGTTAAAAAGGATGAATCCAATTTGCGACTTATTTTAAAACTTTGCTTTGCGCAGCCTTTATATAATGTAATTTCTTTGTTGCAGTATTTAGTACAAGCCTTATATGATTTCACTCCCCAGGAAGTGGGAGAACTTGAATTTAAGAGGGGAGATGTTATCACCGTAACAGGTATGAAAAATAAATTTTATTATTGAAGATTACTATGCTAGACTCATTTATTTTTAAAGAAATATTACACAGGGGAACAGCTGTTTTGGTGTCGAGGTTTTTTGAGCTGATTCTATATCAATTTGATGTCCTGAATTCAAATAACGTATTCATTTGTACCTAGGAGCTCAAATTTTTAAGATATACAATTTTAGAGAAATATAAGTTACATTATTGTAACTCAAATCCGTAAGTGTAGTAAACAAAAGTAGATACGAAATTTTTATTTTAGTTATACAAAATACAATATTATGTCGTACTTACAAACAAAAAAAAACATTGAAGAAATGAAATAGTCACTCAACACTTGGAAAGCTTCTTTTCCGCGACATTCTTGAATGTTTTTATAAACAGTCCCTTTTTAAACTCCAACTCTGTGCTCAACTGATGCATTTTTACCCCTATATATGCAAAACAAGACCCATTCTTATCAAGAGCCTTTACAAATTGCTTCATTAAGCCCAACTTTATATGTAACGGAGGAAGTATGATTTTTTCTCGTTTCAACCAAAGCGTCGTTAATGACATTCTTTTCCCCAACGTCCATGTTTTCTCTCTGAGGCCAATCTTTTCTAACCCAGTGGTGTGTTTTGTCCCTACTATCCCAGAGGCACAAGAAACACGGATATTTCGTGTAACCACTTTGCTGCCCGAGAAGAAAGTTTACCATTTTTAAGTTTACACAAATCATCCATTGATGTTCGTAATACTTTATCTTCTGCAAGACCAAAGCTATGGTATTATATTCTTCTTTCAGTTTCGTTGAGTGAGCTAGTGGTATTGAACCATATTTATTCCAATTATGTAGAAGGACACATTTTAAACTTCGCTTTGAACTGTCAATAAATAGGCGCCAATCATCTGGAATATATTCAGAAAGTCCCATTTCTTTCACGAGTCCCCTAATTTCGTGACAAAATACAAGATTGTCTTCTTGAGAAAAGAATGGTAGCAGATCTTTTTCTCTTGTACGGTAAAAGGTAATTTTGGTTCCTTGTTCCAGTAAATTTTTGTCGTTCAACCTAGAAGCCAGTACTTCAGAAGCTTTTTTCGATAAATTGAGATCCCTGGTGAGATCATTTAATTCATTTTGATTGAAGCGTTGAGGAACTGATGACGTCCCCTCATAGTCACTGTTAGTTTCATTAGCATCAGAACTTTTATTAGCATCAGAAGAGCGATCAGAGGGAAAATATTCGTCATCAGAGATATGTGGTAGCTGATGAAATGTTGGAATCGGAATTTCATCTGAATGCGGGATAGGGCGTATTGCCGAGTCTAAATTGGGATAAGTCCACTTACTGCGGTTATTTCGATTGATTCCATTAGTATTTACTAAACAGAAATAACAATCATTGAAGTGGTTTTTTGGTTCTCTCCAAACCATTGGTACGCCGAATTTTAGACATTTTCTTTTCCCGGTAGTCCACTGCCGTAAATGCTCTGTACAAGTTTTACATACGAGATGCGGGGCCCACGTTTTGTCCTGATCACCAAGCTTAACTCCAAAGTATCCAAGATACGCTCGCTTTACAAAGTCAGTAATAGTTTGTCTGTTTTGTTGAAACATGTATTCTCCGCATACATAGCAAAACACATCAGGTTGATTTACACAACTTCTTCTTGAACTGGAACCTGAACTCATTTTAATTCTGTTCAATAACACAAAAACACTCTTTTCTTAACATAAAATAACACGCCGAATTCGATCTACTCTCATTAGTAAGAACGCACAAACTGACAAGACTTACCCGAGTTAGGTGATTAAAAGGGTCAGTTCAGGTACCTGATAGGCAATGGTTCCACTATTTATAGATTTACCTGGAATTTACTCAATTACAGACTGACAATAAAACCATTGTACCTACATTAATGAATATATAATAATTTTAGAACTCTCATAAATGAATATACTGAATAAAAACCACATTGGTAGATAAGTTGATGTATCTAAAAAAGTAGAGCTGATAGAGAAAAACGGATTGCATGTATAGATTTAGCGTCCCAAATATAGTTAAAATCAGCTCTAAAATCCCAGGCACCGAAACAAAAATATTTTTTTGTTGCCCTGTGTTATAAATCTAACCTTTTAATATCTAAAAAATGTAAAATTACTGAAATGGCAGATCAAAATTTGATAAGACAGTGACAGCTGGTTCGTATGCGTTCGGATCGTAAATTAAATTGACAATCGCGCATGCGCACTCAGTCAAACGTGGATTAATTTAATGTTTGTTCTCAGCATGCCCCGCGGACAAAGCTAATAACACAGGCCAACGATGAAAAAACTTTTTTAATAATTTTATCTGGTTCCTATGTTTTATGGTGTGCTGAGTCCGAAAATAATAAAAAAGTCGATCAGCCACCAATTTTTCACATTTTAATATTCAAAATGTGAAAAGTTTATTTTTATCATTCGAATGTTATTAGGTTGGCAATAAAATCAGAATTTTATAAGGTTGGCAGTAAAATCAAATGTTATTAGATTGGCAGTTCCGATAAATGTCACAGCTGTTTGTTTTCTTCCAGCTAATATAACCTCGCATTGCAGTGTTTAACCCATGTGCTTTAATTTACACTCAAAGTATGGCTAATCGTGGTTGTAAAAACTCCCCCAACTCTGTTTGTTATATATGTGGTGAGTTTGTAGTTAAAAAACATCAAAGAAACATTACTGACTTTGTAAAAAAAGTATATTTGCATTTTTTGATGTAGAAATCGGTAATCAAGAAAAATGTTGGGCTCCTCACAAAGTATGTTATGTTTTTATCGAGGATCTTAGGAAAGAAAGAAAGAAAAGAAAGCTTTTAGATTTGCAGTCCCTATGGTATGGAGAGAGAAAGAAAATCATTCAAATAATTGTTATTTTTGCAGCGTTGATGTTTCTGGATATAATTCCAAAAATAAGAAAGTAATTGTCTATCCTAACTTTACTTCAGCTAATCGGCCGGTGGAACATGGACCGGAACTTCCGGTCCCTGAGCCATCTCAGTCTATTGATGACGTTTTACAGTCCAGTCCCGAATTTAATGAAAGTCGACCAGATGATAAGGAGTTTCAATGTTCTCTAGAAAATTTAAAATCACAGTTGTTTACACAAGCTGAGTTAAATGATTTAGAGATTTGGATTTGACTAAGGAAAAAGCAGAATTGCTTGGTTCTATGATGAAAGAAAAACATTTATCGGGATCTGGAACATCTATTTACCATTATAGAACAGGAGATCAACAGTTTGTTCAGTTTTTCAAGCAGAAAGAGGATTTGGTTTACTCCCATGATATTGGTAGTCTAATGAACGAATTTGGCATTGAGTACAAGAAGGAAGATTGGAAGCTTTTTATAGACTCATCAAAAACTAGTTTAAAAGGTGTTCTGTTACACAACGGAAATACTTATGCTTCACTGCTTGTTGCTCATTCAGTCCATATGAAAGAAACTTACGAAAATCTTAACATAATTTTACAGAAAATTAACTATCCAGCTCACGATTAGATGCTATGTGGAGATTTAAAAGTTGTCTCCATGATCCTTGGTCAACAAAAGGGATTTACAAAGTTTCCATATTTTATATGTGAGTGGGACAGCAGAGAAAGGGATCAACATTGGTCCAAAAAACAATGGCCCGTAAGAAAAACTTGTAACACCTGAGGAGAAGAACATTTTGCATAAATCCCGTGCGGAAGCGGGATAGAATATCTCCCCCGGTATGTTCTGCCTGTCGTAGGAGGCGACTTAAAGAACAACCTAGATGGTAGATGCCCAGATCCCACCAGCATCGCCCGGTGTGATACCATCGCATCGGCTTAGGCTGCGTGAAGTTGCTCAACGTTTCGTGGCTGTGCTGGTGTCCCGGACTGTGGGACCAGATAGCATGATGAGGCACCTGGATACAAAAAATTCCGGAGGTAAAATAGCCCCCCGTTCGGATCTCCGGGTGGGGGCTGGTTCAGGGGCGTCGACATGCAGAGATCAGAATTTCAAAATGGATTTTTGCAATATACGAGGTTTAAACACGAACATAAATTCAGTGCACCAACACCTGCAATCAAATAAACCTCATGTACTCGCTCTCTGTGAAACTAAGGTCAGTTCATCGACCAGCACAGTAAACTATCTTTATCCTGGGTACGACTTCTATTCCCGATTTAGGCGTAACTTTGGAATCTGTCTTTATGTCAGAAGCGACCTCTCTTGCCAACGAGAAGAGACTCTGGAGCCCCCAAACTTTGATGTTATGTGGTTAAAAAAATAACGACTCAACCAACCACAAGGTTCATCTGTATCCTCTATCGACCACCAAGTGATACTAACTTTAGAACACTTTTCTCTTCCCTTGCAGACACCATCGATCATTTACAAATTAACTATCCAAATGCCGAAATTGCCATCCTGGGCGACTTTAATGTCCACATCAACTGGCTTAAATATTCAAATACTACCGATGAACAAGGTCGTGAAGCCGAATCATTTTCAATCAGTTGTGGCTTAACTCAGCTTATTGACGAACCAACACGGATCCCTGATCGAGACGGAGAGTTTGCCAGTCTTCTTGATCTCTTTTTAACCACCAATCCGGAGATTTACACAGTCAGCGTAAATCCGCCGTTAGGTTCTTCCGACCATAAACTACTTTCGACATCGAGTATTCTACCAATCAATGACAAAGAGGCGCCTAAACCGCGCAAGATTTGGCACTACAAGTCTGCTGCTGAACTTTCCCTTGGTTGGACGTTTGTTTTCGATCCGACGACCCATCTGACTGCGCCAGGGAGGTTTCCGATGTTATTTTGGCCGGTATGGAGGCTTACATCCCTTTTTCGAGGAAATGCCTTTCCAACGGCAAGCCTTGGTTTGACCGAAAATGCAAAGAAGCTGTTGCTTCTAAACATCTTGCGTACCGACAATGGCGCGAAAATCCTAACAACATAAATTGTAACACATTTGTTCGTGCCAGGAACAGATGCAAAGAAATTATCGACGAAACCAAGGAGGTACACAATCAACGGATTAGAAACAAACTTCTCGCCTGTCCCGGCAATTCAAGGTCCTTTTGGTCGGTCGCTAAGGCAGTTATATTGCAACACCTGTTGAGAAAGCGAACTTGTTGGCTGAAACTCTTTGCTTCACATTCTGCTGTCGATTTCCAAGGAAAAACAACACCTACTATTCCCATAGTGCAGTCAAGGATGCCCGATGTTGTCTTCAGACAGCGTATTATAAAGCGTATTCTGATGAAGCTAGACACCAAAAAGGCTTCTGGCGCTGACGGAATACCTGCCATAGTTCTTAAAATCTGTGCGAGGGAACTAAACTTTTCAACCTATCCTACAGAAAGGGAATATTTCCTTCCTGCTGGAAATGCGCTTCAGTTCAGCCGATACCTAAAAAAGGACCTTGCCAAATAACTACCGAGCAATCGCACTGCTTTCAATAATATCGAAAGTCTTGGAAAAGGCTATCAATCAGCATCTTCTAAAATATCTTGAAGGATTCAACATTATTAGCGATCACCAATATGGCTTTCGTAAAAATAGATCAACAGAAGATCTTCTGACTTATGTAACACATGTTTGGAACAATGCAATTGAACACTTTGGAGAATCTCGAGCGGTTGCTCTGGACATATCCAAGGCATTCGACCGTGTTTGGCACGATGGGCTGTTGGCTAAGCTACGTTCTTATGGTATGTCCGAAAAGTTCTGTTTGTGGCTCTCATGTTTCCTCAGAGAGCGTTCTTTACGAGTGGCAGTCGACGGATTTCTTTCTAACACCTTCACTATCAACGCCGGTGTACCTCAAGGCTCCATACTGTCTCCTACTCTTTTTCTCATTTACATTAACGATTTGCTGGAAAAGACCGAGAATCCAATCTACAGCTTTGCAGATGACAGTACACTTATCTCTTCATTCACTTTGAACGCTCGGACATCGGCTACTCAGACGAATATCCGCAGACAGCAGGAAGTCGTTCAACTTAACAAAGACCTGGAAGAAATTCTATCTTGGGGTGACAGTAACCAAGTGGAATTTAACGCTACAAAAACCCAGGCGGCAGTTTTTTCTAAAAAAGTTAACGTTGCTGAACCCGACATAGTTATGTCGGGGCACTCCATTCCTCTAACATCGTCACTCAATTTGTTGGGCGTTAATTTGGGAGCAAATATGTCCTGGTATAAACATGTTGCAGGCATAGCAAGGAGAGCTTCTCAAAAGTTGGGAATATTATTTCGAACCAGAAAGCTTTACACTCCACAACAACTGTTAATTCTTTACAAAGCTCAAATTCGACCAACTATGGAATACTGCTCCCATGTTTGGAGCTCCGCTCCCAAACATACACTGCATTTGTTGGATTCTATTCAGAGAAGAGCTGTTCGTCTGATTGGAGACCCGGAACTGACCGTCGGCCTTGATTCGCTGGAACATCGAAGAACGGTTGGCGACTTGAGCCTATTCTACATGTACTTTCATGGAAAGTGTTCGAAGGATGTGGCCCGCTTAATTCCTCCCAGAGCGGTGCATGTTAGAAGTACACGTCGCGCTAATTCTTCACATCCGTATGAGGTTCAGCTTGTTACTCCCCGTACAACACTTTTCAAGCAGTCTTTTATATGGAGAACATCATCCCTTTGGAATAATTTGCCCAGGACTCTGTTTCCCACCGAGTACAATCTACAGCGATTCAAGAACAACGTGAATCGCCTTCTCCGCACACGTGTCGCTCCTGTAGCGCTTTAGGGACTTCCCTGTAGCACGTGTGCTAGACCCATAAAAAAAAAAAAAAAAAAAAAATAAATAAATAAATAAATAAATAAATAAAACTCTAGTAGACCCAAAAAAGATTCTTCTACCACCATTACACATCAGGTTAGGCTTATTGAAACAATTTGTAAAAGGCTTGCCTAAAGATGGTAAATGTTTTAAATATTTGTGTAAAAGATTTTTAGAAGTCAGCAAAAGTGTTCTTCGTATTTGCTGTATCACGGCTCCTCAGTTGGGCTAGGTTCAGCAAATACGACTAGGTTTAGCAAATACGAGAACACCATTTTTAGTCCTTATCCAGGTACTAAACGGAAAACCTGCTGGCTGAACCTAGCCCAATTGAGGAGCCGTGATACGGCGAAACACGTCTTGGGATGGTTCAGCAAATACGAAGAACACTTTTGGTGACTTGTAAAAATGCGAATCTTTTCGATTCGTCTTTAGTTGTTATACCAATGCCTTTGAGCGGTAAGCTCGAGAAAGGTGCGTTTCTGCAATAAGTGCCAGCCGTGCTGTGCCGCTCTGCTTGAAAAGACTTTGTAAATCACCGACAGAGTGCAGTATGAGCATCTATTTGTCATAGTACACCGAATTTTAAGTGAATAAGTTAGTTTTTTGACTAGTTTGTTAAATTTTTATTACTTAAAAACTAAAACCAACTATTTAATTACTTTTTAGATCGCTCAGATCAACACTGGTGGCACGGAGAAATCGGCCACCGCCGAGGTCTTTTCCCCGCAACATACGTAACGCCCTATCACTCGTAAATGCGCTACAGGTTACAGTTTAAAATATAATTCTAACAAAAATAGACAAGACGATTTAAAACTTCTAAAAATTGAGGCATATTTGGAAATGAACGACTAAATATGTATTTTAGAGCTGATAATACGAATTTTATTACAGTAATATGAAAAACCATAAAAAAAATTATCAAGAGTTTTTCCTAAGGAAATTGTGTTCCTGCCAAAAGTAGTAGTTAATAATAATCAGGACTATCTTTTTTTCTATTTTTGTTAGACCAGCCATTTGCATTTAAAAATGGTTTTTATCATTTTTAAATATTTTCTGAATTTTCTCCTATTATTTTCTAATCAATCTGATTTCTTATAGGAAGGCATTAATGATCACATGAAATAGCGGACAATTGAACTGTACCATTTAAGTTTTTAGTTAGAAAATAATGAAAAAAATTACGTTTCGTGTAATATAACTTTAAATCAGGCAAAGTTAAGTGAAAAAATCTGGTAGTCAGTTTAGTTTTTGGCTATTTTATTGTGATTTTTGATAGTATACCCGATATAGCTGTGGATCGTGCAAGTTTTCATTACTCCTGGTGTGACTTTTGCTAAAGAACTGAGATATAATGACAGAAAATCGAAATAACAGTAACTGAATTTTGGACATTTGTATAAATGAGAATTTTCTTTTACGTAAAAATAAAAATAATATCTCTGATTGTGTTAGCCGATACTTGTTGGATGTACTATGTTTTAATTTCCAATATATTTAAAGTCACTTGACAATTGTTTCACCAAACAATGGCTTCTTCAGAAGTAAATAAGAAAGAAAAATATTTGGTAGTAATCCTGGTTATATAATGCTTAAAACTATCCTTAATTACCTAAGATTCTGCTAATCATTTTATTATATTATTTACAGACAGAATTATTTTAAGAATGCAAATCTGTGGTACTATTTCCGAAAACTAATAAAGATTAAGTAAGGGTGAATGGTTTAAGTCGACCTGTTCATTTAATAATTGATTGAAGTTTTTCCGTTTGTTAATTTCAAGACATTCAAGCAAATTTAATTTTTTAGATTTATTTTCTACATGTAGGATTTTTAACGTATCATCAAAATTATGGGATTCGTTTATTATATGGGTTACGTAATGTGAATTGTTCTTATTTTTTAAATAACTATGTTTATGTTCTTTAATGCGAGTTTTAAAAGATCTACCAGTTGATCCTACGTAGGTTTTAGTACAAGATCCACAATTTAAGAAATAAACTCCTGATTTTAAGAATTTCTTAGATTTAGTTTTGTTATTCAAAATTATACTCCCTAAGGAATTACTAGTTTTGAAGGCTATTTTATTGTTCTTTTTTATTAAATGTTTGGAAATTGTTCTAGTTATTTTCCCTGTGTATGTGAGTGTACTAAATTTTCCTTTTTTGTCATTAATTGTGGGATAAATTAGAGAGATTGCTTGTTTAAAGGATTTTTTATTCAAGATATTATCTATAATGTTGGGGTCATATCCATTATTAATTGCTATTTGTTTGATTATGTTAAATTCTTTGTTAAAATTAGTTTTAGTCATAAGGATATGTAACAATCTATGTATGAAAGAGTTAAAAGCTGCCATTTTGTGAGGATAAGGGTGGGATGAACTATTAGGTATGACTGTGTCAGTATGTGAAGGTTTGTGAAAAATCGAGAAATCGTGTTTATTGTTCACTTTTGATATCAATACGTCTAAGAAATTTATAGAGTTATTGGTTTCTAATTCTATGGTAAATTTAATATTAGGATGCAAATTATTTAGGAAGTTCAGGAGGGAACAGATAGACAATTAACAATCCTCCTTAACTTCCTAAATAATTTGCATCCTAATATTAAATTTACCAAAGAATTAGAAACCAATAACTCTATAAATTTCTTAGACATATCGATATCAAAAGTGAACAATAAACATGATTTCTCAATTTTTCACAAACCTTCACATACTGACACAGTCATACACAATAGTTCATCCCACCCTTATCCTCACAAAATGGCAGCTTTTACCTCTTTCATACATAGATTGTTACATATCCCTATGACTAAAACTAATTTTAACAAAAAATTCAACATAATCAAACAAATAGCAATTAATAATGGAAATGACCCCACTATTATAGATAATATCTTGAATAAAAAATCCTTTAAACAAGCAATCTCTCTAATTTATCCCACAAAAAAGGAATGTCTTGAAATTAACAAACGGAAAAAAAACTCCAATAAATTATTAAATGAACAGGTAGACTTAAACCATTCACCCTTACTTAATCTTTATTAGTTCTCGGAAATAGTACCACAGATTTGCATTCTTAAAATAATTCTGTCTGTAAATAATATAATAAAATGATTAGCATAATCTTAGGTAATTCAGGATAGTTTTAAGCACTATATAACCAGGATTACTACCAAATATTTTTCTTTCTTATTTACTTCTGAAGAAGCCATTGTATGGTGAAACAATTGTCAAGTGACTTTAAATATATTGGAAATTAAAACATAATGTTGTTTTTATATAATTTTATAAAAATAAGCTCTTGATAAATATGTCTTTTTGACAGTTTTTCTCAAATGAATCGCAAATTATTAATAGTACAACATCTCTATCAAAAATACCAATACTTTGCGAATTATTTAGGACAAGCCTGAAGAAATGGCACATTTATCAGGATGGTAGTGACAGCTGAAATGCTTGACATTATCTTATGATCCTGTGAAAGAGAACCCTCTAATATAGAAATTCACTGTTGTTAAATTGTAAAATAGCCAAAGTTATGTGGCCGTTATGGTATGTTTTTAGAAATTTCATTTAGTAATTGAATTCTGAAAAAAAAACAAAAATGGCAACAGCGTTATATGGAAACTTGTAGTCGTCCACAGCTGTACGTTATTATATAAAGTTAGAAACAAAAAAAATATGTGTGATTTTTTTGATTAATTTTTGGTGCATTTTAATTTTACATTTTATTATATATAATTATTTTATTTACAAAATTGTGTTAACTCAATATTTTTAATTTTTGTTAAGTTTAAGAGTAGTGGATATATTCCTTTAATCTTTGCTCATCGTGACAATTTAGGTCAGTTGTCTTCAAGATATGTTTAGTCGATTACAGGTGGATTTTTTAAGATATTTTTGAACTATGATTGATTGATTTTGTTTTTCTTTTACTTGTTCTTCCACCGAAAGTGATTTTTTTGTAAATTATTTAATAGTGTATATGCCGATAATCTGCTGCAGTCAATATACGGTGAAAATAATATATGTGGAAAAGAAAACTGTAAAGAAAACTGCTGCTTGAGGCTAAGCAATTCCTGCCGACAGACCATAACATTAAGGTTCTTATTAATTATATATATATATATATATATATATATATATATATATATATATATATATATATATATATATATATATATATATATACGAGGGGAAGTGCAAGAATCCGGTTGTAAATTAATAAAACAACAAAACTATTTTTCTTTTTCACTATAATCACCCGAGCTCAATACATTTATTGAATCGTGAAATTAGCTTCTATAAGCCATCGAAAAAATATTTTTTGTCTTTGCTCTCAAAATGAGTCGAAATAGCCTCTTTGGTCGCATAATCGTCATTAAATTTTGTTCCTCTTAGCTCTTCCCCTCTTTTTTCCTTGATAGCTTCCTTTAGTCTTGCTAATATTGAAGCGTAATACACTCCAGTAATTGTGGTACCTCTTTCTTTAAAATATATTAATAAAATTCTTTCACAATCCCAAAAAAATTGTAGCCATCAACTTTCCTGTCGATTTTGACATTTTAAATTTCTTAGGGGGTTGTGTACCTTTTTGTGCCATTGCATCGACTCTTATTTAGACTCGGCCTCTAAGTGATGAATCCATGTTTCATCTCCAGTCACAATTCGCTCCAAAATCAGCTTAGGTTCGTCATCACACAGCTCCAAAAAGTGCTTAGACGCGTGGATTCGCTGTTGCTTTTAAAATGGCGTGGGTATTCTCGGTACCCATCTTACACTGACTTGTCATGCCAAGATGATCGTGTAGGGTCCTCAAAATGGTGGTATCTAATACTCCAGTTAATGCAGAAAACTGTTTCTTTTTCAAATGGGCCTCAATCGGCCGTCCAGGACAGGATTCTCGGCCACGTTTAAATATACCATGCCACTTGTAAGTCATTGTTTTACCAGGGCAATGATCTCCATAAACGCTTCTTTTTTTTTATCGCTCACCTCCCCGTCTCAGTAGAGATTTTACCCTATTTCCATATTTCAAGGATATCGGCGAGGATGTCGTAATACCCGTCAACGTTGTCCAAGTGCCGAAACATACATTTTTATATTTTACGGCACCTTTTAGGAATTTTATCACTGCGCGAAGCTCAATTTGCTCCATAATTGCGGTTTTCTTTCGAATTGACTTGTTTGTGCTTTATATTAACGATCTTCTGGAAAGGACCAGGAATCCAATCTACAGGTTTGGCCGTGACAGTACGCTTGTTTTGTCATTACTCACACACACAAATTCACTCGTTCAACTTAACAAAGACTTAGAGGTTTTATCTTGGAGTGATAGTTACCAAGTAAAATTTAACGCTGCAAAAACCCAGACTGTAGTCCTTTCTAAAAAAATTAGCGTTGCACGTGCCCTCTATTCCTCTAGGCACTTAACTTTCCGGGCTTTAATTTAGGAACAAATATGCCTTGGCATAAATATAGAAAAGGATATGAAAAGAGAGTTCAAAAGCTGGTACTAGAAAGCTTTCAACTCTCTACAACTCAACTCCTCTACAAAGCTGAAAATCGACGAACAATAGAATACTGCTCCCGTAATTGGAGTTCTGTGCCCGACCGTACTCTACATTTATTGGGTTCTGTTCAGAAAGAAACACACGTTACACTAGTACATCACATACGTATAAGATTCAGCTCGTCACTCCCCGCACCATCCTTTTTAAGAATTCTTTTATATGGAGAACCTCATCCTTTTGGAATAATTTGCCCAGGACAGTGGTTACTACCAAGTATAGTTTTCAGCCATTTAAGCCAAATTTTACTTAAAAATAACACTGACCGTCACTGCCGTACACCTGAGATACTCTCTTATGAATAAACTTCGGTCCATTTCTTCCTTTAGTGAGAATTTTAAAATGCAACGAACTTCTACAACAATTCGCCAAAATACTTAGAATAGGAAAAACAGTACGTATATATATATATATATATATATATATATATATATATATATATATATATATATAAATGATCATTGAAAATGGACAAAATCCATATTTTAGAAGTCCACCCACCGTTTTCTTACTCACCAATCCATGTTGAGACACGTTTTACCGTATCACGACTCATCAGTCGAGCTAGAATTGACAAATAAGAGAATAAAACAGTACTTATTCCCGTACTGGCATAATATCGTGGTGAGATAAAATAAATTTTACCTAAAAATGAAAAGCACACCTGCCCTCAATCGGAGGCCATTTACGGCCACAAGCCGGCAGAGAAATGGTCAGCAAATTTCCAGTTTCCACGTAAATTTATGACGTTAAAATTTTGCAGTGGTCTTTCGGCCTATTACGTCTCAATATTATTCAACAGTCCGTTTATAAATCGAAGATCATTTTTTATTTTTATTAAAAAATGCACGTAAAAGAAAAACAATACTAATACATTACACACAATGCCAGATGTCTTTCATTTGTTCGTTTCCATAACTGACCTATTATTTTCTAAAGTTTTCGTTTTAAGTAAACAGTAAAAATTTTTAATATTATATCATTTATAAATATTTTTCTATTGAAACACACAGCATATTTTATAGCTTTTAAGGCTGTTAAGATATATACCAATATTAAAGTAACTGGAAAACAGGGATAGCTGAAAGAAACAAATAAAAATCATTCTCAGATTCTTAAGGAGACTGTAACCGTTTCCGCTTGGCGCCCCGTCCAGAAATGCCCGACTTCTTTCCAACTCGATTGTCTAAAAACAATTCCATAGATTTTAACATTGTTTTTTTGTTTAAATCATCGTATTTTCAGCTTTAATTTAACTCCGATCCCATTAAAGAATTTCAATGTTCAAGCTAGTGGTAATCTAGGAAAAGGATGTGAAAATGTGTGTTTTTTTATACATAATGTTCCTTTTATGTAATTCTACTGCTCCGATTTCCAACTTCTTTTTTTCTAGCTATTTCTCGATTATTAGGAAACAATCTGAGTGTAATAGATTTTTAAAATTGTGCTTTGTCTCATTACAGCTCCAGTAAAACTAAAGTACCAAGATACGTCTCAATTTTTTTCCTTCCGATAATTTTTCTTTTCGGAATTTTTTGACTTACGGAAAAAATCTGTGCCGCTATATCTACTATGATAGCTGAAAAAACGAACATTGTATTTCAAAAAAGTGATTTTTCAGGACAAGCGATTTTTCAAAAACTCCTGGTTTCGAGCTCGTTTTTTTAGTTCTCTGTTCTTAGAGTGGAGAACAGTAGAAAAAGTATCTATTATGTTTTCTATGGACTATATCCAACTATTAGATGGGATGAGTTTTTATATGACTTGTGTGTACTTGCTACCAGGTCACTTTTGCTACCTGAGCCTGACCTCGTTTATTTGCGTCTCTTTTCTTTTCTATCGTGTGATGCCACGTTCTAGTGCAGATTTGTAAAAAACGGAAAAGATCTTGTGAGTGAATCCCAAAACGCCCGGCTTCTCTGTTTCCAGTAATGAAATCCACGATTTTCGTTCTTGGACTCATGTCAAAGTGTCTCCGGTATTTGACTATTATTATAGTTATTTCTGATCGAGTAAAAATAGTATCGTGGAAAATTCACTAACAAACAATATTGTGGATAAGTACAAACATGTTTTAGCAAAACTTTTCAAGTCCAGTCCTCTAATAAACGGAACGGGGTTCGTGATCGAACTGAGTGAAAAAACGACCACAACTAGCCAACTTCAAAAAATTATTTTACCCACTTTTAGTGGTCAGATCGATTTAAAATTTACACCATCGCATGTAGTTTAATAAAAATCAATAAAAAAAATGTTTTTACCCAAAAACGGTTAGAGTCCCCTGAAGAGATTTTTTTAAAACTTGTTTTAACTGTCATTTTTTTTTCAATTTACTCTAATATTGGTATTGAGCTAAAAAGAGTTTTAAAAGAGGTCGCAATAGGTCTTTAACTCGGAGAACTAGTAATAAAAATGTGTTTTTTTAATATTTTTAATTTTTGTTGTAGTTCTTTAAAAGTCTGGTGCACAAATTAATTTTTTTCTACTTACTACATCTTGTAAAAACTTAAGAAAACAACAAAAATTTAAAATTAATGGTAACTCTCCGAATTATACAGTTTGACGAATTTAGCAATTCCTGGTTATTATAAATAGTTCGTAAATCCAAGCACGTTTGGGATAGTTAGCAACTGATTCTTTTAAGAAGTGTAAGAAAGAACTCCGCCCTAATCGTATTGAAATTGAATCCCGGTTAAAAATGTAGTATATTATGCTTCAACCCATTCTGATGAAAAGTCTCCATGGACACAAAGTCCAAAAATGAATAGATTAGGAATTATCGAGGGTGGAATTAGTCATTCTTGCGTTTTTTTGAGGACTTATTTTCATTAGACCTTGATTTTACGAAAAATCCAACGGGATTATATGTTTTTGGGTCGCTAATTATGAATATAATAAATATATAATAAAAGATTGTTTTTAGTCAATTTCCACTGGTTTATTTAAATTGCGATGACGCGTTTCGCTGTCGATGCAGCTTCTTCAGATCTAGATCTGAAGAAGCTGCATCGACAGCGAAACGTGTCATCGCAATTTAAATAAACCAGTGGAAATTGACTAAAAACAGTCTTTTATTATATATTTATAATGAATTTCCATCAAGTAGAAGCTACAACAATCCAAAATATGAATATAATAAGTATTTTGACCCATTTCGCTCCTACTTTCGAATATTGGTCATTTTAGCCATTTCTGGAGTCGTTTTTTTTTTAATTCATCTAGAAGAACATATTTTTGCGAAAAATTCTAACGGAATTTTATGTTTTTGAGTTAATAATTACGAATATAATAATTATTTTGAACCAGTTTGATCCTACTTTCCAATAGTGTTTATTTTTGGCCAACTTTTGGCCCTTTTATGGACTCCAGACTTCAGAAATGGCCAATATTCGAAAGTAGGAGCCTTTTCTCAGTGTTTTTTTTTACTAATTCCACGCTCGATAATTCCTAATCTATCCTTTTTTGGACTTTGTTTCCGTGGAAACTTTTGATCAGCATGGCTTGAAGCATAACATACATTTTGAGCCGATTTGACCGGGATCCAATTTCCATAAGATTAGTGCGGGGTTCTTTTTATTAAATTATTAAAACCTACGAACATCCGGAATAATATTTTTGATTCTTGTCGTTTGCAAATTTTAAGAACATTGGTTTATAAAATTTAAACTTTTTTTAGAAATTTATGCCATATTACTTGTTAATAAAATAACTCCAAAAAGATTGTAAGACCCAAGGTTTTTTTGTTACATGAAATTTAATTTTTTTCATTAAGAGGGTAAACAATTACGATTTTCGTGCGCGCTGAAACTTAATTACAACAAAACAAAATATATGATCAATCAAACTGATGAAGAGGATCAATTAGAAATAGACGGAAGCCAGATAGATAGAGTGGAGAGTATACGTATGTGAAACAGAATCACTATCGGCAAACAAAACCAAGACCTGGAAGTCATCAATCGTATTAGGTCGACGTGGGCGGCTTATGGAAGGCTTGAGGACGTTATGGAAATGGATTTACCTCTAAACCTAAAGACAGTAACCAATGCACATTGTCAGTTTCTACATACGGAGCTGCAACTTGGGTGTTTACGAAGGCCAATATAGAAAAACTAAAAATCACACAAAGGGCAACAGAAAGAAAAATTCTCGGTATCTCTTTAAAAGATCAGAAAACAAATGCGTTGATACGACTACAAACCGAAGTATGCGACGTCAGTAGAAGAACAGCCTCCTGGAAATGGTCGTGGGCCTGCCATGTTGCAAGATCCGAGAACAAATGGAGAGAAAGACGAAACGTTGGTAGATCCCAGATGCGCGAGAGTGATAATCTTAAGAGCACGGCTGGCGCCGAAATTGGTACAACGTGGAGCAGAATAGAGACAAATGGAGAGATCGCAGAGATGCCTACATCCTGAGGTTGAAAGAACACGAGGAAGAAGAATAAATGCGTACTTAGGTGCAGGTAGATCTCTTTTAAATGTCCAATAATAGTCCACCAACAATCTAGGGCCCTATTTCCCTTGGAATCGCTTTTGCATGCTGGAAATGCTTGGTCAAATTTTGGCGCGTCTTCGTTGCTAACAGCACCTAGATTTTCGAGAAAGCAGCGAATCAAAATATATTTTTCACAATATGTTACATCCCAAATATGTTACAAAAGTTTTTTGCCTTCTCAAAAGGTTTTTAACGGCATTTCCGAAACTGTCCCAGCTTATTCGAGAGGATTTAGACTTTGCCCAAAGTTGTTCTTCAATTCATAAGTTGGATCGCATTCCGTGTCATCCGGTTGACTAGAGATGAGAAACAATTCTTGGGTTTCTATTAATTTAGAAGACGTTAGCTGGCACAGGTAATTCAGCACTGTGAGTAGCTGGATTTTTTGCAGGCACGAGGGTATACCTTTTATGTAAATTGACTAAAAGAGACAACCACCTACGTGATTTTTAAGTTCTGTTAAAATCATTTGATCCTCGATGGACATATTTTGAGATCCCTTAGTTCATCCTATAGGAAGTCCGACATACATTATACAGCAGACATGTGGGACCTAAAATTTGTCCTGATGTTTAACGGGGAAAACGAAAAGTATAATCAACTTAGCACTTGCCAATTAAACGTGTAAGATTTCGCCACTTATTTTGAAAAGTTAGTTCTCCACAGACGTAATAAACACTATCTGATTGAAATACTTCCTTGACATAATAATAAGGGATATAGGATAAAATTGAATTAAAATTTTTCAGGTTAATAGTCATTTAGCCACAATTACGAACGTCTTAAACGTAATCACTCGCATTTTTTGTTAAGCTAAATCGGGAAGGGAGGAAATAATAAAGATTCTGCAGTATTTCTATTATGCCTGTATGTCACAACAGTCCCCAGACCTCCCCAACTCCGTACAAGGCCAGTAATTACCAATGTTGGTTCAGAGGAGGTGCCCGAAATTACCAGAGAAGAAGTAAGAGCCGCAATATAACAGCCGCGAGGCCACACGTGTCCTAGTGAAAATAGGGTATCAGCGGAAACGTTGAAGAATGAACGGAGGTAGAAGATGTATTATGCATTCTCTTTAAGAAGTGCTTAGTGGATGGCGAAATGCAGAGATAATTTTATTGTTCAGAGAAGTGCTAACAAGTTGAAAACAACGTAGAGATCGATGGAGAGAACGATACTCGGCATTAGTCTAAGGGACCAAGTAAGGAATGAGGACGCCAGAGTCAGGACTAATGGACAAAGCGGCTTCTGTTTTGGCGCCCAAAAATTTCTGCACGCAGCGCAGGACGTCCCCAGTTCCGATGGCGGATGATATATGGCGGCATGCGGGCGCATCGTGGATGTAACTTGCCCAGGACTGCAGAGCATGGAAAGGGATGGGGGAGGCCTACGTTCAGGAGTGGACGGCGACGGGCTGAAGAAGAAGAAGTATATGCTACCGTCACAAAAAAAATTATTTCAGTTTTTTTAACGATTACACAGGTCAACATTTTATCTAGGCTTGTACTCGGTAAACCAACTAGGTATCTTAGGGTTTTTGGGGTCGCTGATCACGATGAAGGGGTCGGTTAACCTTTATCAGGTCAGGTTCAAGGTCATTTGAAGGTCAAATTGAGCCAATGCAGCCAAAAAATCTGCAAAAATTCGTACGTATGTTTTTTGGGTCATTGAATCTGAATCCGGTGTTATTTTTTTCATATAAGGTCTTCTGAAGGTCACTAGAGGTTACTTCAAGGTCATTCTGAGGTTATTTGGAATAAAACAGTTATGAGCAGGCCAAAAAATCTGAAAAAAATGGTGTATACGTTTTTTAGGTCTCTGGTTCAGAATTAGAGGTCGATTAACCTCCAACAGTTCAGGTTCAAGGTCATTAGAAGTTCAAATTGAGCCAATGCAGCCAAAAAATCTGAAAAAATTCATACGTATGTTTTTTGGGTCACTGAATCCGAATCCGGTGTTATTTTTTTCATATAAGGCCTCCTGAAGGTCACTAGAGGTTACTTCAAGGTCATTCTGAGGTTATTTGGAATAAAACAGTTATGAGCAGGCCAAAAAATCTGAAAAAAAATGGTGTATACGTTTTTTAGGTCTCTGGTTCAGAATTAGAGGTCGGTTACCCTTCATCAGGTCGGTATTAAGGTCATTTGGAAGTCAAATCATTGGATAGCCGCCAAAATAAACCGTTGCACGTGTTTGTTGGAATTCTGAATCGGAATGTTTGTCTTCTTCTCACTCGTGTCTCCAAGAATACACCGGAAGTTATGTCTACTTTAATACTTTGTAAGATTCTGGAACTTCATCGGAATGTTCTGACAATATTCTCATTTTGATTTGTGCCAGTAAGGTCCTCCACATTTCCCGTTATGTGCATCTGTACTCGAAGAGGGAGTGATTTTATAGCATAGCATCTACTATATATAAAAACAACGAAACGGAATTGTTTAAAAATCCAAGAGTCACCCTATTTTCAAAAAAAAGTAAAAATATCACACTGTAAAGACGGTGAAATCGTTTTTTCTTGTGAAATATTAAAATATTATTCTGATCATCCAAGAATTTTCTCTCTTCGCTTCACCCTTCTGATCGCTCCGTTGACCAATTTGTGTCTCTTTTAAGGCTCCAACAGTAGTCAGCTAACATATTCGTACCCCAAACTCCTTGATATCTTTGTTCAAATACTTTCAGATCTTGATGCATACGTTCTCCTTGCTCTTCACTGAAGTCTCCTAGGTTCTCGGGAAAGTAGTCAATGTGAGAATCTAGGAAATGAACCTTGAGATTCATCAGACATCCTAGTTCCCTGAAGTTATTTACCATTTTCGCAACGATTTCTTTATAATTTGGATCTTTATTGTTTTCCAAAAACTTTTTCGTCACTTCTTTGAAACTTCTCCAAGCTGCCTTTTCTTTGTCAATCATCTTTCTTTCGAATTCTACATTTTTGAAAAGTCTTATATCAGGTCCGGTAAAGACACCTTCATTTATTTTCACCTCCGAAAGTTTTGGCAATACTTCAAAGATATGCATGAAAGCATCGCTCTGGTTTCTACTCATTACTTTAACAATTTGTTTTGCCAGACCTAACTTTATGTGCAATGGTGGTAATAGAACTTTATGAGGAGGTACCAAACTTTCTGCTAAAACATTTTTCTCACCTGGGATTAGATTTTTTCTTGGTGGCCAAACTTTTACTACGTAATGTTTATCTCTAGCACGACTGTTCCATTCACAAAGGAAGCATGGATATGATACAAACCCTGATTGCAAACCGAGCATGATCGTTATGATTTTTAAATCACCGCAAAGTTCCCACTTATGAGAATCATATTTCAGTTTTTCTAGTACGAGTTCTAAATTGAAATATTCTTCTTTTAAAATGACCGAATGAGCAAGAGGCAAAGGGGCATACGTATTCCCATTGAAGAGCAAGATCGCTTTCAAACTTCTTTTCGATGAATTGATAAAAAGGCGCCAATGACTAGCTGTATATTCGATACCATATTCTTTGACTAATCCACTAACATCATTGCAATAAATTAAATTACCAGATTTTGTAAAATACTTTTTGAATGGTTTTTCTCTTGAACGGTAATATGTTACTCTTGTCCCTGGTGCTAAACAATTTTTTTCCTTTTAATCTCGATGCTAAAAGTTCAGAACCTTCTGTTGAAAGTCCTAAGTCTCTACAGAGATCACTCAGGTCACCTTGGTTAAAATGTGTTTGTTCTGACATACCTTCATCTTCCGAGCCTGAAGATACATTATAGGCTTCACTTTCACCATCTTGCGATGTATCTAATGATTCATCATGCATTTCCATATCATCAGAAACTTCAAAATGCTCTGCATTGCTATGCCTGCTGTCATCATTATCAGGTGCAGTTTCTATATATATGGGCAATGTTACAGATTCTACGCACGGATAAGTTACAGAGTTTTTGTTATTACGATTATATCCTTTGAAATTCGTTAAGCAGAAATAACAATTAGACGTATGGTCTGATGGATTTCTCCATTTCATCGGTGCAGAAAATATTTGTGCCCTTGTTCCAAACAAAATATTGCGGCATTTACTACAGATGACATTCGGAGTATAAGAGTTGTTCAAGGAACTCGTGTCGATATTAAACAAACTTTTATATTTTGTTTTCAAAGTCTCAGAAAATTTAAATTTATTTTTGGGAGTATACAGCCCACAAACGATACAAAAACAGTTCACATTATTCTTACAAAATCCTTGACTTGTAGCATTAAACTCTTCAAAAGCCAAGTTTCCCACCGTTGAAGAGCTACGGTCGCTGGATGACGACGGCTGCGGGCCCGCTTTCCCACCCTGACCAACCGCCGATTCTGGGGTTCCGAGCCCCTGTCTCGTAGAAGTTTTATTTGTAGTTGCCATGACGGCATGGCCATAACCCAGGGACTTCGCCGGATAGTGGAACAACTCCGTTGCCCACCGTCACCGCGTGGAGGTGCCCTGGGTGCAACTACAAGTATTAGTTCATTAGCCCACATTTATTAAATATGCATATCAAATAACTTTATGGAAATGTTAGTGGAGTTTTAAGATTGAGACAAAAACTTTCTGTATAAAATAAACCGACCTCGAAGCAAGTATAATGCTGAAATATACTACTAGCACTTGATCATAACCTTTTCCTCTACCCATGTTCTTGTATTCCTGCTTGAAACGATCTATGGAAGAAATGGTAGGGAAGAAAAGAACACAGATTAGGAATTAGTGACCCAAAAAAGGTGGGTATCGTTTTTTTTAGATTTTTCAGCCGCTATCAATTAAATTGACCTTCAAATGACTTTGAACCAGATTTGATGGAGGTTAACCGACCTCTAATTCTGAACCAGAGACCTAAAAAACGTATACACCATTTTTTTCAGATTTTTTTTGGCCTGCTCATAACTGTTTTATTCCAAATAACCTCAGAATGACCTTGAAGTAACCTCTACTGACCTTCAGGAGACCTTATATGAAAAAAATAACACCGGATTCGGATTCAGTGACCCAAAAAACATACGTATGAATTTTTTCAGATTTTTTGGCTGCATTGGCTCAATTTGACCTTCAAATGACCTTGAACCTGACCTGATGAAGCTTAACCGACCCCTTCATCGTGATCAGCGACCCCAAAAACCCTAAGATACCTAGTTGGTTTACCGAGTACAAGCCTAGATAAAATGTTGACCTGTGTTATTTGTACCCAAATATATTTTAATATCAGGGTCAATTTGTTAGTACAAAAACAGTATCGATCAGTGTAATATTACAGCAGTTTTTCCCTTCTTTAGAAAAATAGCGAAAACGTCACCATAACATATTCTTAAAAGATTACTATTGCGTGCCTCTTTTACTTTTTGTTTTTCTAGAGCACATGTAAATAGTTTTAAGATGTTTTGTAAAATATTTTAAGCAAAAAAATACTTGCAGCTTAAAAGCTTATAAGCGTTTTGAGCAAAATATTCTATGCTCGTTGAAATTGTATAGGAACAGAAAACAAGTGGATTTTGTAAACCATACAACCGTCTTTAAATTTTAGTGTGTGATGTTCAATCTAAAGTATGCATTTTCTCTCATTCCGTCTGTCGTTTGGAGCAAAATGCCTTTTTTTCTTTATTTGGTGCAATTTTTTTTTCAAGCAGCTAACATTAACAATTTTTATGTCAGTTTTTTATTTTATTGTCAAATTATGCACAGTTTAGTAAAAACAGTTAAACGATAGAAAAATAACGCGTTGTAATTTGCAAGAGTTTTTTTGTTACCGAAATCCAGATGTATTCGTATGCCATATTCTAGATAATAATAAAGTGTGTTCGGCTATCAACCAGCATAAAACGCTTCGAATAAGATGTTCACCAGCTCCCTGGCTGTATTTCATCACAAACAAAATTTTTAGTAACTTCAAGAGAAATGATCACCGAACTCACTTTTACACTCATGTTTACTGTTCCAATTGCAAAGAAGGGAGAGAGACTTAGTGGCTTAGCGGACAAAGATGTTGGGCAATCTTTTCCATTGCGTTAAAAGTACGGTGGTTTCAAATCTAATGGACGTCCCTCGGACGCGCTCACTACCTATAGACAAGGCGAAATCGGCGCCATCGTTGGAAAAAATTTTCTAATTGAATTTTTTTTCATAACCTTCTCCAGGAGATGCCCCTGAAAGAGGATCAACATGTTGCCGGGCGGTAACCTGGTCCGAATTTGTTTAAACAATTTTTTTTTAAACAAAGTCCAAAAATTGAAATTTTCGCCCCGGAACAAGTTTTTTTAGGTAAATTGGGCAATTTTGAACAAAAAATGTCTCTTGTGAATTTTCTCTAAAATGCGCCGTTTTCGAGATATCGGCGATTTTAGGTGCGAGAAAACGCGAAAATGGCCACTTTCACCTCCCAATATCGGGGTCAAAAATTAAAATTTTCAATGTTGCCAAGTGTCCAAATTAAAGTTTGAGATCTCCTCTACAAATTACCGTAGGAAATATTGCAATATCTTCATTTTTAAATATTGTTTTTTAACAGTTAACAAATTGCGTTCGAGCGCCCGCGGCTGCATCGAAACTGTATACATAGATATATACGCAACGCCCGTACTTAGGCGCACGGAACTGTATACGCACTGCGATGCTCTATAAAGCTTTGTTTCTTGATTTCTTATTAAAATTAATATATTTGAAAAGTATGTAAAAAATATTTATTTATTAAAGAGTAATTGTTATATCAAATTTAATTATTATAACAAATGAATATAAATAAAAATTCAATATTCGATTAGGATGGTAGAAGAATTAAAACAATTTTATGAAATATAACTTATATATATTTAATAGAATTTTCGCAAATATTTAAATTACACCCACACATGAGTATACAACTTACGTTGTTGCTTTTGCAATTACATGCATTAGTTTTTACAATTTTTTGTACATTTACATTGCCTAATTAACGAATCTGGTATCGAATTTTTTAACATGAATTTGGGTAACAATTCACCTGTTTCTATAGTGTAACCAAATTCTGTTGCATCTAAATGTCGATACCGAGAATACAATGACATTTTCCATATGTACGTTTGTAGTGAAGCTCGTGAAATGTGCAATTTTAAAGCATCGGATGTACATGGAATTTTTCCAAAATTAATACCCATCCCACAAGAACGTTCTAAAATTATTTATCTAGCATTATCTGCTGTTTCTCCAGCTTTATTCAAAATTTTCAAATACAATTTTTCTAATGCATTGAATTCCATGGCATTTAATTGTAAGCCAGTACCAAGTGGGGTTAATGCATTTTGAGTATCTAAATCAAAGACTAAATCTAAAGCTTTATTTTTAGTACCTACTTTACTAGTAGTATCACAGCCTGTAAACGCATGTAAAGCAGGCAAAACTTGACAAACTTGACTAGTTAAATATTCAGCAGCTACATTACAAGACAATAATCTTGGCTTCTGACCAACTACTTTAAAATACAATCCTGTACAACCAATTAATTTGAAAAAGCTCCAATAATGAATTGCTAATATAAAAACGTCGGTATCAACGGAATGAATTATTATTTCAGAATTATAAGGTAACATATATCGAGCATGACAAAATATCCTTGTATCAGCCTCTAAGTGATTGTTTTCTAACTCAATAATTTCATGTATATTATTTCCCTGTATACAATAGCACTTTTCAATGTTATAGAATCCACCTGATATTATTAATTGTTGAGTGTGACTTAATGCAACGTAATTTACAGCATTATTAGATAAATATTGAACCAATTGAAACTTATTATTTGTATTCATCATTAAAGTTTTAATATTTTTTGGAATTTTTGTATCACAGTTTTGAATAAATATATTCGCGCCTACGTACGGGCGTTGCGTATATATCTATGTATACAGTTTCGATGCGGCCGCGGGCGCTCGAACGCAATTTGTTAACTGTTAAAAAACAATGTTTAAAAATAAAGATATTGCAATATTTCCTACGGTAATTTGTAGAAGAGATCTCAAGCTTTAATTTGGACACTTGGCAACATTGAAAATTTTAATTTTTGACCCCAATATTGGGAGGTGAAAGTGGCCATTTTCGCGTTTTCTCGCACCTAAAATCGCCGATATCTCGAAAACGGCGCATTTTAGAGAAAATTCACAAGAGACATTTTTTGTTCAAAATGGTCCAATTTACCTAAAAAAACTTGTTCCGGGGCGAAAATTTCAATTTTTGGACTTTGTTTAAAAAAAATTTGTTTAAACAAATTCGGACCAGGTTACCGCCCGGCAACATGTTGATCCTCTTTCAGGGGCATCTCCTGGAGAAGGTTATGAAAAAAAATTCAATTAGAAAATTTTTTCCAACGATGGCGCCGATTTCGCCTTGTCTACTAAGTGTAGGACTCATTTCGGTCTATTGAATTTTATTAGCTAGGTGTAGTTAAGGCAGCGTCGCGGATGTAATTAAGGTAGCATCAAGCATGGGCCAACAGAATAAATGTAAGACGCAAACTTCCAATACAGTTGAAAATCGCACCAACAAAGCTAAAATAGGGAGCCCTTAGCACCCCCTGTCTTCTCCATTGACGCATTAAAAAAGATTCGGACTTGCGATCTCTTTAAGGGGCGTGTCACACGTTACAAAGTCAGTAATATAGTCAATGTTTCGTGTGATTTTTACCTTAATTTTTTACGTCGCTGATTATTTGGTGAGAAAAAAATCTCTATTATAATTGAGGCGTTTATTTTAGAAACAGCATATGTCCAAAATGTTAGGTTTGTTCGGAATATACATCCGAAAAGGACATCGTCCTCGGAAACCTAGAAGCTGTTCATCTATTGTTACGTACGGTCCGGGGATGTAGTTAGAACGACAGTGGCCTATGAAGATTTCCCAAACTTTTCTGATTGGTATAAATGGATCAGCAGTTCTTAGTACTGGTCGCAAAGTTTTATCATCCATACGTAAACACCTTATCAGAAAATCAAATCTGTCTCTGCTCATGGCAGCAGTATATCTGTTTCCTGAATATGAACAATCAAATAGTTCGTCCGTAGTCAAGTGGTTGTCTTTCATAGCCGCGGTAAGTGTCAATATTCCTATAAGAGCACGAATTTCATCACAGGTTGCAGGTTTAAAAGTTGCTTTTATATCAGGCCTTCGAATCTTCAGCTGGATTTTCTGCGTTAGTCCATTTTGTTATCTCCTCCACAATGTCGTCAGTTATAAATATACTAAAGCATTCCAGTGGATCATAAAGACTTCTATTCATTCGGGTGGGACCCCTAGAGGTTCGTATAATGTTAGAAGCTGATGTCCTGCCCCTTGTTCTACCTTTAGAAGCCATCCAACGATGACCGTTTTTGCCTCTAAGTGATTGATGTTGTGGCATAACTATAGAATTCGGCATATTAGGCGAAGTGCTATGGAGGCTATCAGACACAACTTGAGACATATTTTCAGTGCTAACGGGAGTTCCCGATACTGGTGGACTCACCTCACAATCTTCGACATCACTTTGGACTTCATCTTGGATCAAATTATCTTCAATTTCACTGTCCGAACCCCCGACCTCATCATCGCTCAATTCTTGTAATAACCATGTAATTTGTGCATCTTCTAAACGGCCTTGTGACGTCATTTTCGCTATAGAAATAAAGCCTACAGAGAAAAATAATAATGTTGTAAAATACATAAATTTCTGTTACAAAAAACATTAGTTGCATATTTCTGACAAATCGTAAAAAAACTAACGCAAAAGATAACCATACGTCACTTCGACGTACGGTAGGTATTTATTTACGAAAATAGCGTACTTACCTGAGCGACACAGGTATCCCTTGCAAGCTCTGTGGGCCGACTGAGTTGGCAGGAACGACAAACGCACTGGCGCCATAAACGAGCGAAATATATCGATTTTTCAAAATCGATTACGTCGATTCAACGTAGGTTATTTTTCTAGGGTTAAATAAAATCACAACTACCAACTATTAGAATGTTACGCTGTTGTCACGTTTCACTAGTTAAAAACTAGACTTATTTTGTTTATATATATATATATATATATATATATATATATATATATATATATATATATATATATATATATATATATATCAAGGATTTTCTACAGCTAACGCGGTCTTCCGTCTCTCAGCCTTTGATTCCATCCGTTTCTATCTTCCCAGTCTCCATCTGTCCCATCTTCCCATCTCTATGTCATAAACATTTCTTTTTGGATGTTAGAGAACAATTCAGAGACATCAAATAAACGGAACCACCACTATCCATCCGAACGATTTTGAAAGAGGATCTAGGAGAGTTATTCTGTGTGCTAGGTCCATAAAAAAGGAACATTTTCTTATCTAACTTTAAGTTATCAAAAACGCCGATTCAAATCATCAATAAATAAATTAAAGAAAAGCTTTTCGATATTCGTACTTTGAGATACTTCAGACTCTTTCTCTGTTAGATAAATAATTTTTGAAATCAACAATCTGCGGGCATCTTATCAAATAAGTTCCTGACTATTCATCTCCAATACCCATATTCCTTAACTTCAACAAGAGAACTATGTGATTTACCCTATAGAACACCTTAAAAAAATGAGCATAATCTGAATACACCTGAGTGTCTTTCTCCAAAGTGCGATATGAAGTCATTATGGGTCAGAAGATTAAGGTGAATGTTTTTTTTTCCAGTTTGGAGTCCAAATTAACGAATAAAATTATATATATATATATATATATATATATATATATATATATATATATATATATATATATATATATCAAGGATTTTCTACAGCTGACGCTGTCTTCCTTCTCTCAGCCTTTGATTCCATCCGTTTCTATCTTCCCAGTCTCCATCTGTTAGACCCCTGTCCTCCATAGCCTCGTCCACATCGTCTCTCCACGATCGTCTGGGTCTTTCTCTCCCTATAGGGCTCCAATCCGTTATTTCCTTTATCCACCTATTATCTTCGTTGCGTCTTATGTGTCCATACCATTTTAATCGTTTTTCTTCAATGGTGTTTATTGCGTTCTCTTTGATGTTCATTCTGCTTCTTATTTCTTCATTTGTTATTCTCTCCAAACGCGTCACTCTACAACATCTTCTCCAATACTCCATCTCTACCGCGTTAATTTTAGATTTATTTCTTTTGTTGATCGTCCATGTTTCTGACCCGTATGTCATTATGCTTTGTATTATTGATTTGTATATGCGTGTTTTGTTCCTCTTTGTAATGTGCTTGTCCCACAGGATCGAATTTAATTGTCTTATGCATGTCCGCATTTGTCCTAATCTAGCTTTAATCTCTTCTTCTGATGTTGCGTTTTTCGAAATGATGGTTCCTAAATATTTAAATCTATCGGTTCCTTTGATTATTGTTTCGTTATCGACTTCTAGATTCTCCACGTTTCCCTCCTTTGTTGTTAGATATTCCGTTTTATCAAAGTTTATTGCTAATCCTACTTTAGTGTATTCTTCTTTCAGTTTTCTTACCATATAACTGAGGTCTTCCTCATCTTGCGCTATCATTACTTGGTCGTCTGCGAAACTTAGAGTATATAAGTAATCTTCTCGTACTGGGACCCCCATTCCACTACATTTTTGATTCCATTTTTTTAATGTTTGTTCGAGGTATATTTTGAATAGTGTTGGGGATGTAGAGCATCCTTGTAATAGGCATTTTGATGTTTGGAGTCTCTTCCCTACTTTATGTCCTATTTTTATGTTCACTGTGTTGTTTTCGTAGAGAGCTTTTACGGCGTATATTAGTTCTTTGTCAATGCCTATTTCTTTCATTGCGTTCCATAATCACTTATTTTATTTAATTTATGTAAATAAAATCAAATTTATAGTTTTCTGAGATATTTTTCTATCTTCTAATTTTTTTTAAGTATATTGAGAAAATTTGTAAAAGTAATTTCTGATGTAAAAATTTTACGTATTTTTTCTTTTTAAAGTTAAATTCAAGGTACAGTCCCAACCAAATTTTTTTTTATTATTGTTAAAAACATTAAAAATTTCATTAAAAAATTAATTAAAGTCGAACGAATTTTGATTTTAATAAAAAGTTGATACGAAAAACAAGCTTGTGAAAAAAAGACGTTTTATTATAATGCCGTATTTTAAAAGATATTGTGAGATATTGGTTTGGTCAGAATTTCATGTACTTTTATATCCGATTGTACCTACAAATCATCCTTAAGAAATAAAATAAAATAACTTGGACTTATGTTGTTTTCGAAAGAAAATAAAATAAATTAAAACTAATATTTTTTTATTACATTTTAAGTTATAATACTTGTGATCAAAATAATTCAGAGTCTTCGCAACCACTGCTATTGTCATCTTCATCGATTTCCATTATGTCATTGCTCTGCAGATCTTGTGAAAAAAAAAAAACGCCTTCATAAAAGCTTCCGTTTTTTGTATCTCCTAAATACGGTAGAAGATCGCTTATATTTTTTAGTATGGCAGATGATATTGGCACAGCTTGCAGATAAACTGGTGTGAGTTTTATGAAACCATTTTACCAGGTGTATGCATAAGTTTTTACCGGTTTTTGTGGTAAAGAAAACACGTAATTTTCAAGGGAAATTCATTTTTTATTTATTTCTTTTGCGGCAACCCATTCGTCGAACCATTTTCCAATTTCTTCGAAATTGCTGAAGTGCTGCTTTGCAAGCGCGTTCCCCATTGATGCGAAGAGGTGATAGTCAGATGGCGCCAGGTCGGGAGAGTACGGCGGGTGCGGAAGGATGTCCCATCCAAGCGATTTCAAGGTGTCTTTCACTGATTTTGCTGTGTGAGACGGCGCATTGTCGTGTAACAAAATCACTTTGCCATGTCTTCTGGCTCATCCCGGTCGTCTTTCGATCAATGCGTGATTTAAATTAATCATTTGTTGGCGATAGTGTTGTGCATTAACGGTTTTGCCGGGCTTCAAGAGTTTATAATACACAATACTGCTCTGGTCCCACCAGACACAAAGCATGGTCTTCTTGCCGAAGCGATTTGGCCCTGGTATTGAAGGACCGGCTTCGCCAGGTGACAGCCACGATTTTCTCTGCTTCGAGTTTTCAAAATAAATCCATTTTTCGTTACCCGTCACAATTCGGTGCTGAAATGATTTTCTTTCGTGGCGTTGAAGCAATATTTCACAAGTGATTTTACGATTTTCCATTTGCCGTTCATTCAAATCGTGTGGAACCCATTTACCGAGTTTATTGATCTTCCCCATTGTTCGTAAACGTCTGTTGATTGTTTCTTGTGACACATTTAATGCTTTTGCCAATTGCTGTTGTGTTTGAGTTGGGTCATCATCCAGTAACGCCTGCAATTCCTCGTCTTCGTACTTTTCTGGTCTACCAGATCGCGCACTGTCTTTCACATTGAAATCACCACGTTTAAATTGTCGAAACCATGTCTCACATGTTCTAATCGATGGAGCGTGTTCATGATATGTTTCTGCCAGCAAACGATGACTTTCCGCAGCATTTTTCTTTTGATTAAATAAGAAAAGCAATGCGTGCCGCAAATGTTCTTTTTCAGGCACAAAAGTCGACATGATCACTGAACGATACAATACAGACGCTAATGTTTAGCGGACTCAACTTGTGTATGTTGGTTAGGTTAATGTCAGACGAATAAACTGACGTATCTATCAAATTCATACACTGCATACTGTTCGCTGGTGCCATCTCTTAGTGAAACCGGCAAAAACTTATGCATACACCTGTACTTCTGACAATAGAGGATCTCCACGGACCATTGTAGGTGCCCCTTAACTTCACTACTGCAGTATCTATACTAATTTCGAACATGCGAACCTGTTTTAGGGAAATTGGCGGTTTAGCTGTTTTCAGAAAATATTGATCGGTGGCTAAGTTTATGTTATATATCTTTGAGGAATCCATTTTGACTAACGAAAATTTCGAGGGATTACTTCGTGCTGACAGTATTACTTTATCCCACTCTTCAGGTGTCTCTGCTCTTTCCAAATGACATTTATTTTTTTTCGATCAGTGCGAAGTCTTGATCATTTGGGAGATACGAATGACCCCGAACAGGAAAAAGGTACGTAATCTTGTCGAAAATTTTAAGTACATGGACAAGACTAAATATAAAGTGCAACATCACATAATTCTTGTTTTGCCCAGGACATCCATCACTAATCATTACAAGATCCCTTGTCGTAAAGTTGTTATTAAAAAAATGTAGCAATATGGAACACACATCGTTAGCACTTTTTTCCGCTTGCCCTTCAGTGTAGGTGTAAATAAATGCCTCATCTGTACCAAGATTGTGAATACCAAATATGTGGTGCCATAACTGATGTGAATAAAAAACTGGATTAGAAGGAATGTGGGGAAGAGGTAGATTCTGCATGAAATCAAAGCTTATGCAATCGATTTCTCCAGCCTTAGCCTGTATTTAGTACCGTTTCTCATTGTAAAAAATGAATCTCCTTTTCCATCGTTATTTGGATTTTCTTTGCGTCGGTGATTTCTTGGGAAGTAAGTTTTTGTTGAAACGAGTCACCCTGAGCACATGTGTCAGATCGTGGAAAGCCAAATTTTATATTAAAGTTGGTTTTAAATATTTTCCAGTAGATTTTATAAGGTATATTGATCAGATATTCAGATCGAAACATGGAATGCATGTCTTCTATAAACCTTCCGGCAGGTAAAAACGAAGAGGATTTTTGCGCCGTGAGTAATGAGATTGTCTTGGTTTAAAAGACCTAATGTGATCCTTAATTGAATTAATTAAGGGGTCTGGATAATCAGTTGACGTTTGCTTGTTTTTTCCTTTTAAATCTCTTGGTGACTTACCTCGTGTGATTAAGTGATTTTGGATGTGCCTAAGTCTTCCCACAGTTATGCCATGACGGCCTGTTTACACACTTCTATTTCTTTGCCTTTAAATCTTATATTAAATCTATATCCTGCAGAATGTGGTTTTTCAGTCTCGACATTTCTATTTCTCGGACGGCGTCTCTTTACCTCTTTCTAAGTTATTAGGCCAGACAAGTGAGGGTCTTGCTCGTTTTTATTGCTCATATTATAAAACTGTTCGAATAAAAATACTTTTGCTTCCCTACTAATATTTTCGTCACACTTGAACCGTTTACGTCTACAGAAACAATAAAAAATTTTTAATATATTTACCTAAAAGCTGTTATTTACCTGCAGTTCCTTCCAATACTGCGTTTTTCTATAAATTTTGGCCATTTTTATTACACTGGCTTTCGGTATTTTCTTTAATTTGCGCTCTGGCGCCCAGTGAGTCTATGTTCCACTACCACTTGCTACTGCATTCTCCATAGTTACGTGTAATAAATAGAACCTTCTAAAAGTGCAAAACCATGCAAACCTCTAACAAACAATACGAGGCTAAAAACAAAGCCTCTCCGTAATAAATAAACAACGCTACTAAGTCTTTGCTCGCCTAGTTTCCCTTGAAAAACAACATTACGCCATGGACTTGTGAAACAAACAAAACATATGTCGTTTTTATAGAAATACTGATATTTTGGTCGTAAATATCTGGGCACATGTAATATTTTTGGGGAGAGAGAAAACGATTTCTTGGGGCGATAGAGTTCAGTGTCTGCTACAGGATGACGCCAAAATCGCATTTTCTTAAATTTTGGACATATGTTGTTTTTAAAATAAAGGCCTCAATTTTATTGATACAATTTTCTACCATAATGAGATCTTGCCTTGCCAAAGTTGCTATTGCCACCACCGGTTGCGCCGTTGCCTTATGTTCGAGTAGTTAGCGTGCCTAGATGTGTCTCCATTGCTCCGTCATGTTTATATTTAAACGTTATCCTTCATTAAATGTTGACTTTGCTCAAATATCGACGAGTAACGATTTGGTTAAATGTAACTATTGTCAAATTTCTAAAATTTAAAATACTCTACGCACCCATAGCCGGTTTTACTGGCAGAACATGCGCGATCATTTCGGCGTCGCACGGAACTCAATACGAAGTAATTTTTTCCATAAGACAGGGTTGGAATTCTGTTCAGCGTTTTCGACTTGTCTTGGCCGCACGTTTAGGAGCAATATTTTTTCTTTTTAGTGCCGTCGTGCTTCTATTATAGTAGAAAGAGTTATCAACATTTTTCGTGCACTAAGTCTCCCTTCTTAATTTCCGAACGCTGAACGTTAATTTCTTTGTTATTCCACATGACTTGACAAGAACGATAAGTCATAAGTAACGACTGACCTTAGAATTTTTACAAAACCTTATTTTTTTTTAGTATACCTAGTAAGTGATATAATTTCTTTTAGAAAATTTTTATCACCATTCATTTTTTTCGGATGCCATTTAAAGTTTCAGCGACATTAAAAAGTAGATTTTATTTTTGTCATTATATGACATTTTAATTTATTTTTTAATTTTGCTGTTTTATTATTATTATTATTATTATTTTTATTTACAATATTAGGCTTTTTACCATTCTAGATTGACTATTAGCTGAACCAGGGTGTTTAGTTTACACGTAAATTCATGTAGTAATATATTAATTAATTGTGAGGACGTAAAGGAAATTTAGCAGTACTAAAAAAGATAGGATACAACAAATTGTACTAAGCACTACCTGCTTTTAAGTATTGGCCGTATCAACCACTCTGTCGGCTTAAAAGCTGCTGTGTCAGCTCTCCATGGATTATTAGGTATTTGCATTTAGTACAATTCGTTGTATCCTACTGTGACTTCTTGGATAAGTACCCGTAAATTCTGTTCTCTTGGTTGTCAATCCTAGCCCGACTGACAAGCTGAGATACGACGAAATGCGTCTCGGGATGGATTTGACGAATGAGAGAACAGTGGGTAAACTGTTGAAAAAAATGGGCCTTGTCCGTTTCCAGTATTTTTACATCAAGTACTAAAAGAGTTTAATAAAATACAAGCTTCTTCTTCCACGTACTGTAGGCCTCAAGCCTGTAGTTTCCTCACTCATCAGTTTTCTTGAGATGTTGATGTCCATGATGCGAGCCGTCTCTTTGGAGGTCTTCCCAGGGTCATCGTGTCCGTGGTTTACCATCTCGCGCGATTCTCGCTAGCCTCTCCTCAGTCATTCTCTCCACGTGATCTCTCCAAGCTCTTCTACGTTTACGTCCCCATCTGATTATGTCTTCCACTTTGCATTCATGTCTTATGTCTGTGTTTCTTTTCCTATGTCTTAATGTGTATCCAGAAATGTTTCTAAGTATTTTCATCTCTGTTGTTCGAAGAATGCTTTTCGTTCTTTTATTGTCTGCTCTTGTTTCCATAGCATATGTTAGTGTGGGTCTGACACATGTTTTGTATATCCTTACTTTTGCCTTTTTATTCATAAAGGCATTGTTCCAGATGATGTCTCGAAGTACTTCTGATATTCGGCTGGCTTTGTTTGCTTGGTCCTTCACTTCATTTGTTCTATTTTGGCATGAGGTGATTTGTATGCCTAGGTAGTTAAATGACATGACTTGTTCTATTGTTTTGTTTTCCAGAGCAAGTTTGCATCTTATTGGCTCTTTAGATATAACGAGGGTTTTGGTTTTTGTGGTGGATACCTGCATGTTGAGGGCTTTAGCTTTTGTGTAGAATGAGTGCAGAAGCCGCTGTAAGTCGTCTTCGTTCTCTGCCACGATCACAGCGTCGTCTGCATAACAGACGATGTTGATTTTACCCGTTGTAAGTAAATATCCTTCCTCCATGTCTCTGATATGGGTTATTATCTCGTACATTATTAAGTTAAACAGTTGCGGGCTTAACGAGTCCCCTGTCGGATTCCGGTTGGCGTTTGTATTGCCTCTGTCAGTCTTTGATTAACTAAGATGTGAGTACCTGTATTGTGGTTTAGTTGTTTTATGATGTCTATTATGTTTTTTGGCACGTTTTCTTTTTAGGATATCAACTACGTGTTTTAGTCTTACTCTGTCAAAAGCACATAAATGCGGGTTTTCCGTATTCTATGGGCTTCTCTACTACTTGTCTGACTATGAAGATGGCATCTATGGTTGACTTATTTTTTCTGAAGCCTTGTTGTTCTTCCGATATGTTTACATGCTCACTTATTATTGCTTCTATGATCTTTGTAAAGAACTTCATGGTTGACCTTAACAGAGTTATACCTCTGTAGTTTTCTGGTAATTTCTTGTTTCCTTGAATATAGGAATGGTTATGCTTTTTCTCCATTCATTAGGGACTTCTTTATAAAATACAAGCATATAAAGAAAAACGTCTCCCAACTTCATGATTTATTAGAGGTATAAGGAAAATTAACGAAAAATTATTCTGAAAATTTGGTTGTAGCGATACGGGGGAATTTTAGGCCTTGGAAAATATGTTGGAATATGTTACTAAATCGAAATGTAAAATACTTTAATTTTTAGGTGTAAATATCTTGAAAATAGTCGCCTATTGGTTTCATAGTTGCCATTGATTCCATCTCTTTCAAAAATATTCTGTAACAAAGTTCTGGAAATTGTTCAATAAAACACAAAATAGTTGTTTATTCCTCAATGTTTAGAGACCAAGAGGGCGACCCGAGATCTTGACTTGTCGACTAACCGTCTGCCTAGTTCATTCTATCGGGTGAGTCGAATATAACGTTGATTTTGCTGCCCCCGTGCCCTGGAATGCCCAGATAAGGCCCAAAATGCTACATCCAAAAATGGACTAACGTTGAACCACTTGAATCAAGTACCATAACGCAACTAAAAAAGTCGATCGCCCCAAAGAGCAGATGTCACCGAGACCGGATCCAGCTTTAGGACCCAAAAAACCATATAAAATCAATAAATTTAGTTTATTCTTGATAAAATAACGGGGAACCTGCAAAAGGCAGACGCCGTCAATACCGGAGAACGAAACTGGACCCGCTTTTTCCTGCCAAAAACGGTCGTTTTTCGATTTCAAAAACTCGAATTTTATGTGGTTAAATGATCCATTTTTGGATCGAAGTTTTTTGGGCGCTAAAGCTGGGTCTGGTCTCGGTGGCGTCTACCCTTGGGGTTTGATTCAAGCGGTTAAACGATAATCCGTTTTTGGATAGCATTTTGGGCATTCCAGGGTACGGGGCCGCAAAATTAGTGTTAAAGGCTTCTAAATGTCAACAAATGTTACAGTATTTGATTTGAGTGGTTAAACGACAGTCCATTGTTTGATGTAGCATTTTGAGTTTTATCTGAGCATTCCAGGGCACGGGGGGGCCACAAAATCAACGTGAAAGGCTTTTATTCGACTCGAGAGGTTTCGGGTCGCCTTCTTGGTCTATTCCCAGAACAGTTTTCAACGCTGATACTGTCTATCTTTCTGTGCATTTTCTTGTATGTATTCAATCGATTTAAAACCTCCCTTCCTCGAGTTGGTAACGTCAGTTTGAGAAACGAGAAAAATTTAAATCCAGGAATTGTTTTTCCACAAATATGGCTTTTTCTGACGAATATTTATTTATACGCCAATGCCTCATAACGCCAAAATAATATTTTTATTAACAGTTTGTTGATTTGGAAGGGCACAATCAAAGAAAACAGCGAGAATGGTCAGTTATAAACGTGGAATGTCGACAAGAACTACACAAATCAGTAACCACTTCTCTACGTTGCTTTAATGCTTTATACTACTCATACGCTTGTATTTTTCATTCCCCCTATATAAAGAATACTCGTCACGTTGTAAGAAGAGAAGTCGCAGATCCAGCTGACGAGGTTTAGTGGGTATGCCAGCCACTACGGCTGGAGAACCACCACATAACTAGAGCATTCTGGGGCACCCTTAAGGTGACTCGGTCTGCTTCATTATCCCTAAGGCGGATTCCTCCCCGCAAAAATAAGCTTGTGTTTTCGACCGACATAACGTACCAAGAAACTTTTCTGGCATTTTCAAGGATTCGGCATGTCATTGTCAACATAAAATTTACAAGAAATTCTTTCTTCTACAAATATATCCATCACTATGAATATGAATTAATCTAATTTACAAATATGGAATTTTTTCGGAAAAGTAAACTCAACATCCTGTCGATTTTCCCTGTACATAATTGCTAAAAAAAGAATAATTAGGTACTGCCCATGATTGTAACACCAATACGATGTACCGTCGGAATATTTTTTGGCATTATATTTTATAAATTTAGCTTATCCTTGTGTTAAATACAGAGTCTTACAGAAATAATGACATTAAGAGTTCACAATAGTCGATTGCTTCTGTGGAAGTGATTAGGGTTGGAGATCTACTGTTGCGTGTTCTATATTGCATTACGTATGTATTACTCTGTATGCTATAGTTTTTGATCGTTTAGATTTATGGAATTTCTTTATCCTAGTACAAGAAAAAAGAGAGGTTTGGATGTTTTGATTTAACATTGAGATAAGCTAAAATGATATAGCTTTTTATTTTTTTAGTTTAAAGTTGTATATACTAACGTAGATTATGAAATTTATGCGGATGATAAGTGCAACATATTTAGATAAATATATGTTATACAAGCTAAAGTTGCCTTTTTTATTAACATAAAACGTTACCAGCCTGTTAATATGGAATGAAATAGATTGCCGTGCAGGTAGGTATTCTAGGTATTTTACCTTTCAGGCATGCTGGTTGCCAAAACCCTTTAGTTCTGCTTAAGGGGCTATACAAGTGTGATAATTTCAAAAAATCGATTTTTTTACATATTTTGATGCTTTTACCAGATGTACAAGTATGAAATGCGGATTTTTTTTTCTAAAAAAGATGTTAAATTCGAAAGAATGATAAAAAGTGCTTTATTCAAAGTATGCTCCATCGCTTGTTATACATTTTTCCGATCTTTCGGGCAATTTGTGGATATCACGCCAGTAAAAAATCTTCCCATTTTGCTGCGAACCATTCATCGAGCCATTTTTTCACATCTTCGTACGAACCAAAGCGCTGCTCAGCAAGTGCGTGACCTATCGATGCAAACAAGTGGTAATCGGAAGGAGCCAAGTCTGCTAAGTCGCATGGGGTAGAACTTCTCAGCTGAGTGCTTCCAAGTTGTCGCGAACTGGTTTTGCCGTATGTGATGGAGCATTGTCATGAAGAAAAATGTCTTTGTGTTGCCTCTTTCGGTATTCTGGCCTTTTTTCAAGCAGCGAACGGTTCAAGTCGGTCAATTATTGTTGGTAACGTTTAGTATTAACCGTTTCCCCAAGTTTTAACAGTTCATAATAAACCACGCCCCTCTGGTCCCACCAAACACAGAGCATCGTCTTTCTGCCAAAGCGATTCGGTCTTGCACTCGATGTGGATGGTGCGCCTGGGTCTACCCTTGATTTTTTGCGCTTGGGATTCTCAAAATAAATCCACTTTTTATCCCTTGTAACTATACGATGTAAAAACGACTTTCTTTTGTACCGAGTGAGCAAAATGTCACACGTGTTTTTGCGATTTCCATTTATCTGTCGTTCAACTCGTGGTACCCATCTACCGGTCTTCTGAATCTTTCCCATCTCTCGTAACCCATTGGAAACAGCTTGTTGACTAACGCTCGATTGCTCGGCGAGTTGTTTTTGTGTTTGCGAATCATCTTCGTCCAACAATGCTTGCACTTCGACATCTTCGTATTTTTTTCGCGGTTGTCCACGTTCCTTGTCTGCAACATCGAAGTCACCAATTTTGAAACGCCGAAACCATCGTTCACACGTATCTTGCGATGGAGCATGTTCACCATAAGCTTCTGGAAGTAATCGGTAGGATTCAACAGCAGTTTTCTTCAAATGAAAACAAAAAATTAATGCTATCCGCGAATGCTCTTTGTTCGGTATAAATTTCGACATATTGAACACAACAACACTATGCACACACTTTTTCCAATTTATCACTAGTGCGCGTCTGACACTTGTTGATGACACAACAAAATGGCTCAGTCTCAAATTTTTATAGCACAAACTGCATTGGTGCACCATCTGTTGTCTGAAATCCTCATTTCATACTTGTACACCTGATATATGTGTAGAATAAGAGATCGAACTATCGAAGTCGGCAAATGTTTATTTTTGAAAATATAGCCCCCGCTCGGGGGGCCATAAATTCGTTTTTGGAAGCGTAACGCGAGCGGAGCAGGTATTAAAAGTCCAATGTCATGACGTCATCACGTAAGTGAAAGTTAAACATCTAATACTTCAGTGAACTGAAAATAGTCACAAAGGTAGGTACGTGGCAATAGATTATTACTTATGTGTTACACGTTGGTATAATTTAGTCATTTTATAGTCGCTGTACAGAGCACACCGAAGCATTATATAATATAATAACCGGTAAAGTGCAAGATGAACTTGCACAATTAGTGTTCCGTACGGATTGCTTCCGAAATAACAATTTTTGTTACGGAGATATAAAATGGGTCAGTGAATTCACAAAATACACCCCAAATGAGTTTTCAAGAAAGTTTATTTCCGATCTTTACTAAAAACTTATGACCTTGAAACTTTTGTTTTTTTTTTATATACCAGATAAATTATAAATTATTAAAGGTAATGCACGTGATAATTTCCGTTGAATCTACACCCTGTGGACAATATTCCAGAGTTTTTTCAAAATTTTTGACGAGTACTTTTCGAGATAAGGGGTGACATGGTTTTTCGCGATTTTTTAGAAATAATACAAAGAAAAACTGTGCGCAAGTATTACATTATATATATATATATATATATATATATATATATATATATATATATATATATATATATATATATATATATATATATTAAAAACCCCACTCGAAAAAATTTTTTTTCACTTCTGATTTCACCCCCCAAAACTAACCCCGTAAGTCAAAATTTAACTTTCAAAACTACACTGCTCTGATGAGGCCATCAGTTCCTATATTAGTACCAAATTTCAACTCTCTATGTCAAATAGTTTCGGAAAAAATCGGGCGTGATAGACGGGCGGACGGATACCGAAGTGATCTTATAAGTATTCCGTACGGAACACTAAAAATATGTGAAATAGCCATTTGGAGCACATACTTTCTTTGGAGTTCGACCGACAATAATCCGCAACATGACAACTGCCCAACTGGCGCGCAAGCTGAAAGATTCGATATAACAAAATTTAAATACGACTATTTTCCTCTAGATCCAAAAATTAAAGAAGATTTAAAACTAATTTATAACGATTTGAGCAAGCGTGATCTGTTAGAAAGGTGCAAGGGAGGTAATACACAGAACAATAACGAAAGTTATAATGGCTTGCTATGGCACTTTGCTCCCAAGCACCTCCACTAGCCAATTTTCTTGCTACTTGTAATTTTAACGATGGATTTAAGTCAGTTTTAAGAATGTTCCAAATAATGGGAGTCACTGTTGGGTCCTTTGTAAAGGATTATGCTGACAGCAGAGATATGGAACGAATAAAACATGCCAAGATCCGACACCAAGAGGCGTCAAAAGAGTGTCGGACGACTCGTAAAAAAGCTTTAGCGGCTCAACAAAAGTTTTTTGTGAAAGCGGAAGGTGAAATGTACGAGCCCGCAATGGCAGAATAACTGTAAGTATGAAAAAATTTAATTTTATTACTAAAAAATCACTGGTTAAATTTTTAAACGCGTTTTTCTCAAAACTGTATTTTTTAAATTTGCTGCAGCTGTAACTCGGAAACAATTTATTGTATCGACTTAAAAATACAGAGTCTTACAGAAATAATGACATTAAGAGCTAACAACAGTTGATTGCTTCTGTAGAAGTGATTAGGGTTGGAGATCTACTGTTGCGTGTTCTATGTTGCATTACGTATGTATTACTCTGTATGCTATAGTTTTTGATCGTTTAGATTTATGGGATTTCTTTATCCTAGTACAAGAAAAAAGAGAGGTTTGGATGTTTTAACATTGAGATAAGCTAAAATGATGATATAGCTTTTTATTTTTTTTAGTTTAAAGTTGTATATACTAACGTAGATTATGAAATTTATGCGGATGATAAGTGCAACATATTTAGATAAATATATGTTATACAAGCTAAAGTTGCCTTTTTTGTTAACATAAAACGTTACGAGCCTGTTAATAGAGAATGAAATAGATTGTCGTGCAGGTAAGTATTCATAATAAAACCCAACTCTAGATATCTTACCTTTCAGGCATGCTGGTTGCCAAAACAATTTAGTTCTGCTTAAGGGGCTATACAAGTGTGATAATTTCAAAAAAGTCGTTTTTTTTACATATTTCGATACTTTTATATGTATAGAATATGAGGTCGAAGTATCAAAGTCGGCCTATGTTTATTTTTGAAAATACAGCCCCCGCTCAGGGGGGGGGTCATAAATTCATTTTTGGAAGCGTAACGCGAGCGGAGCAGGTATTAAAAGTCCAATGTCATGACGTCATCACGTAACTGAAATAACATCTAATACTTCAGTGAATTGAAAATAATCACAAAGGTAGGTAAGTGGTAACAGATTATTATTTATGTGTGTAGTCATTTTATAGTCGCTGTACAGAGCACATCGAAGCATTATATAATATAATAACTGGTAAGTTGAACTTGCACAATTAGTGTTCTGTACGTTGATTGCTTTTGAAATAAAAATTTTTGTTACGGAGATATAAAATGGTCAGAGAACTCACAAAATACACCCCAAATGAGTTTTCAAGAAAGTTTGTTTCCGATCTTTACTAAAAACTTATGACCTTGAGATTTTTTTTTATATATATACCAGATAAATTATTAAAGGTAATGCACGTGATAATTTTCGTTCAATCTACACCCTGTGGAGAATATTCCAGAATTTTTTCAAAATTTTTTGATGAGTACTTTTCGAGATAAGGGGAGACATGATTTTTCGCGATTTTTTAAAAATAATACAAAGAAAACTGTGCGCAAGTATTACATTATATATATTTTTGAACTACACTGCTCTGATGAGGCCAAATTTCAACTTTCTATGTCAAATAGTTTCGGAAAAAATCGGGTGTGATAGACGGACGGACGGATACCGAAGTGATCTTGTAAGTGCTTTCCGGACGGAACATTAAAAATGTGTGAAATAGCCATTTGAAGCACATACTTGCATTGCAGTTCAATCGACAATAATCCGCAACATGACAACTGCCCAACTGGCGCACAAGCTGAAAGATTCGATATAACAAAATTAAATACGACTATCTTCCTCTAGATCCAAAAATTAAAGAAGATTTAAAACTAATTTATAAAGATTTGAGCAAGCGTGATCTGTTAGAAAGGTGCAAGGGAGGTAATACACAGAACAATAACGAAAGTTATAATGGCTTGCTTAGGCACTTTGCTCCCAAGCACCTCCACTAGCCAATTTTTCGCTACTTGTAATTTTAACGATGGATTTAAGTCAGTTTTAAGAATGTTCCAAATAATGGGAGTCACTGTTGGGTCCTTTATAAAGGATTATGCTGACAGCAGAGATATGGAACGAATAAAACAAGCCGAGATCTGACACCAAGAGGCGTCAAAAGAGTGTCGGACGACTCGTAAAAAAGCTTTAGCGGCTCAAACAAAAGTTTTTTGTGAAAGAGGCAGGTGAAATGTACGAGCCTGCAATGGCAGAATAACTGTAAGTATGAAAAATTTAATTTTATTACTAAAAAATCACTGGTTAAATTTTTAAACGCGTTTTTCTCAAAACTGTATTTTTTAAATTTGCTGCAGCTGTAACTCGGAAACAATTTATTGTATCGACTTAAAAATACAGAGTCTTACAGAAATAATGACATTAAGAGCTAACAACAGTCGATTGCTTCTGTGGAAGTGATTAGGGTTGGAGATCTACTGTTGCGTGTTTTCTATATTGCATTACGTATGTATTACTCTGTATGCTATAGTTTTTGATCGTTTAGATTTATGGAATTTCTTTATCCTAGTACAAGAAAAAAGAGAGGTTTGGATGTTTTGATTTAACATTGAGATAAAGCTAAAATGATGATATAGCTTTTTATTTTTTAGTTAGTTTAAAAGTTGTATATACTAACGTAGATTATGAAATTTATGCGGATGATAAGTGCAACATATTTAGATAAATATATGTTATACAAGCTAAAGTTGCCTTTTTTATTAACATAAAACGTTACCAGCCTGTTAATATAGAATAAAATAGATTGCAGTGCAGGTAGGTATTCATAATAAAACCCAACTCTAGGTATCTTACCTTTCAGGCTTGCTGGTTGGCAAAACACTTTAGATCTGCTTAAGGGGCTATACAAGTGTGATAGTTTCAAAAAAATCGATTTTTTTACATATTTCGATACTTTTATATGTATAGAATATGAGGTCGAAGTATCAAAATCTTAGGAGACCTGAACGCTAGAATAGGGAAAAAAGTTCAAGACGAAGTAGTAGGTAGACATGGAGAGGAAATTCTAAATGATAACGGCCAAAGACTAATAACTGTGTGCGAACAAAATGAGTTAAGAATAACTAATGGATTCTACTCACACAAATGGATCCATAAATATACCTGGACTAAGCCATCTAGAAATCAGCGATCCATAATTGATTACCTGATTGTCCGTCAGAAAACAACCCTTAGAATCCACGACGTCAGAGCTTATAGAGGAGCTACTTGCGGTAGTGACCACCATCTCCTAAATGCAAAAAATAAGCTTTACTGGTAAAAAGCCACACACGCATACTCAAAAACGTGACGACTATGAAGAGATAGAATTTAGTAAATACAACCTAGAAAGCTTAGACCAAGAAAGTACCAAAAATCTGTACAGAAGGAGACTAGATGAGAAACTACAACCCAGAGACTTTTCGACCACATCAGAGCACTACAACCAATTAAAAACTGTCTACACGAAGCAGCAAAAGAGTCACTAGGATTCAAAGAAGGTGAAAGCCGTCTAAAACCTTATTGGTGGGACTCGGATATAGAAGAAAAAATAAAAGAAAAGAACGAAGCAGATAAAAGATACCTCAGTATGCGAACAGAAAACAACAAAGAAATGTATAAACAACTTCAAGCTAATGTACGTAGGATGATTACACAAAAGAAAAATGAAACTTGGGAGAGAGAGACGCTGTAACAGAGTAAACACGTACATAGGAGGAGCCAAAAGTACAGAAAGTTGGGAGACTTATAAAATCACTGCGCCAAAATACCAAAAAGGAAATTATATCGCCCATCACTTTAACAAATTGGGATAAATACTTCAGCTCCTTACTTACGGAAAACCGAGAACTATACAGAGATCCACCTGAGGAAATTGACGCCATAAAAGTGACCGCATCACCGATCCGTATTACAGTCAGAGAAGTAAAAGAGGTGTGCACAAAACTCAAAAACAGAAAAGCTCCTGGACCTGGAAATATACCAGCAGAATTGATAAAATATGGCACACCAAAGTTGTTTGAACATCTAACCAATTTGTTCCAAAAATGCCTCAGCACTGAGCAAATACCACAGGAATGGAAACTATCTTTTCTGACACCCCTACATAAAAAGGGCAACAAAGAGAGCTGCGATAACTATCGAGGTATTGCAGTGATGGGGACAATAAGAAAAATGATAAAAGCAAGAATAGAGCGAGAATATGTGGACAGCGAGGCAGAAGAACAAGCCGGGTTCAGAGCAGGAAGATCAACCGTAGACCACCTTTTTTGTCTAACTCAGCTCATAGAAAAGATGACAGCGATGAACAAGGAGTTACATATTCTCTATGTGGACTTGAAACAAGCTTACGATAGTGTCCCACTTACAAAACTATGGGAATCATTAAAAACAACAAACATAAACACTAATTTGATCAGAGCAGTGCAAGATCTATACCAAAATTGCCATATCCGAATAAAAATCGGCAATAAAATATCAAAGGGTTTTTCCCCCAAATAAAGGTCTAAAACAGGGCTGCTGCCTATCACCAACGCTTTTCAAGATTTTTCTTGAGAAGGTGCTTCTTAGATGGAAACTCAAATGTAAAAAATATGGGAATCCCGCCCAACGATACTGTTCTCTACACTCTTAGTTTTGCAGATGACCAAATAGTAGTGGCCCAGGAACAAGAAGACTTGGAATATATGACCAGGAAACTTATTGAAGAATACAAAAAATGGGATCTACAAGTAAATCTATCAAAGACAGAATATATGTGCATAGGGGGTACGCAACAGGATTTGGTGACAGAAGACGGACACAATCTTAAATCATGCAGTAGCTATAAATACTTGGGTCTAAATATAACCAACAACGGAACTCTCGATGACGTCATCAAAGAAAGGAATATTCAGGGCAGGAAAGCTATCAGGTCTCTGAACAGTATTTTATGGGACCAGAAAAATAAACAAAGAGAACAAACACCGAATATACAACACAATAGTTAAAAGCATTGTAACATATGGTAGTGAGGTATGGCAGTTTTAAAAGAAAAATCCGTTAAATCCCTAGAGGCCACAGAAATGGACTACTGGAGACGGGCAGCCGGAAGATCTAAACTGGAAAGAATAAGGAACGAGAGAATTCGTGAAATTATGGGTGTAAAAAGACCATAGTCGAAGAAATAAGGGTGAAACAACTTAAATGGTATGGACACGTCCAAAGAATGACACCAGAGAGGCTCCCAAAACAAATATTAGAGTGGACACCTACAGGAAGAAGAAGAAGAGGTAGACCAAGAATGAGCTGGAGAAAGGGCACTGACAAAGAAATGCAAGAAAGAGGACTGGAGGAAGGCCAGTGGAATGACCGCACCGAATGGAGACTGGGTATCGGAAGACGTCGGAGAACGTTGTGAAACCGATATAATAATAATAGTATCAAAGTCGGCCCCCGCTCGGGGGGCATAAATTCGTTTTTGGAAGCGTAACGCGAGTAGAGCAGGTATTAAAAGTCCAATGTCATGACGTCATCACGTAAGTGAAAGTTAAACATCTAATACTTTAACTGAAGTGAACTGAAAAGAGTCACAAAGGTAGGTACGTGGTAACAGATTATTATTTATGTGTTACACGTGGGTATAATTTAGTCATTTTATAGTTGCTGTACAGGGCACATCGAAGCATTATATAATATAATAACCGTAAAGTGTCGGAGAAGAATTTGCACAATTAGTGTTCCGTACGTTGATTGCTTTTGAAATAAAAATTTTTGTTATGGAGGTACAAAAATACACCCCAAATCAGTTTTCAACAAAGTTTGTATCCGATCTTTACTGAAAACTGATGATCTTGAAATTTTTCTTTTTTTTTATATACCAGATAAATTAATAATAATATTCAATCTACACCCTGTAGAGAATATTCTAGAATTTTTTCCAAATTTTTTGATGAGTACTTTTCGAGATAAGGGGGGGACAGTGATTTTTCACGATTTTTTAAAAATAATATAAAGAAAACTGTGCGCAAGTATTACATTATATATACACTCCTGGACAAAATTAATGCAACAATATATTAAATCATACAAATCTCTATAATGAATTAATTTTATTAATTTTTTATGAACATTGGTTACACTAAAAGTTAGAAAAAACCTATTCGGATACTTTAAGAGTGAATTAGCTAACAAATTTCTCGATAAGATTCGAATTAAAATTATTCTTAAGACCTAATAACAAAATTGTTGAAATTATGTAATAATGAAAAAAATAAGCTGGGACACTAGTAGCGAAATTAATGGTGTAACTGGGACACTAGTAGCGTGTGTTGCCTCCTCTACTTCGGATGACAGCGTTTATGCGCCTAGACATGCTTCTAATTAAATTTTGGATAAAATCTTGAGGAATTTGCTCCCATTCTGTGATAACTGCATTTTCAAGTTCCCTCAGGTTTCTAGGTGCAGGTATATGACGTTTCACATTTTTTTTAAGGTGATCCCATACATGTTCTATCGGATTCAGATCCGGGCTTTTTGGTGGTCATTGCATAATCGGTATATCAACTCGATTAAGATAATCGAGTACCTCCCTAGCCACGTGAGGTCGACCGTTGTCTTGCATAAACAGGAAAGTGGGCCCCACAAAATGACCGAAAGGCATCACATGTTCTATTACAATATTCTCAAGATAATAGTCAGTATTCATGGATATCGTACGGACAGGAATTAACTCTGTGCGGGCATCAAAGCAGATGCCACCCCAGAATATAATAGAACCACCGCCAAATGGAATCTTTGCAGAGATATTGCAAGGAGCAAACCTCTCTCCTGGTCTTCGCCATACTCGCTCACGACCATCTGGATGTTTTAGACTAACCCTAGTTTCATCTGTGAAGAAAACTTGTTTCCAATCATCCACAGACCAGTTTTCGTGATTTCGAGCAAAACGTAACCTGACAACTCTGTTCTCTCTAGTAAGCAAGGGCGCAGTGGCTGGTCTCCTACCGTTTAATCCAGCTTCCTTTAACCGTCTTCTAACTATTTTAGAAGAAATTGTGACATTGCGAACAGCTTCGAGTTCGTTTCTTTTTATAGAACTAGTGACAGTCCTGTTTCTTAAAGCATATTGTCTTATAAAACGTTCATCTAGGTCGCTAGTGCATCGTTTTCGCCCTTGCCCTAGCCTTCTAGTTCCTACTTCATTCAAGCGTCTTACCATACGACTTATTGTGGAATGATCTTTGCCTAACAAATTGGCAACATAACTCTGACAATATCCCTCGTCCAATAAAACTGAGGCTCGCACTACCTCGGGTTCAGTTAAATTCCTTGTTCGGTTCATTTTTCTAATTCTTCGGGGTCAAAAATAAAACAGTCTACCACAAAAACGTATTACTTTGAAAAAGGGGAACAATTTATAAGCTTACTTTTAAAGAAAATCTATCGCATTATTACAGAAAATTGTTTATCTTCTGAAAAATTCTTTAAAACTGTAAATCTAAACGAATTGTTTTGATTTCTGTCATGAACAACGAAACAAAATATGCATAGCCTACTATTCAAATACTCGATAAACTTTAAAACTGACATAAGAAAAAGATAAATTAAGTTTTAGATTGTTGCGTTAATTTTGTCCAGGAGTTTATTTTTGAACTCGTGTTTTTTACATGCTTTCATTAGACACCTCACTCGACACAGTAAAAATTTTTTTTTTCACTTCTGATTTCATCCTTCAAAACTAACCCCGTAAGTCAAAATTTAACTTTCAAAACTACACTGCTCTGATGAGGCCATCAGTTCCTATATTAGTAGCAAATTTCAACTTTCTATGTCAAATAGTTTCATTGGAGTTCGACCGACAATAATCCGCAACATGACAACTGCCCAACTGGCGCACAAGCCTCTAGATCCGAAAATTCAAGAAGATTTAAAACTAATTTATAAAGATTTGAGCAAACGTGATCTGTTAGAAAGGTGCAAGGGAGGTAATACACAGAACAATAACGAAAGTTATAATAGCTTGCATGGCACTTTGCTCCCAAGAGCCTCCACTAGCCCATTTCTTTGCTACTTGTAATTTTAAGGATGGATTTAAGTCAGTTTTAAGAATGTTCCAAATAATGGGAGTCACTGTTGGGTCCTTTGTAAAGGATTATGCTGACAGCAGAGATATGGAACGAATAAAACAAGCCGAGATCCGACACCAAGAGGCGTCAAAAGAGTGTGGGATGACTCGTAAAAAAAGCTTTAGCGGCTCAACAAAAGTTTCTTATGAAAGAGGCAGGTGAAATGTACAAGCCTGCAATAGCAGAATAACTGTAAGTATGAAAAATTTAATTTTATTACTAAAAAAATCACTGGTTAAATCTTCAAACGCGTTTTTCTCAAAACTGTATTTTTTAAATTTGCTGCAGCTGAAACTCGAAAATAATTTATTGTATCGACTTAAAAAAATTTTTGCATGTTAAGGACATGTTTTACCGTAACATGCACCATGAATTGTTTTGATTGGACCAAAAATGTCAATTTGGCATGCAAAAAACGGGCATTATTTTGGTAAAAAATTTTACTTTTTTTTCTAAACGCTACTATACTTATAATTTTCAATATTGTTTAAAATCCAAGGTTGATGGTACGGAAAATTATATCTATTTTAATGATCATTTTGTTGTATAGTTACAACGAATAGGGGAAGTAAGGGAAAAACGCTCTGACAGAAATAAAACACAACTAATTTGTCATAATATGTGCAGAATTTATTTATCATATAATATTAATCGTAAGGCTTTGGTCTTAATAGTGTAAACACCTGATAATTACAAATGTTAACTGTACAAGGGATCTGCTCAACGACAACAAATATTTTTTTCTTCAAAGTTAGTAAATAATAATAAATAATTATCAGTCATCAGATAAAATTTCAAATTATTTTTGATTCTGCAAAAAAAAATGGTTAAACAATACAAATTTTTGAACTAACGTAAGACGCTATACATTTTGTGGGTAAAGATTTGGAAGAACTTCGCGCCTTCATTTCGTCGCGTTTTTTTTTAAGTTTTATTTTACAAATAACGGAGGTCCCAAAGTTTTATTTTTGTGTCCTCAGAGCAAATTATGCTTTTTGTACATTTTGGATTAAGCAATCCGCGCTTACAGCCTGTTACGCTCCATGATATTAGAGTTTTTGGAAATGACAAAAAATGTATAGATATTAATGAATACATTGGGCAACAAAACGCAAATATTTCTTACGACATTGGAAGTTTATATAGGATACTCTGTTTTGCGTTCTGTAGATTTTTTGAAATGATAGAGTATCAAAATATAAGAAAAAAATGTACCGCTTTTGAATATGGCCTTGGTAGACAAATTACTAACTTCAGTTCCCGCTACTCCTGTTGAAACTCATCATACTCAGGTTCAGCCCTCTCATTGCAAAGCGTGGTTCAACGGATACAAACTTCAGAGTCAAGATAAATGGTAAACTATTGAAGGAAAGGAAAATGAGAACTGGAGTCCTATAAGGTTCTCCAATGGAGATCTGTTTAATGGGACGTCAGACATTCCAAAAGTGCCAAGTCAGCGTTATACACTGATAATACTGTGATCATTGTAGCACCAAGAAAGCTCAGGTTCATCTGAACAAACTTTCGGCTTCGTCAGTGGCGGATTAAAGAACACGCGATTTTTTTCTCCGAGCCAATGCGAGGTCTTCCTGGAGTTCTCTCATTAGGAGGCACTAGACTTGCATGGCACAACAAAATCAAGTATCCAGGCATATTCTACGATACGAGATCGATATGGAACGAGCAAGGTTTAGCTGCATTTGCTAAAGCCAAAGCTATCCGTTCCAAGTCGTACGCACTACTGAACGTTTCCAGGAAGATGTCGCTGCGGAACAAAACGATCGTCGATGAGATGATCATCGGACCAAGGCTACTGTACGGTTCTCAGATATTTTGTTTGTTTACATGTATTAAACGTGTTCGTGAGAAACCATCCTCCCAATTCAATAACTCGCGAAGCCTTAAGGCTAGATCCAAACGTGAGAGGAAGGTGCTTACTACCAAGTCACCTCGTACGAGTCGCCTAGTGAAGAGTAGGTCTCTGCTTGGCGCAGACTCAGATCAGTTCAGGCACTAATTAGAAGAAAAAAGTAGTAAGATGGTGATATTTCACCATCTTAGCCAAGAAGACAGGATCTACATTCTCGCGACTTAATTAGAAAATTACACTACATATACTCGTATAATTGTATTCTGTGTATTATTGTTATTGTTTCTCTTTTACATTTTACACTAATTAATTATTAATTATATGGTACACAGAGGATTATGGCAACTCAGAAATAAAGTAAAAAACCGGCTGCAATCAACGCCTAAAAACGGTTTGCGCTCCAATCTACGCTAAATCTAGATCCAAGGTTAACACTGCTTGATTTAACAAACAAGATGGTTAAGGTGAATAACCAAATCTATTTCAATTTTTGCCTAAAGAATATGTCTTAATCCCATGAATCAATAAAAACTTTAAGATGGATTAGATAATATTCTGCGTTAATCAGGCTCGACAAGATGAGGGGGACCAGGGTTACATATTCCTGGGTGCAAGGCCTACCTAGGGGGAGGTGGTCTGGTTTTCTTGGCAGTTTTTATTGGTGGTAAACTCTTGTTATAAGAGGATTTTTTTTGCAATTCTATCACCCCCCTGTCATCAATTTGAAAGGATGGTAAAATTACGACGGTTTTTTGGCCATTACTTGAAGAGAGTGATAACATTATTATAGGAGAGAGTTTTTTTCCTGCGAAACTCTTCCCTTTCTTCCCAGGTATCACTTTGAGAAGGTGGCAACATTTTAATATAAAAAAGGGTTCTTTTTTAAAAGTCTCTTTTTGTAGAAATCAATCCCCCTCTCCTCGAACCGACATTTTGAGAAGATGGTAAAATTCTAGTATACGGAAATGTTCTTTTCTTTATAAGAGAGAGCGGTTTTTCGGAAATCTCTCCCGACGGTCATCAATTTTTGAAGACACTGAAGTCCAATTTGAGTTTTTGTAAGGAAGGTATTTTTTTTTTTTTGAAAAAATCTTTCGCTGATCATCTCTTCCAAGTTATGTTGTAAGAGAAAATCTTTTGGAGGTGAGCTTGTAATTTGAATCCCTTGGGCCCAGATTTTCACGCCATACAAGAAAGTACTTGTCGCTAGACTACTGACAAGTTTTAGATAATTTGTAAAAGTCCATTAAGCCAAGAATAGGTAGCAATAGGCTCTACTGATTTTAGCAAGAAATAGAGAAAAGTCCAAACTGTTGATTATGTAGTCAAGTTGTGCGAGACTGTACGCCTGTTCGTTAACTTCTTAGACAATCTGTAGTCTTGTTACTTATGTCTGTTTTCTGCAGTTAAAAGTATTTTTTTTTGTAGCAAATTATATTATTCAATTAACAAATTTGGCCACATTTGTTCACAAATTCTTCACGATTATTTTTAGGACGTAAAATGTATTAATGATTAGGGAATAATTTCGAATAACATATGTTTTTGTAAGAATTGACTAATTATTTTTACCTAAAAAATGTATTTCTTTCCTTGACAGTGGTCTACTGTTAGTAGCAATTTTTTATTTTATATTCGCAAGTTATATTGTGAGAACTAAAGTAGTGTTTTCCAGGTCATGTATCGAAAATAACAAACCGTGGTATATTTTAACCACATATTTATCTTTTCTTTTTCTTATATTTTGATTCTTATCACATCCAAAAGATTTAGGAAGCCGAAACCGAGCAGCCAGTGCGTGTGTCAATAGTATTGACGACATAACCTTTTGCAATCTTATCTCAATATCTCAAGGTATGATACACATTTTGCCATTTATGTAGTCTAAGTTGGGAATAGTAATGTGTGTATTATACATCGAGGTATTGAAGTCATAATCTTATTTTACAGCGAAAAAAGAGTTGTATAAACAATTAGAGTATTAAAAAATATAAGCCTAATCAACCATGCTTGAAATTAAAAAGAAGTTATCTGTATGATGGTCACGAAATATATTTTCTGCACAAGACTGAACGAGAATCCAAGTGGAAGTTTAAACAAATATTGAGGTCTACGGATACCGGCCTCTAAATTTTCCCGTGCCATTTTGTTTCTTGCTATGGTAGCTATTAGTCCAAGATCCCAGAGCCCTCAGACACAACTTATTTTCTGATGGACAAAACTAGTGGGATTACGTAGTGTTGGCGTGTACTTCAAATGTCTGCCTACCTGCTAAGCTTGCCTGACGGCCCATTCTCAGGTACCAGGTGAGAAAGGTGAATTAAAACAGGGCTTACTTAAGTTAAGTTCTGATGGCTAATTTTTATATATATTGTGTAGAATATTATTATAAAATAATTTTTAACCTTGCCAGACACTTCCCGTCGGCTCCAACTTTTGCCAGATGCTTTAAAGCTTCAAAAAAATAATTTAACTTAACTTAAATTCTGAAGCTTGAACTCGATATATGTTATTTAGGGGACTATTTCAAAGCTATACGTCATCAGCCAGACAAATCGTAAGGGCCAAGCATCCCCCAGACACCGAAAAATATCCAGCCGTTAGTATGAGCGCGAGAGCATGATGCATGCGTTTTAGAGCGAGTGAGATATCTATGCGAGCTGTTTTCCCCTTCTTAAACTTACAGTCTACGCTGTGTGTATGCCCAACATACAGTATATAATAGTATAGTATCGAGTCTATGCGTGTCTAACAGTTTTGCCGGTTATAACACGTGTTTTGTGATATATTTGTTAAATTAAAAATATTTGCATTATTCAATAAAATATCATGGCAGAGTTATTAAATTGTGCGTTTTGTAAAAAATCTGATGAGAATTTGACACATTTTAACGGAAGAGACGTTAAAAAAATGTGAAATAATTTTGAAACAGAGGAAAATACATAACCTTAAATTTAAAGACGTTAGTTTTGCCAGTTGAATTGTTTGAAAGTGCTTACCACAGACAATGTTACAAATCATTTACCGGGTTAATGAAGAAATATTACTTGCCGAAATTAGCAACACCAGCAAAATCTTCTCCAGAAGAAGATTTACAGAATAGCGCAGTGGATACATCTACAGCGTCTACCTCATCAAGTCCAGCAACAACTATTTTACCTGAGTCTTCTGAAGGGGAAATATCTGAGTCAGCTGTTACAACGGAGTTACTCGAACCGGTATCATCTAATTCTGAAGAACATAGTGCGCAGCTAGAATGTGCTGTAGGTTCTCCCTCTACAAGTTAATATAACTCTTGATAGAGATGTAAATATTGATGAAAATCAACAAATTTGTATATTTTGCGAGCAAAAGACAAAAAAGCATCGAGGGAAAAGACTACCTTTACATTCATCGAATAAAAAAGATTTTTTTAAAAAACATTGATGAAAAAGACGAAAAAATTCGCGGAGTTGATTGAGAAAATTAAAAATTTTATACGTTCAAAAATATATTATCATAATAATTGTCAATTAGATTATTATTATAAAACTTCCTCAAAAGAAAAAACAACTAGAACTAACTGTCATGATGTTCGTCAATACCATCAAGAGGTTTTCAATGAAAATGCGTGATTTCATTCAAGAAAATGTAATAAACAAAGGACGTTATTTTTTTTCTGACTTATCTTCATCGCCATTATATGGAGTTATTGAAAGAGAAGGAAGAAAATTTAGAAGACAGAATTGGAAATTTTACACCACAAAATTTAGAAAGTAAAATAGTAAAAGCATTTGATACAGAAATAAAATTTTTTATTATTCAGAGTAAAAAGTTACTGGCTCCAACACGTTTAAGTGTTATCGATGAGCAATCTCTCAGGCTGGATGAGTATTCGCTCAGGCGAATTTTGTTATTAGATGCTCTGACACTGACATTGCAATAATAATGTTGGGTAATATGCATAATTTAAAAAACGACGATTCACACGTTTTGATTTTCACAGGCACTGGAAATAAACAAAGATATGTTGATTTAACAAAGATTTACGAGCACTTGGGACCGTCGTTGTGTAGAACTTTACCAGGATATCATGCTCTTACTGGATGCGACTATAATCCTGCTTTCTTTCAAGAAAGGGAAGCAAAGACCATTCAATATATTAATGAAAAAATATGCAAGCTTTTATGAAATTCGGCGAGCCAGAATCATTTACAAATCAACATGTACAACAGAATATATTCAGTAAAGTACAGAATTTTGTCTGCGACATTTACAATGTTACCGGAACACTTAACGTGGATGCTGCCAGGCTTCAACTGTTTATAAATAGTTATACCGTTTCGGATGTCAATGAAGAGTTCAATCCAAAAAATTTAAAAAGCTTTGATGCCAGCAATTTACCACCATCGAGCAAATTATATTGCATGTATATGGAATAATGGAAGTAAAAAACAACCTAGCATTTTTACTCCTGAGAACAATGGATAGACATTGGAGGAAAACGAATACCGTTTTCACTGGTTTGATGGCGATCAATTACCTGGTTTTGTCAGCGAATCACTCCAGAATGAATCAGGTATTGTAATTAGACATAAAATCTCGAATTCATTATATATTTAGTTACTTGATTTCTAATTTGTTTATCTATTTCTACAGAAACAGCTGCTAGCGATGAGAATGATGATGATGATGATGACTTCAGTACACGGTATCATGATTGGCTTGATAATGAAGCTTCCAATGGCCTTGACGATGACGACCAGGACGATTGAAAGACAATAACAATTTTTAAAATAAGGAATTATTAAAAATGTATTTGTTATATTTGAAAATTGTCCCAATAAATATTTTTTTTTTTAATTTGTAAATTAAAAATGCTAGATATGTTCGATACTATATTGTATGTTGGGCATACACACAGCGTAGACTGTAAGTTTAAGAAGGGGAAAACAGCTCGCATGGATATCTCACTCGCTCTAAAACGCATGCATCATGCTCTCGCGCTCATACTAACGGCTGGATGTTTTTCGGTGTCTGGGGGGATGCTTGGCCCTTACGATTTGTCTGCCTGATGACGTATAGCTTTGAAATAGTCCCTTAAATAACATATATCGAGTTCAAGCTTCAGAATTTAAGTTAAGTTAAATTATTTTTTTTGGAGCTTTAAAGCGTCTGGCAAAAGTTGGAGCCGACGGGAAGTGTCTGGCAAGGTTTAAAAATTATTTTATAATAATATTCTACACAATATATATAAAAATTAGCCATCAGAATTTAACTTAAGTAAGCCCTGTTTTAATTCGCCTTTCTCACCTGGTACCTGAGAATGGGCCGTCAGGCAAGCTTAGCAGGTAGGCAGACATTTGAAATACACGCCAACACTACTTAATACCACTAGTTTTGTCCATCAGAAAATAAGTTGTGTCTGGGGCCCTGGGATCTTACTCTATATACCTCGGATGTAATTGTTTTATGGAATATATTAAATCTTATATCAAACATTTAACTACATTTTTTTTATTGCAGAACCAAAATAACTAGTTAAAAAAACATTTTTGTTTTGAAACGTCAATATTACTTAAACCTTTAACTTTGATAACATTTTAGCCGATAATTCCACAGAAAAATAAATGTTTTCATTTCTCTTGATACCAAACAGTCGCGTACATTAACAAAAACGAAAAAATTCTCTTCAGTCCAAATATATGTAAAGCAGAAAAAGACAGTGGCCGTACGTCAGGGGACTAGAAAAATATCATAAACTGTTTTCATTCTTAAAAATTTATATGTAGATACCATTTCAAATTTATTTTTTAAGAATCGCTTTTCTGTTTAATTAATTTTTCTCCTGTGGTATACCCTGCGACGTCATTGTACTTTAAAAGGTAGGTAAAAGAATGGAATGACTATAGCAGTACATACACAAATGACAGTAATACAAATATGTTATATGTCTAAATTCTTATAAAAAACTGTATGTTACAATAACAGGATTGGCCTCGGATTTTCTTAATATTTTAGCTCTCCTTGTCAAATTTACATTCTTCATTATATTGTATATTTTACATTAAATCATCACATGATAGTCTTTTTATGAAAAGACAAAGAGAGAAAATAACGGGAGAAGGGATATTTCTTATCGAATTGAAGAGCTGGATGGAAAACCTGATTGTAACAAACGCGTTTTTGGAAACAAATTAAAAAACAATAAAATAAAACATAATATAATTTCCTGCAAGTAATTTTCAAAAAGCAACATACTTACGAATAACCATTCTACAATTTTTCTTTTACACTTTAATGAAAATAAATGACCAAATATAATTTAACCCAGTTAGTAAAACCAATGTCATGTAAAAAAAGAAGTAAGATGTTCTAATTGGGATAATCAAATGCCACGGCGCACAATGGGCTGAATCTCGATTCTAGCTGGACAAAATTTAAAAATCAGTGTCAAAATGTAGGGTGTGCAAATAAAGAAAATGTTTCTTAAGAGTTTAGTAAACTCAATTCCACCCTCACTTTATTATTATACTAAATAATAGTGTGTCAAAAGTTACTGTGTAAACGGTCGAACGCTAGTAAAGCGTGAGACGCTCTCACGGTACATTTATGTGACCTTCCTTTATATTATTTGTACAGTGACAGGATTGTTTATTTTCGTTTGAGTATACATTTTTCTGGTTTACATACATTCTGAGAAGTTTCAAGCACTGGAAACATCCGATTAAAGAAGGTAAGTTCATACCATTACAATGTAAGTGAGTCCGATTTTGCTTCGTGGGAAGTGAAAAATCTTTTATATTTTAATGCGCAACTTTTAAAGTCCGCTTCCGTCGCCATTCTTATAATTTTCAATATTTTTTAAAATCCAAGGTTGATGGTACGGAAAATGATATCTATTTTAATGATCATTTTGTTGTATAGTTACAACGAATAGGGGAAAGTATGGGAAAACGCTCTGACAGAAATAAAACACAACTAATTTGTCATAATATGTGCAGAATTTATTTATCATATAATATTAATCGTAAGGCTTTGGTCTTAATAGTGTAAACACCTGATAATTACAAATGTTAACTGTACAAGGGATCTGCTCAACGACAACAAATATTTTTTCTTCAAAGTTAATAAATAATAATAAATAATTATCAGTCGTCAGATAAAATTTCAAATTATTTTTGATTCTGCAAAAAAAAATGGTTAAACAACAAAAATTTTTGAACTAACGTAAGACGATAGACATTTTGTGGGTAAAGATTTTGAAGAGCTTCGCGCCTTCATTTCGTCGCGTTTTTTTTAAGTTTTATTTTACAAATAACGGAGGTCCCAAAGTTTTATTTTTGTGTCCTCGGAGCAAATTATGCTTTTTTGTACATTATGGATTAAGCAATCCGCGCTTACAGCCTGTTACGCTCCATGATATTAGAGTTTTTGGAAATGACAAAAAATATATGTATTGTTGGGCAACAAAACGCAAATATTTCTTACGACATTGAAAGTTTATACAGGATGCCCCGTTTTGCGTTCTGTAGATTTTTTGAAATGATAGAGTATCAAAATATAAGAAAAAAAATGTACCGTTTTTGAATATGGCCTTGGTAGACAAATTACTAACTTCAGTTCCTGCTACTCGTGTTGAAACTCATCATACTCAGGTTCAGCCCTCGCATTACAAAGCGTTGTTCCACGGATAGAAACTTCAGAGTCAAGATAGACGGTGAACTATAGAAGGAAAGGAAAATGAGAACTGGAGCCTACAAGGCTCTCCAGTGGAGATCTGTTTAAGCGCCAAGTCAGCGTTATACGCTAATAATACTGCGATTACCGTAGCACCAAGAAAGCTCAGGTTCATCTGAACAAACTTTCGGCTTCGTTTGATCAGTGGCGGATCAAAGAACACCCGACAAAAACTCAAGAGATTTTTTTTTTTCCGAGCCAAAGCGAGGTCTTCCTGAAGTTCTCTCATTATGAGGCATCAGACTTGCATGGCCAAACAAAATCAAGTATCCAGGCATATTCTACGATACGAGATCGATATGGAACGAACAAGCTTTAGGTGCAATTGCTAAAGCCAAAGCTATCCGTTCCAAGCTGTACCCACTACCGAACGGTTCCAGGAAGATGTCGTTGCGGAACAAAATGATCGTTGATGAGATGATCATCGGACCAGGGCTACTGTACGGTTGTCAGATATTTTGTTTGATCACATTTATGAAACGTGTTCGTGAGAAACCATCATCCCAATTCAATGATCCGCGAAGCTTTAAGGCTAGATCCAAAGTAGGTCTCTGCTTGGCGCAGACTCAGATCAGTCCAGGCACTAAGTAGAAGACAAAAGTAGTAAGATGGTGAAATAATAGCCAAGAAGACAGGATCTACATTCTCGCGACTTAATTAGAAAATTATACTACATTGTATTCTGTGTATTATTGTTATCGTTTCTCTTTTACATTTTACACTAATTAATTATAAATTATATGGTACACAGAGGATTGTGGTAACTCAGAAATAAAGTAAAAAACCGGCTGCAATCAACGCCTAAAAACGGTTTGCGCTCCAAATCTACGTTAAATCGAGATCCAAGGTTAACACTGCTTGATTTAACAAACAAGATGGTTAAGGTGAATAACCAAATCTATTTCAATTTTTGCCTAAAGAATATGTCTTAATCCCATGAATCAATAAAAACTTTAAGATGGATCAGATAACATCCTGCGTTAATCAGGCTCGACAAGATGAGATGGGGACCAGGGTTACATATTTCTGGGTGCAACGCCTACCTAGGGGGAGGTGGTTTGGTTTTCTTGGCAGTTTTTATTGGCGGTAAACTCTTGTTATAAGAGAGGATTTTTTTGCAATTCTATCACCCCCCGTCATCAATTTGAAAGGATGGTAAAATTACAACGGTATTTTGGCCATTATTTGAAGAGAGTGGTAACATTATTATAGGAGAGTTCTTTCCTGTGAAACTCTTCCCTTTCCTTCCAGGTGGCAACATTTTAGTATAAAAAAGATTTTTTTTTAAAAGTCCCTTTTTGTAGAAATCAATCGCCCCCTCCTCGAACTGTCATTTTTAGAAGATGGTAAAATTTTAGTATACGGAAATGTTCTTTTCTTTATAATTTATATAATATATTTTTCGGAAATCTCTCCCGACGGTCATCGATTTTAGAAGATAGTAAAGTCCAATTAGAGTTTTTATAAGGAAGGTATTTATTTTTTAAAAAACATATTTTCCTGATCATCTCTTTTAAGTTATGTTGTAAGAGAAAATCTTTTGGAGGAGAGCTTGTAAATTGAATCTCTTGGGCCCGGATTTTGACACCATAACCCTGGATCTGATAAACCTAACTGTCACTACAAGAAAGTACTTATCGCTAGACTACTGACAAGTTTTGGATAATATGTATAAGTCAATTAAGCCAAGAATAGGTAGGAATAGTCTCTACTGATTTTAGCAAGAAATGGCGAAAAGTTCAAACTGTTGATTATGTAGTCAAGTTGTGCGAGACTGTACGCCCGTTCCTTAACTTCTTAGACAATCTTTAGTTACTTTTTTTTGTTTTCTGCAGTTAAAAGTAATTGTTTTGTATCAAATGATATTATTCAATTAACAAACGTGGCCACATTTGTGCACAAATTCTTCACGATTATTTTTAGGACGTAAAATGTATTTATGATTAGAGAATAATTTCGAGTAACACATGTTTTTGTAAGAATTAACCTAAATTTTTACAAAAACATTTTACCTAAAAACGTATTTCTTTTCTTGACAGTGGTCTACTGTTAGTAGAAAATTTTTATTGTGTTTAATTGATTCATTAAAACCTGTAGAATATTCGCAAGTTATATCGTGAGAACTAAAGTAGAAGGTTTTCAGGACATATTTCGAAAATAACAAACCGTGGTACATTTTTGATCACATATTTATCTTTTCTTTTTCTTATATGTTGATTTTTTTCACATCCAAAAGATATAGTATTGACGACATTACGTTTTCCACCTTAAACCAGGGCGCTATATTTCAATACCTCAATGTATGATACACATTTTGCTATTTATCTAGCAATGTGTGTATTATACATCGAGGTATTGAAGTCATAATCTTATTTTACAGCGAAAAAAGGATGGCATAAACAATTATAGTATTAAGAAATATAAGCCTAATCAACCTTGCTTGAAATCATAAAGAAGTTATCTGTATAACGGTCACGAAATATATTTTCTGCACAAGACTGAACAAGAATCCAAGTGGAAGTTTAACAAATGTTGAGGTCTACTGATACCGGCATCTAAATTTTTCCGCGCCATTTTTGTTTCCTGCTATGGTAGCTATAGCTCGGATATAATTTTTTTATGGAATATATTAAATCTTATATCAAACATTTAACTATATTTTTTATTGCAGAACCAAAATAACTAGTTAAAAAAACATTTTTGTTTTGAAACGTCAATATTACTTAAACCTTTAACTTTGATAACATTTTTGCCGATAATTCCACAGAAAAATAAATGTTTTCATTTCTCTTGATACCAAACAGTCGCGTACATTAACAGAAACGAAAAAATTCTCTTCAGTCCAAATATATGTAAAGCAGAAAAAGACAGTGGCCGTACGTCAGGGGATCAGAAAAAATATCATAAACTGTTTTCATTCTTAAAAATTTATATGTAGATACCATTTCAAATTTATTTTATAAGAATCGCTTTTCTGTTTAATTAATTTTTCTCCTGTGGTATACCCTGCGACGTCACTGTACTTTAAAAGGTAGGTAAAAGAATGGAATGACTATAGCAGTACATACACAAATGACAGTAATACAAATATGTTATATGTCTAAATTCTTATAAAAAACTGTATGTTACAATAACAGGATTGGCCTCGGATTTTCTTAATATTTTTAGCTCTCCTTGTCAAATTTACATTCTTCATTATATTGTATATTTTACATTAAATCATCACATGATAGTCTTTTTATAAAAAGACAAAGAGAGAAAATAACGGGAGAAGGGATATTTCTTATCAAATTGAAGAGCTGGATGGAAAACCTGACTGCAACAGACGCGTTTTTGGAAACAAATTAAAAAAACAATAAAATAAAACATAATATAATTTTCTGCAAATAATTTTCAAAAACCAATATACTTAAGAATAACCATTCTACAGTTTTTCTATTACACTTTAACAGGTTGACTGCCGACCACTCCGATCGGAGTGCGTCGGGTCTCTTCGCCAACGCCGTCTACTCCGATCGGAGTTCGACATGCGTTCTCACGAAACGTTTTAGTATTCCATCGGCGTTGTATATGAAACGTGTTTCTAGTGGTGGCGTTGCTTAAAAACGCAAGTTCTAACAGGTGCTTAAGTGGTTCCGCGGATTTGCTTTTGGTTTGGTTGTAATCTGCCGTACAATATGGACAATCAACCTGGGCCTTCTGGTATTAAAAAAAGACATTGTAGTGATGAAAAAAAGGTATATGATAAGAAAAAGAAGCTAACTGACACTGAATTATTGCAGCTATTGGAAGAAAGCGGAGGTAGTAGTGACGAACATTACGTACCAGACACAGACGATAGTGATGTAAATTCAAGCTCCGAGTCCGAAGAAGAGAATTTTATAGACCCTATTCGGCCACATTAAACACTTCCTAGCCTTGATGAGATAAAATGGAACGACAGAGGTGCGTTAAAACAAATTTTGTTCCAGAAAACCCAGGAATTATTGGTGCAAATTCCAGGACAGGGTGCACCTATCGATTTTTTCGAAATGATCATTGATGATGATTTTTTACAAACTATTGTAGAACGAACGAACTCTTACGCAGTCGAGGTTTTGCTGCGCCCAGAAACAAGTACAAAATCACGTATTACTAATTTTAAAGATCTTACTCTTGACGAACTAAAAATTTTTTTTGGCCCTGTTACTTCACACTGGCACAATATCCTTGAGCCGTCTTAACGATTATTGGAAAACTGATCCGCTATTTAATCTACCTGTTTTTAGAAAATATATGTCAAGGAATAGATTTTTGCTTATCTTGAGGTGTTTGCATTTTACATCTCCAGATATGGATCCGGCAGATCGGCTAGGAAAGATTAGATTTGTGGCAGATTTTTTTTTAACAACAAGATGGGGGAAATTTACTATCCTGGAAGAGAGTTGTCTTTGGATGAAGCTATGGTACTTTATCGGGGTCGTCTCCAGTTTAAACAGTATATCAAGAATAAGCGTCATAAGTATGGTATGAAGTTATACATGCTGACAGAGCCTAATGGACTTATTTTGAAATTTCGTGTCTACGAAGGTGCGACAGATGTTTATGGTGGAAGCGGACATACTGACATGCTGTTTATCTAGACAATTTTTACAATAGTGTTAATTTAGCTAGGAAATTACTTCAACAAAATACATACTGCACTGGTACGCTGAGAGCTGAGAGGAAAGATAATCCGAAAGAGGTAATGAGTGCAAACTTAAAACGTGGTGAGAATAAATCTATGTTTTGCAATGGAGTGCATGTCGGAAAATGGCGCGATAAACGCAATGTTCAATACATTTCAACAGAATTTGGAAGCGAAATGGGCATTTTTAAAAACAAAAGAAATCAAGGATCTGAAAAACCTTCCGCAATCATTGGATATAATGCTTTTATGTCCGGTATAGATAGACATGATCAAATGATGGCATATTATCCTTGCAGCCGTAAAAAACATTCGGTGGTACAAAAAGTTATTCATGCATGTGCTGCAAATGAGCATGATAAACGCCTATTTTTTTGTACAATAAATATTCGCGGTCTGACCAGTTACGATTATATGACTTCCGATTGGATGTCATAAGAAATTTACTAGCCAGACGACCAATTACTAATTTGCCGCAAATTCCTCCAGGCCAAATAAATGTCCACAGCATTAGCAAAGTAGAAAAAATTGTTAGTGAAAAAAAAGGAACTAAAGAAACAAAACGGGTAAGCAGAAAGAAATGCAAAGAATGCAGGAAAAATAAAATAAGAAAGCAAACAGTGTATGAATGCAAAATGTGCCCTGGACAACCAGGTTTTTGCCTTAATTGCTTTGAGGATTACCATAAAAATGTACAAAAATGATTTAGAAATAAATGTTTTGAGTTCATGAGTTCGATTTATTATTTCTTTACTTATTTAATTGGACACTCCGATCGGAGTGTTCGGCATCTAGTAAAAATTTTCACTTGCAAAGCCGATTACTCCGATCGGAGTGAAATTTTTTTTTCTAATATTTTGAATGGCACATAAAAAAAACACATCCAAGACTTATTTTAATTCATATTTACCACAATAAAATAAAAATATTTGGAAAAATCTTACCGGCGTCCACCACAAACTCAAAAATATAGATCGGCAGTCAACCTGTTAATGAAAATAAATGACCAAATTTAATTTAACTCAGTTAGTAAAACCAATGTCATGTAAAAAAGAAGTAAGATTTTCTAATTGGGATAATCAAATGTCGCAATGGGCTGAATCTCGATTCTAGCTGGACAAAGTTTAAAAATCAATGTCAAAATGTAGGGTGTGCAAATAAAGAAAATGTTTCTTAAGAGTTTAGTAAACTCAATTCCACCCTCACTTTATTATTATAGCAAATAATAGTGTGTCAAAAGTTACTGTGTAAACGGTCGAATGCGAGTAAAGCGTGAGACGCTCTCACGGTACATTTATGTGACCTTCCTTTATATTATTTGTACAGGGACAGGATTGTTTATTTTCGTTTGAGTATATATTTTTCTGGTTTAGATACATTCTGAGAAGAAGTTTCAAGCACTGGAAACATCCGATTAAAGAAGGTAAGTTCATACCATTACAATGTAAGTGAAGTGAAGATTTTGCTTCGTGGAAAGTGAAAAATAGTTCATATTTTGATGCGCATCTTTTAAAGTCCGCTTCCGTCCGCCTTCTAATTTACAGAATTTATTTATTATAATATAACTAATCACATATTCAAAGGGGAAAAGCCATAATGAACCATAAATGTAGATATAACAAAAATGCAGATGAAGCCGCTGTAGCTACAGGAGTTGATAAGCGATTAATATCTCGATTTGGAACTATTCTTCAGGTATTTCTAAAAAACTTCCTCAAATTCTTCACTATAACAATGACTATTTCTTATCGTTGCAGGTTATTTCAAGCGGGAATCCAATCAAGGAAGACAAATTTAACATATTTGCCTATGATACTGCCAAACTGTTTGTAAAGATATATGACTGGTACAGGATGCCTCCCAGCGTACACAAAATCCTTTTACATGGCTCTTTAGCCATCAAACATGCCCTTGTTCCAATAGGGCCTATGAAGACTTAGATCATATGCTTCTAATTTCATCGGATCCTGTTATTACTGGCTTTAGAATGTTCCAGACAGTCCCGTTGAAGGAGCTGAGTCCTGATGTAAAAGAACTACTCACGGATTCCGTGGAAGAGTTTGAGCAGCATAGCGATGCGGAGGATTCTCCGAGCGAATCGGAAGATTCTGATTTTGAATTTATATAAAAGAATAGTTCATTTTATTAGCAAATACATAAATTTAGCAATTAGTATCTCTATTTTATCTTTCCATTTTCTTTTATACCAATTTTTTCCTAAGAAAATATATAAAATACCTCAAAATGCAGTAAAAATTCAGTTCTGAGAACTAAAACACCTATTTTTTCCTTCATATATATTTTTTATTACTTTTTTTTGGCTATTCTAGTCATTTGGACCTTGTTCAATCCATAAAATAATATTGTTCAGCTAGAATCGGGATTCAGTCCATTGTGCGGGGTTGAGAAAATCTGCAAATTTCCAGTCGTTTTGTTTTCAATTCACTGTAAAAAAATGCGTTTCGATCAATCAGATTTTTCTTAGCAGCCAATGTTTGTAAATTTGATTAAAAATATTATTTCTTATTATCCATCCATGTCTTTTTATATGAAAACTGTAATATGGTGGTGTAAAGTAGAAGATATAACATAACAAAAAATAAACAAATTTCACAAATTTGGTAACAAAATTTAAAAAATTCTAGCCCAATCCCAATAATATGCTATTATTACTTGGTCTCCTTTCAAATAAAATTTAAGCTAATACTCGCAAATAAAATAAAAACTTCATATTAATCTTAACACAAATAAGAGAGATACACAGTATATACTTATGTCATGTAGTTTATATGTTTAGCTAAGACTGAATTTAAAAGGAAACCGGGTTTTGTAAGATCAGGGCAAGGGAAAAAAATTAAGAAATAAGAAGACCAACATCAATACTTATCAAAAATATTAAGTACAATAGACAAGTGTTTATCGTCCGTAAAAATTAATAAAAAGGAGATACAATTAGTGGTTAGTGGTAAAAGATTGCCTTTTCTACAGTACTAAAAGTGTAAGAACGTCAAAAATGGACCTTCTCTAAATTCATTAACTACCTATTTGCCACATCGATGCATTTCGATCTTGAATCTCATAAGCTAGATGCTGGCAAGACAGTATCGAGTGTTCTGCGGCGATCATAAAGTAACACTGAAACGTTATATTCTAACACAAAGCAAGGCAACAGCGAATACAAGCAACCGCGCCTCTTGTGACAGCAATAAAAACACTTCTGAAGCGCAAAGTAACCTTACAAAACTGAATCAATAAAGCTATAATAGAAACTAGACATAGAGGATGGACTGAGCATTAATCTCATAAAATTGACCACTCTCTGGAAAGAGACAAAGCGATTATGTCGCCAATATCTGTCTCTTTTCTGTAGGCCTGTAATAAACAAGGCGTAGGACCCCGCGACGGAATTCAAGGCGAGAAAAGCCCCATACCCGATTTTAGTTCAAATAGAAAACTTAGAAATATTACTTTCAAGAGCGACGTAGCTTAACAGTATTCTAAAAAGAGACAGCTACTGGCCGCTTATTCGCTTTGCTTCTCTCACACTTTTGCATCCATATTTACTTCACAGCGGTATACGGAACACTCAGTCCATCCCCTATGTCCAGTGGCGTATTTACCCTAGGGCCATGAGGGCCATGGCCCGGGGCCTCAGGCTGCGATGGGCGGCGCAAGCCGCTCCTCGCGCTCGGCTTGGCAGCTTGGCCTACAGGTTAAGATCAAAGAAAAATGTCCGTATGCAACGTATGTACCTTGCGGCGTACATTCGTTAAACTTAATCGGATCATCGGCAGCTGCAAAGTTTTTTTTTTACGTATTTTTTACAGTATCAACAGAACAAAAAAATTTCTAAAATATCCTTGTAAATATCAGCGTTCATATTTCCGTTGATCTCGATCAATGGATCGACTCCTTGTGCAGAGAAAATTCCCCAAACCATCACACTTCCTCCGCCGCGTTTTACAGTAGGAATTTGGTACCGAACATTATTTTTCTTACCAATAGGACGTCGTACATGTTGTACTGCAATCATTTTTCACTAAGCCTGAAAATGCAACTGAAAAATTTGTCACATACGCGATGGTCAACCAGGGACGATGCCTGTGCCAGCCTTCATAAAGATTGGAACCAAATAATAGCGGCTCTTGAAGCTATAAAAAGTTACTCTGTCCATCAAAATCTTTGGTTAAAAATGAAGATACAGGACTGTTGGCTCAACTAAATTCCCTAGAAACGGCTATATTATCGGAATTTTGGGAATCTATATTAAAACAATGTAATATAGTTTCCAAAATTCTACAGGGTGTCGACACAGACGTAGAGGTAATTTCCAGGCTTTACGACTCACTCGTCACTTTCGTAGAAAATAAACGGAAATATTTTGATGCTTTTGAAGAGGTTGGTAAAAAAAAATCCTCAGAAGAATACAGAAGCGATCATAAAAGAATTATTAAGAGGAAGAAACGAGACGAAGAGTGTCGCGAGGGAGCAATGTTGTTACAAGGACGTGACCATTTCAGGGTTAATATCTTCTTCCCAATATGCGACCAATTTTTGGACGAGTTGAGGAGGCGCAAATTTTCGTATGACGTAGTAAACGCCAATTTTGCATTCTTCAAATTGGATACAAGGTCTAAAGCGGAAGTTAGAGTTAACGCCATAAAACTCCGAAAATTATACCTGATTGATTTTGCGGATGATTTACGAGAAGAATGTGTTCTTTTAAAACAATTCTTGACGTCACATGAAAACAAAACCGAGTTTAAGGCAACTTAAGCTATTTATTAAGCAAAAGGAATTGAAGGCAGCATTTCCATATACGGAAATAGCATTACGTATGTTCCTGTGCACTGCAGTGACAAATTGCAGTGCAGAACGTTCGTTTTTCGTACTCAAAAGAATAAAAAATTATCTACGTTCCGGGATAAGCGAAGAACGTTTGAATAGTTTAGCCATCCTTAATATAGAAGCTGACTTAACACAATCCGTTAATTATGACAGTATTATTGACGAATTTGTCAACCAAATTGTGCATCGCAAAAAAAATGTAAATATTTAATAAATGGCCTGTATGGCCTTTTTTCATTATTAAAGAGTTTTGCTTTTTTTCGTTAATTTATAAGGCGGCGAACCGTAAAGGCCCAGGGCGCTAAATCTTAAAATACGCCACTGTCTATGTCTATGATAGAAACTCATCGCCAACAGATGATTAGCGTTATAAAAACGAAGGTAAAAGCAAGTAGTAAATGTAGCATTAATAACGCAATTCATTATATTTACTATATAAACTTATACACATTAAATGTTATTTTTTTTTTTGAAAATAAGATAAATTTTTGTCAAAAAGCTACAGTGATTAACATTCTAATAGTGTAAAAAAATCTTCAGAATATTCTACAAATTTTTAAAAACCTTAAATGGCCATAGATGGTAGATTACACTGATCAACACTAGTCATGCCACACAAACTTTGATAGTTAAGACTGTTTTAGCTAACTACCATCATTATTAAACTGCAGTTGTTTTGTTTCAATTAGCCTCGGTTTTCTTCTGATACGGTAATACTTATAACTAGTACTACGGCAATAAAAGCAAAGGAATGTTCGCGAAGAAATAGTCATAAAACTATTTGTCTGTGATTTCATCAAAATATTGTGATTTATTAACTGCGTTAACATGTTGAGAAAGTGTAGTAACGATCCTAACTCTTTTAGTTATGTTTGTGGTGAACTGACTTTCAAAAAACAAAGACGAAATTTCACAAAACTAGTCTTGGAGAGTTATCACCGATATTTTGGTTTCGCTGTGGCCCATCAAGACAAATCCTGGGCCCCTCATATTTGTTGCATAATGTGTATGAAGAATTTAACTGATTGGAAGAAAGGGTCCCGTCATATGCCGTTTGCTGTACCCATGATTTGGACCGAACCAAGAGATCACATTTTGGACTGCTATTTTTGTCTTACTGACGTAAATGGTATAAATTTCAAGAAAAAACACATAGTTATTTACCCTAATTTACCTTCAGTCATGAGATCAGTCCCTCATAGTGAAAATTTGCCTATACCAGTTGCATCTGCGTCCGTTGAGATTGACGATACACAATCCTCCACTTCAAGCCAATGTGTTGATGAGGACGATGACTCTGAGTTTGAAGAAATTCTAACCAAGTCATACTTGATAACTCAAAGAGACCTAAACGATTTGATTCGCGATTTAAATTTGTCAGAAAAGCAGTCAGAACTATTAGGATCTCGATTAAAAGGATGGAATTTGCTACATCATGAAACTAAAATCAGCTATTTTCGAAATCGTGATCAACACTTCAGACCATACGTTTCTCAAGACGGGGACTTGGTATATTGTAATGATATAAATGGGATTATGAAGATTTTGGAAATCGATTTTGATCCCTCCCAGTGGCGTTTATTCATTGACTCTTCTAAAACAAGTCTAAAAGCAGTGTTACTGCATAACGGAAATATACTTCCTTCTGTACCTCTGGCCCATGCTACTAATATGAAAGAAACTTATGAAAACATGAAGTTATTACTTGAAAAAATCAAGTACAGTACATATTCTTTCAAAATCTGTGGCGATTTAAAAGTTGCCCTATTACTCGGACTTCAGCTGGGTTATATTAAATTCTGCTGCTTTTTATGTAAATGGGACGGCCGACACAGAACAAACCACTATCAAAAAAAAATATGGCCTACGCGTGCATCCTTAATTCCTGGACAAAAAAATGTGAAGTTTTACCCCTTGTAGAGCCATCTGAAGTACTTCTTCCACCATTGCATATCAAATTAGGCCTAATCAAAAATTTTGTAAAGGCAATGGATCGCAATGGGAGTGGATTTTTGTATTTAAAAGAAAAAATTCCCCAAAATAAGTGATGCAAACATAAAAGAGGGTATTTTCGTAGGACCTCAAATCAGGGAGTTAATAAAAAATCCGGTATTCGAAGAAAAATTGAGCGATTTAGAAAAACCAGCGTGGAAATCTTTTAAGAATGTTGTTGCAAATTTTTTGGGTAACCATAAGAGTGAGAGCGACGGAGAGTTGGTTAGCAAGCTACTGTTGGCTTATCAAGGTTGCAACATGTCACTCAAGATTCATTTTTTAGACTCACACCTGGCTTTTCTCCTCAGAATTTGGGGGCTGTGAGCGATGAGCACGGAGAAAGGTTCCATCAGGACATTTCTAAGATGGAAAAACGTTACTAGGGCAAATGGAACCCAAATATGTTGGCAGATTACTGCTGGACAATCAAAAGGGACCAACCAGGATCTAAATTTGCTAGAAAATCTTAGGTCGTAACTTCATAATAAAACTTTTTTACATTTTTGGTTTAGGAGGTCATTGTTTTTTGAAATATTTTAAATTACTTAAAAGAATAAAATTGTTGACTAACAGATTTTTTTTTGTTTGTTTTTACTGCCAACCACCTATTAAAGTAAAAAATATCATAAAAGTCCATGTGGCACGACAAAGTTACAATTTTGTTTACCAGTGTTATCTTTCAAAAAGCAACGCAAAAAAATAATATAAATAAATGTCAAATTTAAGGTTTTAATTAAAAAGCGACAGATGAATCGACCTTTTTTAGAACTAATGCAACCAATAAACCAATTTTACTAGGTCGACTTAACTACGTAGTTAATGTACTTTATGTAATTAATCTAAAATTTTTGCTACATTCCGAAGACACGTAAAATCATGAACGCAATAATTACAATGCCGAGATTCCGTCGTGATGTTTTTCCATTTGATTTTCATCTTAATTTTTATGCATACTAATTATTATATAACTATCATAACTTCTTTGAGATTTTTTTTGGAGTATTGGAAGTTGTCCTCGTGCTTCAATTTTGATTGTGTTTCTACCATAGGTAGCGCGAAGGGCTTGTATTCGTTGACGTTTTAGAATATAAAGGTTCAATGTTGTAGTATCGTCATCCCAAAATGCCTACAAATACTGTGCCTGCATCTAGCTGAAGAGATCCAAAAGGATCGAAATGTTTCCTAGACTGACACTGGGGTAGTGAGCGCGTCTGGAGGTCGGCAATTTTTGTAGCCTCCTTATTTTTAATACAGAAGGTATGACAATCTTTGTCCACTAAGCCACCAATTTCTCAGTTTTTTATTAGGTACAATATAACTTTTCCATTTTATTAAAGATTCTCTACTTTTTAAACACAGTTTTGTTAATTTTATTTCACAGAAAATTGTTGAAAACACTTCTCAACTCATTTTTTATTTAAGTTTTTCAAATTTAGGGTAATTTTAATGGTCTGTTAAGAAAAAAACAATATAAAGCCTTTACAAAAACCGCTCCCAATGGGAAACTTTCTTCTTAATACTAGGTGTTGGAAAATGTTGTTCTTAATATGATATGATAAAATTTTATTCGTATTAAAAATTGTTTGATGCAACACTTATTTTGAATAGTGGAGGCAAATGCCCTAAAATTGTCATTACTTTTGGAAATTTTTGGGTACAGTTTGGAAATCGTTTTAGCTGTTTTGAAACAGTGCCAACATAATGTAAACGAGTTTTCTCAGGCTAATTTGGACTGCAAGGCCATTTTCCTTTTTGCCTTTTATTTAGTGCATTTTTCACATTTTAACTCTTTCGGCTCACTATTTATTAAATAGCTCAGCTTCTGTTTGTTGTTATGCGACAGAAAAAAAATCATTTTACTCGTCATAAAGTTGCCTAAAAAATTACAGGTAACTTCCGTTCAATTCTGTATTACGGCTTTTAAATATAGGCAAATATAGTTTTATATTAACAAATAGTGTGCCAATTCTACTAAAAAATATCAAGAGGATTGGTCAAAATTCGTATTTTAGCCCAAATCTTATTATGGATGTTTCTTGTGGGCGAAAAGACGTAGGAAGCTTTTTTTTAAAAAAAAATAAGCGAAATTGTATGCTCTGCAAGTTCGAAGGAAAAATAGAGAATATATAAAAAAATCTACATTTTTTGCTTTTGTTGTGGAAAAGGTCTGGTTCATTCTTTTTATTTCTATTCAATATTTTATCTTAAATGTAACATGAAAATGTGATCCCATCAAAAACATAAAATGTAAAAAAATGCCAAGTCCCGCAAGGCAGTCCTTCCACCACAAAAAGTTGTGGGATTTCATGTAAAACCAAGTCAGTTATTTTAGTTAGTATCTATGGAAGCACATATTCAACAACTTTGTCATAAATTGTTATCTATTTAGTTACCTACCAACATTTATAGTGACCGTATCAATATAAGGCATCTTTATTTCTATAATAAATATAATGACTTGGCAATCGCACGGCAACATAATCACATAAGAATAATCTACTATTTCGATTGCTAAGTAAGTCTAAACAGTGCACTTAAGAATAAAGTATTTTAAAATAGTAGATTATTCCTATGTGATTATGTTGCCGTGCGATTGCCAAGTCATTATATTTATTATAGAAATAAAGATGTCTAATACTGATACGGTCACTATAAATGTTGGTAGGTAACTAAACAGATAACAATTTATGACAAAGTTGTTGAATAGGTGCTTCCATAGATACTAACTAAAATATCTGACTTGGTTTTACATGAGATCTGATAACTTTTTGTGGTGGAAGGACTGCGTTGCGAGACTGCATTGTTTTACATTTTATGTTTTTGAGGGAATCTCAATTCTTTTTGTAGGTAGTCCTCTTTTTTTTTCTTCTCGGGTAATATTCCTTGTACGTCAGCTAAGGATTTTCTTAAAGCCCACTCCCTGTCTCTATTGGTTTTTCTCAAAGGCTATGATGTAACAATTTTTGACAAGTCTGGACGATAAGTGCTTCTAAGTCGATTATATTCAACGATTGTGGACTCCTGAGCTTTGATACTACCGAAGTCGACATTAATTAGATGTAATCCGCCCAGACATGTTACTCTGGAAAGTGCCACGTATGCTTGACCGCGTGTGAACACTGAAGAACCGATGTCCATCAGTGCACTATTTAGACTTAGCCTCTGACTTTTGTGCATGGTAATAGCATAGGCTATACATATCGGAAACTATTCGCGATGAACATAAGCTCTATTAATAATTTCAAATTTAGTTTTGACTGGACCAAGCTAGTAAAGATGTTCATTATTAAGTATAATATGTATTTTTTTTTTTATTTTATTTGTATTTTCAGGATCAACCTTTACTCCTTGTACTATAACGATAGAACCGTTGACTAAGCCAAGACTCACGTCAATATTTCGTCTTAACATCACTTTTGCTCCTATTTGAATAACCATATTCTCTTCTAGCCTTGCTGTCATGGAAGCATCATATTCATACTTTTTATAATTAAAATATTCTTAAAGTATTTCACTTAACATTTTTTTAATTACACGAAGTAGGTAAGTATTATTAAACGAATATATTTGATAAATGAAAAATATTGTTAAATATAATATATTAATTAATAAATAATACAAATTATTCATAATTATGGATTTTTTAGTGATTAATTAACTTTATACGACGTATTATTTACCGGGACTCACGGTTGACCTGGCATTATGCTATGTATGGCTGAGCGCTGCGCGCTCTCCACGCTCTATTTCAAAAACGGTTAAGCGTATAAAAAAATGTTTAAAACAAAATTTGTAGAGAATTTTATACTCTACAATTTTCATAATAAATGCAAATATCATTGAAACCATAGGAAGCGAAATATTTGCAAAAAACCGATTTTTGTGACCTTTGATCTTGAATATCTTATGACGCGGACATGAGATTTTATGAGACTTTTGAGATAACTTTGCCAATGCCAAAATAAAGGTTTATACAAGTTTACAGCTTATTATCTCTCATTCCGAGGTTGACCCTCTTTTTTGGCTTAAGTGACTGTACAATTTAGAAAAAACGGGACTGAAATTTCGTGATGTTTCAGTTTTTCCTTCCTTTATAGGCTAAACACTAAGTAAATTCAAAATTTGATGTTTGTGTGTCTGCTAGAAGTACCTTAGAATTCTGATGATCGGTGAGTGTGTCAGTGACAAAATTAAAGAACTTCGACTGGCAGTAGTTCGCAAACTATAAAGTATAAATAGTAGGAAATTTAGGAATATAGCTAGTATAGTATGTCCTCTTGGTCACTGAAAATTCAGGCTTCTAGCTTTATCCACAACGAAGTTACAGGGGGGTCGAAAGTGCCGTGAGTGGCTTCGAGAAAAGGATGGTACGGCTGTGCTTTCTGCTCGACGGCGGGGGCACTGCCGTGCCCCCAGATTTTAAAACAAATACTACCTCTTTTACAATATAATTATGATTTCGATAAGAGAAACGTATCAATTATTACTACTTTAATGCTGAAATAATAGTAATAAGATATAGCAGTTTAAAAATAAAACAACAATATTAAAAAAAAAAGAATATTTGCATTTAAAGGTATTACCTACTTATGCTTAAACGTAATAGAAGGTAATTTGAAAATCACCGCATAGTGCCTCGATGCTATGCTTCGAAATAAGTTGCAATGCTACTAACCCTCGTAAGTATACAGATGTCACCTGTATCGTAAGCATCAAACATTTTATCGTAGTTAGTCTTATCGTAGTGTACTGTAGTTCGTGGACAGCATTTATTTTCAGAGATATATGTACGTATATGTCTCGTGTCATATCAACAATTCATAAGAAAGGAGACAAAAATAATTGCGATAATTATAGGGGAATAACGGTTACAGGATCTATTAGCAGAATATACGGAAAAATACTTAAAAATAGAATAGAAACGGAACACGTGGACGTAGAAGCTGAAGAACAGGCAGGCTTTAGAGCAGGAAGATCCACAATAGACCATCTCTTCTCACTGACTCAAATCCTAGAAAAGAAAACCGCATTTGATCAGGAAGTCCATGTCGTGTTTGTTGATTTAAAAAAGATCTACGACACCGTGCCCCTAATGAGATTGTGGAAAACACTACAACAGAGTAATGTAAGCACCGAAATAATTAAAGCCGTAAAATCCTTATACCAAGACGCTAGAAGTAGTGTGAAAACCAAATATGATATAACAACAGGGTTCCAGGTCACAAAGGGTCTCAAACAGGGCTGCTGTATATCCCCAACGCTATTTAAAATCTATTTGGAGAGTGCACTGAAGAACTGGAAAAGGAAATGCAGCAGTATGGGATTACCATTGGATGACGATACTACATTGTACACGCTATCATTTGCCGCTCAGGACATCGATGATATGGAATACATGACACGAAAAGTTATGGAGGAATATGAAAAATGGGGCGTAGAAGTCAATATTAAAAAGACCGAGTACATGTGCGTCGGAGGACAACAGCAGGACTTGAAACTGGCCACAGGACACACCATCAAACACTGTGCCAGTTATAAGTATTTGGGAACGAGAATATCTAGGGACGGAACACTGGAAGAAGCAATATTCGAGAGGAATATCCAAGGAAGAAAAGCGATTGCAATGCTTAATAGTATACTATGGGACAAAAACATAAACATTGAAAATAAGAAGAGAATTTACAACTCAATAGTGAAAAGTATAATAACTTACAGCTCCCAGGTGTGGCCATTGAAGGAAAAGAACAGAAAAAATACTAAAAGCTACAGAAATGGATTTCTGGAGACGAGTAGCCAGAAAATCCAGAAAAGACCGTATACCAAATGATACGATAAGACGAGCTTTAGAAATAAAGCACAATATAGTGGACGAAATCAGAACCCAACAGTTGGTATGGTACGGACATGTACAGAGAATCTCACAAGACCGACTACCTAAAAAGATTTTAAATTGGAACCCTCATGGAAAAAGAAAGCGAGGAAGACCACGCCAAAGCTGGAGAGCAGGAATCAACAAGGAAGTACTAGAGAGAGATCTAGAGGAGGAGGGATGGAGAAACCGGGAGGAGTGGAAATTAGGCATCGGGAGACGTTATAAAACCGATCGATATATATATATATATATATATATATATATATATATATATATATATATATATATATATATATATATATTATATATATATGTCTTTAACTCATTAAACGTTTGAGAATATTACAGTTTTGTGATTTTTAATTATATTTTTTGTTAATAAGATTTTATTATTAACAAGTTTAAGAAATGTATATAGTGTATATTACTCTATCCAAGTGATTTTGATACCCAATTAAAAACACATCTTCATGAAAACATTTTGACTCTCAACAGTTCCTTTGATTGCATTATTTTAGTCCATTTTTGTCTCGTTGTATTTTTTCTTTATCTAAATCATAATTTTATTGTTTTATTGTAAAATAAGTAGTATATGTTTTAAAATCACTTTTTCATGTTATATTTAAGATAAAATGTTGAATGAAAATAAGAAAAGTGTACATCAGAGGCATGGCATGCCAGCGTACAACAAACAGAAAACCTGATTCAACAGTGGTATGATTGTGAAGTAATAATCGAAAAAATTCCAGAAATCATTATTCGTGTTGGGAAGGATGAAAGCGAAAGTGAAGACTCTACTTCTAGCGATTAGTGTCATTAATCAATTAATAATTTAAATATTACTTATGGACACGTTCCAAGCTCCTTGGGAAACATTCATTGTAAATTTTGCAGGACAAATATAGACTTATCTATCTATCTATTAGTTTGATTTGATAAATCATATTAAAATTGAATTATGCAATTTGTATCTCCTATTCATACTTTATACCCTTGTCATGAAATATTTTTTTGTCTTTAAAAGTATTATATTTCAGTTCTCTATTTTAAAATGTTATTTAATGAGTTCTACGATGCAACTCTTTACAATTTTTATAATGCTTTATATGTAAATTTGATAAAGCTGTGATTTACAAACTTCAAATAACAATTGTAAACTTTTCATAACGTAAATTTACTCACGAAATAATCTAATAGCAACCTGAAACATAAAAATAGGTGATATTAGACGTTGGATCTATGCAGAGAGGTAAATGTCCTTCACAAGTTAGAACTAGGGTGTTTTACACATCATACACATTTAATATGTTCGTAATTTTCGTTAATGTTATATTTAAGATAAAATGTTGAATGAAAATAAGAAAAGTGTACATCAGAGGCATGGCATGCCAGCGTACAACAAACAGAAAACCTGATTCAACAGTGGTATGATTGTGAAGTAATAATCGAAAAAATTCCAGAAATCATTATTCGTGTTGGGAAGGATGAAAGCGAAAGTGAAGACTCTACTTCTAGCGATTAGTGTCATTAATCAATTAATAATTTAAATATTACTTATGGACACGTTCCAAGCTCCTTGGGAAACATTCATTGTAAATTTTGCAGGACAAATATAGACTTATCTATCTATCTATTAGTTTGATTTGATAAATCATATTAAAATTGAATTATGCAATTTGTATCTCCTATTCATACTTTATACCCTTGTCATGAAATATGGAAAAAACCGGATGAAAAATTTTAAATTCTATTTTGACTTTTGGAATTGTCATTTAAAAAACTCAGACCGCCCGACACTGAGTTGACAGCCGATTGAATTGTATGAATATTCTTGACGTCGCGTTGATCACATGTCTGCAAAGATCCATTAATCAGACTATAACCATCTTGAAGAGCATAAAATTTCGCATAATTTATTTAAAAAAAAAACTTTCGATATATATATATATATATATATATATATATATATATATATATATATATATATATATATATGTATATATATATATATATATATATATATATATATATATATATATATATATATATATATATATATATATATATATATATATATATATATATATATATATATATATATATATATATATATATATATATATATATATATTCATATATATATATATATATATATATATATATATATATATATATATATATATATATATATATATATATATATATATATCAAGTAGACAAGGCGAAATCGGCGCCATCGTTGGAAAAAAATTTTCTAATTGAATTTTTTTTTCATAACCTTCTCCAGGAGATGCCCCTGAAAGAGGATCAACATGTTGCCGGGCGGTAACCTGGTCCGAATTTGTTTAAACAAATTTTTTTTAAACAAAGTCCAAAAATTGAAATTTTCGCCCCGGAACAAGTTTTTTTAGGTAAATTGGACCATTTTGAACAAAAAATGTCTCTTGTGAATTTTCTCTAAAATGCGCCGTTTTCGAGATATCGGCGATTTTAGGTGCGAGGGGAAAACGCGAAAATGGCCACTTTCACCTCCCAATATTGGGGTCAAAATTAAAATTTTCAATGTTGCCAAGTGTCCATGTCCATGCATTAGAAAAATTGTATTTGAAAATTTTGAATAAAGCTGGAGAAACAGCAGATAATGCTAGACAAATAATTTTAGAACGTTCTTGTGGGATGGGTATTAATTTTGGAAAAATTCCATGTACATCCGATGCTTTAAAATTGCACATTTCACGAGCTTCACTACAAACGTACATATGGAAAATGTCATTGTATTCTCGGTATCGACATTTAGATGCAACAGAATTTGGTTACACTATAGAAACAGGTGAATTGTTACCCAAATTCATGTTAAAAAATTCGATACCAGATTTGTTAATTAGGCAATGTAAATGTACAAAAAATTGTAAAACTAATGCATGTAATTGCAAAAGCAACAACGTAAGTTGTATACTCATGTGTGGGTGTAATTTAAATATTTGCGAAAATTCTATTAAATATATATAAGTTATATTTCATAAAATTGTTTTAATTCTTCTACCATCCTAATCGAATATTGAATTTTTATTTATATTCATTTGTTATAATAATTAAATTTGATATAACAATTACTCTTTAATAAATAAATATTTTTTACATACTTTTCAAATATATTAATTTTAATAAGAAATCAAGAAACAAAGCTTTATAGAGCATCGCAGTGCGTATACAGTTCCGTGCGCCTACGTACGGGCGTTGCGTATATATCTATGTATACAGTTTCGATGCAGCCGCGGGCGCTCGAACGCAATTTGTTAACTGTTAAAAAAACAATATTTAAAAATGAAGATATTGCAATATTTCCTACGGTAATTTGTAGAGGAGATCTCAAACTTTAATTTGGACACTTGGCAACATTGAAAATTTTAATTTTTGACCCCGATATTGGGAGGTGAAAGTGGCCATTTTCGCGTTTTCTCGCACTTAAAATCGCCGATATCTCGAAAACGGCGCATTTTAGAGAAAATTCACAAGAGACATTTTTTGTTCAAATGGTCCAATTTACCTAAAAAACTTGTTCCGGGGCGAAAATTTCAATTTTTGGACTTTGTTTAAAAAAAATTTGTTTAAACAATAATTCGGACCAGGTTACCGCCCGGCAACATGTTGATCCTCTTTCAGGGGCATCTCCTGGAGAAGGTTATGAAAAAAAAATTCAATTAGAAAATTTTTTCCAACGATGGCGCCGATTTCGCCTTGTCTAAAGGATTTTCTACAGCTAACGCTGTCTTTCTTCTCTCAGCCTTTGATTCCATCCGTTTCTATCTTCCTAGTCTCCATCTGTTAGACCCCTGTCCTCCATAGCCTTGTCCACATCCACGATTGTCTTCCTTTTTTTCTTTTCCCTATAGGACTCCACTCCGTTATTTTCTTTATCCACCTATCATCTTCGCTTCGTCTTATGTGCCCATGCTATTTTAATCGTTTTTCTTCAATGGCGTTTATTGCGTTCTCTTTGATGTTCATTCTGCTTCTTATTTCTTCATTTGGTATTCTCTCCATACGTGTCACTCTACTGCATCTTCTTCAATACTCCATCTCTACCGCGTTAATTTTAGATTTATTTCTTTTGTTGATTGTCCATATTTCTGACCCGTATGTCATTATGCCTTGTAATATTGATTTGTATATGCGTGTTTTGTTTCTCTTTGTAATGTGTTTGTCCCACAGGATCGAATTTAATTGTCTTATGCATGTCCGCGTTTGTCCTAATCTAGCTTTGATCTCTTCTTCTGATGTTGCGTTTTTTGAAATGATGGTTCCTAAATATTTAAATCTATCGGTTCCTTTGATTGTTGTTTCGTTATCGACTTCTAGATTCTCCACATTTCCCTCCTTTGTTCTTAGATATTCTGTTTTATCAAAGTTTATTGCTTAATCCTGCTTTAGTGTATTCTACTTTCAGTTTTCTTATCATATAACTGAGGTCTTCCTCATCTTGCGCTATAATTACTTGGTCGTCTGCGAAACTTACGAGTATATAAGTAATCTTATCGTATTGGGACTCCCATTCCATTAGATTTTTGCTTCCATTTTTTTAATGTTTGTTCGAGGTATATTTTCAATATTATTGGGGATGTAGAGTATCCTTGTAATAGGCCTTTTGATGTTTGGAGTCTCTTCCCTATTTTATGTCCTATTTTTATGTTCACTGTGTTGTTTTTCTAGAGAGCTTTTACTGTGTATATTAGTTTTTCGTCAGTGCCTAGTTCTTTCACTGCGTTCCATAATCTTTGTCTTGGTATTGAGTCATAGGCCTTTCTTATGTCTATGAAGGCTAGATGAACTAAAACTGAAAGAACTTCCTACTACCTTTTATCCACAAGGAAAATCCGTAATAAAATTTGGACTAAAAGCGAATTTTGACCAATCCTCTTAATATGCTTTAATAAAATTTGGCACACTTTTTTATTAACATAAAAGCTAGATTTTCCTATAATTTGAAGCCGTAATATCAAATTGAACGGAAAGTGCCCGTAAAAACCCATTTTTAAATTTGTCGAAGTAAATATTTTTTAGTGTTCCGTACGGAACACTTATAAGATCACTTCGGTGTCTGTCTGTCTGTCTGTCTGTCACACCCGATTTTCTCCGAAACTATTTGACATAGAAAGGTAAAATTTGGTAATAATATAGGAATTGATGGCCTCATCAGAGCCATGTAGTTTTGAGAATTAAATTTTGACTTAAGGGGTTAGTTTTGGGGGGTGAAGTCGGGAAGTGAAAAAAATTTTTTTTTACTAGGTCATCGAGTGTGTGGTGTCAGATGAAAGCTTGTGAAAACACGAGTAAAAAATATATATATAATATTATATACTTGCGCGCACTTTTCTTTGTATTATTTTTAAAAAATTCGCGAAAAATCGCTGTCCCGGGCCTTATCTCGAAAAGTACTTATCAAAAAATTTCGAAAAAATTCTGGAATATTCTCCACGGGGTGTAGATTGAACGAAAATTATCACGAGTGCATTACTTTTAATAATTTATATGGTACATAAAAAAACAAAAAATTTCAAGGTCATCAGATTTCAGTAAAGATTGGAAACAAACTTTGTTGAAAACTCATTTAGGGTGTGTTTTGTAAAGTCACTGATCATTTTATACCACCATAACATAAATTTTGACTTAAGTCGGGGGGTAAAATCGGAAGTGAAAAAAAAATTTTTTTTACTAGGTCATCGAGTGTGGTGTCAAATGAAAGCTTGTGAAAACACGAGTAATTATATATATATATATATATATATATATATATATATACATATATATATATATATATATATATATATATATATATATATATATATATATATATATATATATATATAATGTAATACTTGCGCACATTTTTCTTCGTATTACTTTTAAAAAATCGCTGTCCCCTGCCTTATCTCGAAAAGTACTGATCAAAAAATTTTGAAAAAAATTCTGGAATATTCTCCACGGGGTATAGATTGAACGAAAATTATCACGAGTGCATTACCTTTAATAATTTATTTGGTATTTAAAAAAAAAAACAAAATTTCAAGGTCACCCAGTTTTCAGTAAAGATTGGAAACAAACTTTGTTGAAAACTCATTTGGGGTGTGTTGTGTGAAGTCACTGATCATTTTATAACACCCTAACAAAATTTTTCATTTTAAAAACAATCAACGTACGGAACACTAATTGTGCAAGTTCAACTTGCACTTGACCGGTTTTTTTTTAGGTTATATACTTAATATTTTTTAATGCAATCTACGCAGTTTTTTAGACAATTTTACGACGAGGAAAATGTTTTTTTCTCTGTCACATAACAACGAACAGAAGCTGAGATATTTAAGAAATAGTGAGCGGAAAGCGTTAAAATGTGATAAAATGCGCTAAAATGGAAGAACAGTGGCTTTGCGATCGAAACTAGGCTGAGAAAACTAGTTTACATTATATTGATACTGTTTCATTGGAGTTAAATCAATTTCCAAGCTGTACCCAAAAATTTCCAAAAATCATAAAAATTTTACGGCATTTGCCTTCACTAGATGTTTTTTTTGCATAATTGATTTAGAATGTCTTGTAACTAATAAAAATAGAAAATGATGAAAAAATTTAGTAAAACCGGCAAACAAAAAAAAAACTTTAAACAATACATATTTTTACAACAAGGGAGATACTTGATCATTAACAAAACTGTGTTAAAGAAAGTAATCTGTGACAACCGTGAGTGTTTACTAAAAATATTAAAAACCTCGTTTAAATATATTTTGAAAACTGTAATTTATTTAATCTTTTCAGCTTTAGGCATTGAAAAAAACCCTCTTAAGATTTATAAAAACGGATTGTTTTTTAAAAATACTGCATGTAATTTATCAATGTCAACCGTTAATTTTAACTAAAGCATTTTTAACTATATAGAACAATTGTTAATAATTTTAGATAATTTCTCTTTAACCTAGTACAGTCGTATTTTATTCTTTATCAATTTTCGAAAAAAAAAAAACTTTTGAAAACAATCTTGAACCGACTTTTGAGGAATTAAATACATATATACCTAAAATTAAAGTAGAAGGTACCTCAATATACTTAGCTTAGAAATATATATATACACAATTTTTAAAATAATTCATTCATGCCTTAACTTAGTAACTACGTATGATACACTGTCTAATATATTGAAAATATTTTTTTAATTTTTTCGATAATTTCAAGTTTTTTTAAGTACATTTAAATAAGACCTTTGAAATGACGTACATATTACATATACATGATTTTTGCAGAGAATATCTTAATTTAAGCATTGTCCGTTCAGATACTATTTTATTAAGAACATGTCCATCATATAAAATAAAAACATGCAATATAGAAAATCTTTGATTGTGTTAGAAGATACATTCATAATAAAATTATACAAAAACACCACTATGTTTTAATTTCCACTATATTTAAAGTCACTTGACAATTGTTTCACCATACAATGGCTTCTTCGGAAGTAAATGAGAAAGAAAATATTTGGTAGTAATCTTGGTCATATAGTGCTTAAAACTATCCTTAATTACCTAAGATTATGCTAATCATTTTATTATATTATTTACAGACAGAATTATTTTAAGAATGCAAATCTGTTGTACTATTTTCGAGAACTAATAAAGATTAAGTAAGGGTGAATGGTTTAAGTCTACCTGTTTGTTTAATAATTGATTGGAGTTTTTCCGTTTGTTAATTTCAAGACATTCAAGCAAATTTAATTTTTTAGATTTATTTTCTACATGTAGGATTTTTAACGTATCATCAAAATTATGGGTTTCGTTTATTATATGGGTTGCGTAATGTGAATTATTCTTATTTTTTAAATAACTATGTTTATGTTCTTTAATGCGAGTTTCCAAAGATTTACCAGTTTGTCCTACGTAGGTTTTAGTACAAGATCCACAATTTAATAAGTAAACTCCTGATTTTAAATAGTTGTTAGATTTGGTTTTGTTACTCAAAATTATACTCCCTAAGGAATTACTGGTTTTGAATGCTATTTTATTGTTCTTATTTATTAAATGTTTGGAAATTTTTCTAGTTATTTTCCCTGTGTATGTGAGTGTACTAAATTTTCCTTTTTTTTGTCATTAATTGTGGGATAAATTAGAGAGATTGCTTGTTTAAAGGATTTTTTATTCAAGATATTATCTATAATGTTGGGGTCATATCCATTATTAACTGCTATTTGTTTGATTATGTTAAATTCTTTGTTAAAATTAGTTTTAGTCATAGGGATATGTAACAATCTATGTGTGAAAGAGTTAAAAGCTGCCATTTTCTGAGGATAAGGGTGGGATGAACTATTGTGTATGACTGTGTCAGTATGTGAAGGTTTGTGAGAGATCGTGTTTATAGTTCACTTTTGATATAGATATGTCTAAGAAATTTATAGAGTTATTGGTTTCTAATTCTATGGTAAATTTAATATTAGGATGCAAATTATTTAGGAAGTTAAAGAAAACAACGTAATATTCGCTAGAGCTGATAAGGGTAAGTCTGTAGTAGCTATTTCTAGAGAACAATATATATTTAAAAATCTTTCTTTTCTTAACACAGACAAATTTCAAGTATTCAATAATGACCCAACAAAAGTCTACCAAAAACTAATAAAATCTACTTTAAAAGATCTCACAATTTTCAATGATTTTGAAAAAAGTACTTTAACAATAAATGAACCCACAAGCTCCAAAATGATATTCCCTAATTAAATTACATAAAAAGGATTTCCCTGTTAGACCAGTTGTATCATTTGTTACGGCACCATCAATCAAATTATCACAAAAAACTCATCCCTTTACTACGACAACATTGCAAATTTAAACCGAAATATAGTATATCCAACACCTATGAACTAACCGATTAAAATTAAAAATATTAACTTACCGGAAAATTCCAGAATTATCTCATTTGATGTACAAAACTTATTCCCTAGTATCCCACCATATGAAGTCATAGAATTAGTATGTAAGCTATTAATCAAGAATAAAGTAAACGAAATTATTAAACGGGATATTTTAGATTGACTTAAGACGTGCTTGGATCAAAACTATTTTGAATTCAACGATAACTTTTACACATCTAAAGAAGGTCTAATAATGGGTAATCCTTTAAGCCCTTTTACTGGCGGAAATGTTCATGGATCATTTAGAACTAAAAATTCATCAAAACGCGGTAAGCAAAAATATTGTTTACTGGTATAGATATGTTGACGATATCATTTCCTGTTTCACGGGAACAGATAGACAACTAATAACAATCCTCCTTAACTTCCTAAATAATTTGCATCCTAATATTAAATTTACCATAGAATTAGAAACCAATAACTCTATAAATCTCTTAGACATATCTATATCAAAAGTTAATAATAAACACGATTTCTCGATTTTTCATAAACCTTCACATACTGACACAGTCATACACAATAGTTCATCCCACCCTTATCCTTACAAAATGGCAGCTTTTAACTCTTTCATACATAGATTGTTACATATCCCTATGACTAAAACTAATTTTAACAAAGAATTCAACATAATCAAACAAATAGCAATTAATAATGGATATGACCCCAACAATTATAGATAATATCTTGAATAAAAAAAATACTTTAAACAAGCAATCTCTCTAATTTATCCCACAATTAATGACAAAAAAGGAAAATTTAGTACACTCACATACACACGGAAAATAACTAGAACAATTTTCAAACATTTAATAAAAAGGAACAATAAAATAGCATTCAAAACCAGTAATTCCTTAGGGAGTATAATTTTGAATAACAAAACCAAATCTAAGAAATCTTTAAAATCAGGAATTTACTTATTAAATTGTGTATCTTGTACTAAAACCTACGTAGGACAAACTGGTAGATCTTTTGAAACTCGCATTAAAGAACATAAACATAGTTATTTAAAAAATAAGAACAATTCACATTACGCAACCCATATAATAAACGAATCCCATAATTTTGATGATACGTTAAAAAAATCCTACATGTAGAAAATAAATCTAAAAAATTAAATTTGCTTGAATGTCTTGAAATTAACAAACGGAAAAACTCCAATCAATTATTAAACGAACAGGTAGACTTAAACCATTCACCCTTACTTAATCTTTATTAGTTCTCGGAAATAGTACCACAGATTTGCATTCTTAAAATAATTCTGTCTGTAAATAATATAATAAAATGATTAGCATAATCTTAGGTAATTAAGGATAGTTTTAAGCACTATATAACCAGGATTACTACCAAATATTTTTCTTTCTCATTTACTTTTGAAGAAGCTATTGTATGGTGAAACAATTGTCAAGTGACTTTAAATATAGTGGAAATTAAAACATAGTGTTGTTTTTATATAATTTTAATATAGAAAATGTTTATTACATTACCTAAAACTGCCTAAAACATTAAACTCAAAGTTTATTTTTCCAAAACATAGACGACCAGAGTTACTGACATAAATCAGATTTAAATTTAAAACCTCTAAATTTAGACCTTTCTCGAAACCTTTCTATGGTTAAGATCTAAACCTAATTTATAAACAGCCAGATTCACAAGAGAGGTTTAGAGCATCAATAGACTCCCGAAGGGTTTACTTTGTTTAGTGAATAATGGTTTTATATTTTTCTTCTCTTTCTTTTTAGTGAATCTGGCGGAAAATAAATAGCCGCCACAACATGTCATTGTAATTTATACTCGATGAAAAAATTAAGGAATATCAAATTTTTATGTGTTAGTGAAACATATTGGTGAACAAATAATTGCTGTTTGATATTCAAAAGTGTTTTTTTTTAATGAAAGCTCTGGTTTTCTTCTTTTAATGCCTGGCAGACAAATACAATGAACTACGTTAGTATGTATTATTATGTGGCGTAAACTACAAGACCATGATTTATTGGATATTTTCAGTTACTGTACGAAGTGCAGTGCAGTAAGTTCTTTAAGTGTGATATGTTTTTTTTTTCTTTTCCAAATCAATGTCAAATTTATGCGGGGATGAATTTATGGCCTGTCAGTTCTATCAAAAGTTCCCAAAATTTTATATTGGTACATATTAAAATTTGATTTTCTTAGTCAATGTAATTATGTCAAAACTTTTGACCATAATGATAAAAAAACATCTTAAATTCAAAAATGTTGCTAAAAAAGGTATTATATTTATTATTATATGTCTGAAAGTGAGAACGTATATTATTACTAGTACCTTTTTAATACCCTTCTTATTGATTATTACTTATTTTTATTCCTATTTTTGAGTTTTTTTATCTGACATAATTTTCTAGTTAATCTCTAAATATAAAAATATTTTACCAAAATTGTGAATAAAATATAAGAACAATGTTACCAATATTAGAAAATTTGGTAAAGAAAAAAAACACGAAATCTAAGTCTTGGTAATATGATTTTTAATTCTTGGTTTAAGTTCAAAATATAGAAAAGCTCCTTAACATAATTTGACAATAGTTAATGTCACGTTTAATATCCTTATAACCTTATGCTCGTGCAGTGTAACTGTAGACACTTCTTGGTCATTTAGTTGATGTGAGCTGGCAATTTTCTAAACTTTGCGAACAAGTGCAAATTTTTGTTAAGAAACTTAAACTTTCTATGGCTTAAATAGCTGCAAGTTTTACGATTTTGTAAACTTAAGATTATATAGTGACATTCATCATTAATATATATTTTTTTTTTTAATTTTCCGGTTTTTAGAGTTTAGATCTTGTGTGTTCAGTCAAGTGAAAAAAAAAAGATATTCTGGTTTGTAAGGGAATCATAATAAAAATAATTTTACTAACGAAAGCATAATGAGTACAAGTTTTAAGTAAAATTTCTGTTTTGGATAAAAAATAATTTGTGTATGTTATTTTCGTTATTGAACAATTTCTTTTAAAAGGAGAAAATTCAAATACAGTTTACTTCTGCAGCCTGAGGGACTATTTTTAGACTGAAAACGATAAAATTCTTTTAATTTGCTATAAATATATAATAAACAGAATAAAGCGTAGAAATATTGCAACTCCTCAAGTCCGGATCAATTATTTTTGACGTGTCTATTTACGGAAATCACTGGAGTACATGCCGAAAAACATATCTCTTCCAGGTCAAGTCTGTGGTAGTAATGAATGAGAACATTTATTAAAATTTAGACATTAAGAAAATAATTCGGTATTTCCAGAACAAGGAATAACAGAGTTACGATTTAAAAATATTCATAGAAATAAGATTTACTTCAGCACACTTAAGTTACACTGCATTTTGTTACCTTTCGTGCATCAACTGAAAACACATAACATTCATGCTTCTAATGTTTTACTCTGCATACCTCTTAATTTGTAGTCAACTATACATCTTTATTAAAACAAAAAGGCAGGAATTTAATTTAAAAATATAGTTCCCAAACTTGTATCATTACTTTTTTGTTTGACACTCATTTAAAATTGAAATTTAAACATCTACTGATTTTGTCCCTATCAAATTAATAAAATATTTCTTATAAAGTAGTAATAAAATTAAAAAAACCGGTCAAGTGCAAGTTGAACTTGCACAATTAGTGTTCCGTACGTTGATTGTTTTTAAAATAAAAAATTTTGTTAGGGTGGTATAAAATGATCAATGACTTCACAAAACACACCTCAAAGGAGTTTTCAACAAAGGTTGTTTCCAATCTTTACTGAAAACTGGTGACCTTGAAATTTTGTTTTTTTTTATATACCAAATAAATTATTAAAGGTAATGCACTCGTGATAATTTTCGTTCAATCTATACCCCGTGGAGAATATTCCAGAATTTTTTCAAAATTTTTTGATCAGTACTTTTCGATAAGGTAGGGGACAGCGATTTTTTTAAAAGTAATACGAAGAAAAGTGTGCGCAAGTATTACATTATATACGAGTATATATATATATATATATATATATATATATATATATATATATATATGTATATATATATATATATATATATATATATATATATATGTATATATATATATATATATATATATATATATATGTATATATATATATATATATATATATATATATATATATTTATATATATATATATATATATATATGTATATATATATATATATATATATATATATATATATATAATATATATATATATATATATATATATATATATATACATATATATATATATATATATATATATATATATATATATATATATATGTATATATATATATATATATATATATATATATATATATATATATATATATGTGTATGTATATATATATATATATATATATATATATATATATATATATATATATATATATATACTCGTGTTTTCACAAGCTTTCATTGGACATCACACTCGATGACCTAGTAAAAAAAAAATTTTTTCACTTCCGATTTCACCCCTCAAAACGAACCCCTTAAGTCAAAATTATGTTACGGTGGTATAAAATGATCAGTGACTTCACAAGACACACCCCAAATGAGTTTTTTCAACAAAGTTTGTTTCCAATCTTTACTGAAATCTGATGACCTTGAAATTTTTGTTTTTTTTTTATATACCATATAAATTATTAAAGGTAATGCACTCGTGATAATTTTCGTTCAGTCTACACCCCGTGGAGAATATTCCAGAATTTTTTTCGAATTTTTTTGATAAGTACTTTTCGAGATAAGGCCCGGGACAGCGATTTTTCGCGAATTTTTAAAAATAATACAAAGAAAAGTGCGCGCAAGTATAATATTATATATATATTTTTTACTCGTGTTTTCACAAGCTTTCATTTGACACCACACTCGATGACCTAGTAAAAAAATTTTTTTTTCGCTTCCGACTTCACCCCCCCAAAACTAACCCCTTAAGTCAAAATTTAATTCTCAAAACTACATGGCTCTGATAAGGCCATCAATTCCTATATTATTACTAAATTTGACCTTTCTATGTCAAATAGTTTCGGAGAAAATCGGGTGTGACAGACAGACAGACAGACAGACAGACAGACAGACAGACAGACAGACAGACAGACAGGCAGACAAACAGACAGACAGACAGACAGACAGACAGACAGACACCGAAGTGATCTTATAAGTGTTCCGTACGGAACACTAAAAAGATAAGATATACAGGGTGTGGGAAACAATTTAAAAAATAACTTTAGGAATTCAAAAAAAAAATTGATCCAATTTTTTATTAAGGAAATGAAGTCTATTTTCCTAAAATTGATTAAGGTTTGATTAGAAGTTACAATCTTTTAAAAGAGATGTCATAATGCTGATCTTTGGAAAACAACAATGCGTTTTTTTTGCAATAACAATTAAAGAATAAAAATAAGTTCCTTATTTAACACGCTATTCTTACGGAACGGTTAATATTAAATTAAGATACTCTCTCTGATGATATATTTGGGATTTTAAAGCTAATAACGGTAACTTTTAAGAGATAAAATACTTGTAATCTCCGAAAATGAAGCAGTTTATTTCATTTTTTAGCAAATAATAACACCGTAGCTTTTCTGTATTTCGTTGCGGAGACAGATGAATTAAACAGAATTTTTTATTTTTTATTTTTCGATGGTATGTGTAGCAAAATCGATTTTCCTGATATTACAAGTCAACATCATAGAACGTATGCTAAAAAAATATTTATCTATATGTAAAAATTCGCTCTGAAAGGTCAGAAAGTATCAAAGACAATGGCAACACTGATTTTTTTAAGAAGAATATATATGGGTGGGTGAATTAAACAAAAACTTTAAAAGTGCTATAAAATTCCGAAAAGTTGTATGATTGATTCGGTAACTGGTAGTAGTGTTCCTTGAGTTTCATAAAATGACCGACAGGTGGCAGAGTGATGCTGTAACAAAGAAGAAGGCAGCAGCATCAATAACAAGATGGTTGCCCCCCTGTCAACATGCACCGCGTTAGAGCAGCGATCTGTCATGCGTTTCTGGAAAAAAATGTTACAGGCGATGAAACCTCGGTTCACTATCACCAACCAGAAATGAAAACATCAACCTATATATATATATATATATATATATATATATATATATATATATATATATATATATACATATAACACATGGGCTGAAAAGTCCCGGGCCTAACACATAGATGGCGCTAGTTTTATTGCAGTCACCTTTTTTTCAGTTAATACTAACCTTCAAAAGACAACTGTTAAAATTTCATGATATTCTATTCATTAGTTTGTGAGTTATTGTGCTAAGAGTGACGCTACTTTTGTTATTTTCAAAACAATGGATCAAAAACAATTTCGTGTTTTAATTTTACACTGCTTCTTGATGGGAAAAAATACCGTTCAAGCGAAGCAATGGCTTGAAAAGTGTTATGGGAACTCCGCTCCATCAGAAACAACAATAAACGTGGTCGTAGAGACACCGATGATGCAGAACGCAGTGGACGTCCAAATGAGGCGGTAACACCAGAAAACATCAAAAAAATACATAAAATCGTTTTGAATGATCGAAAAGTGAAGTTGCGTGAGTTAGCTGACATCGTAAAGATATCAAAAGAACGTGTTGGCTTTATATTGCATGAGCATTTGACTATGAGAAAGCTCTATTCAAAGTGGGTGCCGCGTTTGCTCACTGTTGATCAAAAACAAGAACGTGTTGATGATTCTGAGCAGTGTTTGGCCATGTTTAAACGTAACAAACCGGAATTTTTGCGTCGATATGTGACAATGGATGAAACATGGATCCATCACTTCACTCCGGAATCAAAACGATCGTCATCTGAGTGGACAGCAACTGGTGAACCTCGTCCAAAGCGCCCGAAAGCACAACAATCGGCTGGAAAGGTTATGGCCTCGGTATTTTGGGATGTGCGTGGTGTAATATTCATCGACTATCTTGAGAAAGGAAATACCATCAACAGTGAATATTATATAGCGTTATTGGAGCGTTTGAAGGCCGAAATTGCAAAGAAACGACCGCATATGGCAAAGAAAAAAAATTTTGTTTCATCAAGACAACGCACCGTGTCACAAGTCAATCAAAACAATGGCAAAACTACATGAATTGAACTTCGAATTGCTCCCACATCCACCGTATTCGCCAGATTTGGCTCCCAGCGACTACTGGCTGTTCGCAGACCTGAAAAAAATGCTCGCCGGTAAGAAATTTCGCACGAATGAAGAGGTTATCGCTGAAACTGAGGCCTATTTTGAGGCAAAAGATAAATCGTTCTACAAAAGTGGTATTGAAATGTTAGAGCGGCGCTGGAATGATTGCGTTGCTCTTGATGGAGATTACGTTGATGAATAAAGCTAATTTTGAACCAAAAAAAACCGTGTTTTCTTTGTTAGGCCCGGGACTTTTCAGCCCATGTGTTATATATACATATATATATATATATATATATATATATATATATATATATATATATACATATATATATATATATATATATATATATATATATATATATATATACATATATATATATATATATATATATATATATATATATATATATATATATATATATATATATATATATATATATATATATATATATATATATACGTCAACTGGGACACTGCTCTCTCCAAAATTAAGCGCAACGGAAAATAACTTTGAAGGTTCCAAAATGTGTGTATGTAGGTCAATGTTTTTTTTTAAAGAGAGATGTACTGAGTGGGTAAGAAATTTGCAGAAAGTGTTCAACAAAGTGCAGATAGACTGTTTATTGTTACAATTGATTAAGTTTTAAATTTGTCACGGACAACTTAGGATATTTTATATGGAGATCCGTTACGCATTCGTATGGATGTACATTGCATACAGCACAGTTGAAGTTAAATCAAATTACATAAATGAAATATACAAAAATGTAACCAGCCAACCTATTTGAGGTACATCAAAAAATCGTTTACCATTTAGGTCTTGAAAAAGTTAAGTGAAAAACCTATTTGAAATTCTGTTTTTAATTTTCCTCCACACAGCTATTAAATAAAAAATAGCGGTTCTCAATAATAAAGGAAAAAATCGACCCTAAATTAATTTAATATAAAAAAATAATATATAAAAATTATTATATTTTAAAATAATTACTTATCAATACTCATCAATAAATTATTATAAAATATTATAATAATACAAAAATTTTAACAGGTAATTCACCAAAATTTGATTTGATTCCTTGTAAAAAAGATAATAAAATAAAAATTGATATCCATTGTTTCCCTTTATTTATTTTTAACTAGAAAGAATTTGGCCCGACGTCTACAAAAAAGGTTACTTTAAAATCGCCGCTGTCGGGGAGGCTCATGTATATTATACGAATTCCTTTTGTTAATTTTATTGATTTTTTCAACAACGCAAGGTAATTTCCGCAGTATTTTGTACAGTATTTTTTGTACTATTGGACATAAAGATTTATATATATATATATATATATATATATATATATATATATAAATATATTTATACATTTATATATATTTATATATATTTATATATTTATATATATTTATATATTTTATATATGTAGATATATATATATATATATATATATATATATATATATATATATATATATATATATATATATATATATATATATTATTATATATATTATATACATATACAAAATTGAAATTAAAATTAAAAAAACCAAATACTATTTAAGGTATTTTGTTTTGAATCAATAGGAATATAATCATAGAAAAAGCTGTATTATTTTCCAAGTTTCCTTGTGTCTTTTTTACTATTATCTTATGCTTTCTTGACCTTTCAGGAATACTTTTGTATGTACCGATCACTGCATTTAAAAATGCAAATTTTATCATTATTTTAAACGTTGATATATATTTTAATATCTTTCAACAGTATTGGTGTATACCTAATAGTACATACCATCAAAAAATTTAGATAAATAATTCCATTCACTTTATTAACACCTAACAAATAAAATTTTTATCATCTTGTTTTAAAAACATTTTTTTCCTCCCGAAGATATTTTTTTAAACAATTTTTCTTTGTAGTCTTCACGTATATCACATAATTTTAAAAAGTTTTTTAATGATTTTTGTTTTAATTAAATTTGTTATATGCAGCACAGTCCATCATCATCATCGTCTTCACAAATACTTGGGAAGTATCTTTTTAAATTGTCACTTTCTTTAATATAATAGCACTATATATTTTGTTTAAAAATTTTATATTTTATTTACCGCTCCATCAAAATTTTTACAAATTACAAAAGTAAGGGTAGGTAAATACGACGAATATATTATATTAATAGGGATTATTTATACTGGGTGACCACGAAATGGTTAGTCAATTTATACATCCGTTACGTTTTAAGATTTAAACATGACATTTTGTATAAATTTATAGATGGAAGTGACGTATATATGATGTAAAACAATTATATATCACTTTGAATTCCAACGAAACCACAATTAACTTGGATATTTCCAACGGTTCTTTGAATATTTTATTATGTAGTTGATGCTCAACGTAAACATTCATTCAACTCGCAATTTATTCATATATATGTCGTAGGATTATTATCAAAACTGGAATGTTATAATCTTACTAGTAACATTATAAACTTACGGATTATTGTCAATTGACTCCAATATTATAGAAATTAGTTCAGGTTACATATGAGATTAGGGATTTTAAATTAGATAACAAACTCGCAATTTTGCAATGATTTCGAAATATTCGAACCATTGCAATTATCCCAGGATTTTCGCAAAAATCCGTTTTTTTCCAATTATCCTGCGACATATATAACCTGAACTAATCTGAATTGACCTGAATTAATTTGTATTTTATAAGAAGATAATAAAATATAGTCAGTAATATTGTAGGAATTGGAGTCAATTGACAATAATCCGTAAGTTTATAATGTTACTAGTAGGATTACAGTATTTAGGCTTTGATAATAATCCTATGACATCATATATATATATATATATATATATATATATATATATATATATATATATATATATATATATATATATATATATATGTAAAACCAGTGAAAATGAATAAAGTCAATTTTTTAGCAGTCTACGGTATGCCGTATGACAGCCCATCAGTCGAGCTAGGATCGACAAACAAGAGAACTGAACTACGAGGTAAAAAACTAATAAAATACTCCTTAAAAGCCGAAAAAATGATTTTTGTGTCATGCTGCTGCCTACGTAAATCGTACGAAAAGGTGGATTTTCAGATAAAGATTTCAGATTACATTATTCAGAAAGTTGTAATTTTCCGGACAATGGCGTGAGAAAATAAATCTTAATTCTAATCACAGCATCAACAACATTACCAACATGAGAATAAAATTGTCTTTCTATATATTTTACGTTAGTAAGATGCAAGATACAATGATTTAATGAGTGTGGTTTTATATGTTGCATTTTGAAGTGTAGCAGAAATTTTAGATATTGTTCAGGTACTATAATTTTCAAAAATATTTTACCTACCTCTAATGAAACAGATGGTTTAAGAAGATGTTAAATAATTAATGAAAACAACTGCACACAAAATAATCGACTATTTCGCAAATTCTGGGTAAAATAATCTTAAGGTGTGTTAATGCCGAACAAATTAAAGAATGTAAGATTATCTTTTTAAAATTGGTGCGTTTGAACTGGTTGATAATGACAGAATTTACTATGCTCTCTATTCTCTAGTTAATTCTAGCTCTGCTGATAAGTCGTGATACGAGTAAACGTATTGTGTAATTTTGGTACTAACTTTTCAATATTTCACATAAATATATAAGACTGTTTTTAGTCAATTTCCACTGGTTTATTTAAATTGCGATGACGCGTTTCGTTGTCGATGCAGCTTCTTCAGATCTACATTTTACACTGTCAAGTTGGGTTTAATGTTCACAATATATATATATATATATATATATATATATATATATATATATATATATATATATATATATATATATATATATATATATATTTTCTTAATTATAATATTACACCTAATTAAATTACATTAATAGCACATATTGGAAAACCAACACAAATTTGGAACTAGGAAAATAAATTCAATAATGGTGAATTGCTTAAATCTACCTGGTCGTTGAGTAAAGTACCTGTAGTCCTTAATCGTTTTATTTGCATTGTCTCTAAAAGGTTTAGTTTTAAACATTTTTGTTGTATGTGAAATTCTGAAATTCTTGTTAAATGTGTGATTTTTCTGTTACAAGATGATTAGCATATGTTGAATTAGACTTTCTATGGATGAAACTTTTTTCGTGTTCTGTAATTTTTTGTATAAATGTACGTCCAGTTTGTCCTATGTATGTTTTAGGACATGACCCACATGATAAACCCCTGATTTATTGTCTTTATTGATTTGTGGTTTGTAGTTTTTAAGATATTTCCCTATAGTATTGTTAGTCTTGTAAGCTATGTTGGTTTGCCGAAATAGGTTAAGCATTTAAATGTGGTATTTCTGTCGTTAAAACGTGGGTATATTTCTGAGATTGCCTTACTTCTAAGTTTTTTCCTAACGTTATTATTGATTAAAGTAACCGAATAACCGTTGTTAACGGCTACTTGTTTTATATAGTTTAATTCTTTAGTAAAATTTTCTTCTGATAAGTGGATATTAGATAGTCTATGTATAAAAACATGATAAGCTGCGAGTTTATGATGGTTAGGGTGGTGAGAACTATTGTGAATTGTGGTATCTGTATGACAAGGTTTGTGATATATTGCAAATTCATGTTTTTTCATGGTTTTACTGATTGTTAAGTCTAGGAAGTTGATGAAACAAGTAGCCGTTAACAACGGTTATTCGGTTACTTTAATCAATAATATCGTTAGGAAAAAAACTTAGAAACAAGGCAATCTCAGAAATATACCCACGTTTTAGAGACAGAAATACCACATTTAAATGCTTAACCTATTTCGGCAAACCAACGGAAAAACTGGGGAAATTTTTAAATCAAAAAAATATCAACATAGCTTACAAGACTAACAATACTATAGAGAAATATCTTAAAAACTACAAACCACAAATCAATAAAGACAATAAATCAGGGGTTTATCAATTAACATGTGGGTCATGTCCTAATACATAGGACAAACTGGACGTACATTTATATAAAGAATTACAGAACACGAAAAAAGTTTCATCCATAGAAAATCTAATTCAACATATGCTAATCATCTTTTAACAGAAAATCACATATTTAACAAGAATTTCAAAATTTTACACACCCAACAAAAAGGTTTCAAACTAAACCTTTTAGAGACAATGCAAATAAAACGATTAAGGACTACAGGTACTTTACTCAACGACCAGGTAGATTTAAGCAATTCACCATTATTGAATTTATTCTCCTACTTCCAAATCTGTGTGGGTTTTCCAATACTATCAATGTAATTTAATTAGGTGTAATATTGTAATTAAGAAATTATATAAAATTGTGAACATTAAACCTAACTTGACAGTGTAAAATGTATATCTGAAGAAGCTGCATCGACAGCGAAACGCGTCATCGCAATTTAAATAAACCAGTGGAAATTGACTAAAAACAGTCTTTTATTATATATTTATAATGAATTTCCATCAAGTAGAAGCTACAACCATCCAAAATATTCCGGTTTTGATAATAATCCCACGACATCATATATATATATATATATATATATATATATATATATATATATATATATATATATATATATATATATATATACACTAACGTGCATAGAAATCGGCCCATTGTAAACTTTTGACTTTAACTATATTTTTTTTTAAATTATTCATCAGATCAAAAAAAGAAATATGCTGTTTGAAAGACAATTTAATGTGAGTATAAATTTATCAAGAAGGCTTATCGTTTATATGCGTAGCAACCGGTAAACAAATGAAACGTGTTTATGTGGTGATTGTAACGAAAATAACAAATTTGTCAAATATTAAAATTATTGCGTTTGCAACTGAAATTTGCATATTAATTCGTTTTTCATAATCTCAGTAGTGTTTAAGTGTGTTAGTTTAATGCATACTACACCACAAAAAGCCGCCCAAGTTTTTGCTTTAATCGAAAATGGACTTAGTCAGCGAGCTGTTGCTAGACAATTGAATATGACACGCGCAGCGGTTCGAAGAGTGTGCAAACGTTATGAGGAGACTGGATCCTTTCATAGGCGACCTGGAACAGGCAGAAGGCGATTTACAACCGCTCGTGATGACCGCTTTATTGTGTCAACAACATTAAGAAATCGTCACCTTAATGCCGTTCAAGTGCAACGACAGCTCCGTGAGGTGCGAGGAGTGGCTATTAGTCAGTGGACAGTAAGACGAAGACTGCAGGAAAATAACCTGACCCCTAAAACACCTGCGATTGGTCCAAAACTTACTCCAGCTCATCGGCAAGCCCGCCTGCGTTTTGCACGGGATCATCTGAATTGGACGTTGGAACAATGGGGATCTGTTCTGTTCTCAGATGAGACCAGAATATGCCTCCATGGTAGCGACCGAAGAAGGAAAGTGTACCGAAGACCAAGAGAGCGATTTGCAGATTGCTGCTTTGAAGAGCGGAGTGCTTATGGAGGTGGTTCCTGTATGATCTGGGGTGCAATTTCTATAGGAGCACGAACCGACCCTGAGTTCATTCGTAGGGGCGACCGTGTTCACGGAAGAAGAGGTTTAACGGCTGCTAGATATATCGAGGACATTTTAGCAATTTATGTGGTACCTTACGTCGACTACATTGGAGACGAATTTACCTTTATGCATGACAATGCAAGGCCGCACACCGCAAGAATCGTGCAAGATTACATTGCAGAAGTCGGTTTTCGGGTTATGGAGTGGCCAGCATACAGTCCTGATCTAAATCCGATCAAACATTTATGGATGAGTTAAAACGAAGAATTCGAGCTAGACTTCATACCCCAAACTCGATCGCAGAGCTAATTGTTGCAGTAGAAGAAGAGTGGTTTAACATCCCTCAAGAAACAATAGCAAACTTGATTAGATCTTTGCCTAATCGTATGAGAGATGTTATTAGGGCAAGAGGAGGTCATACCCATTATTAAAAAATTAAGTTTTAAGTTTTAAATTGTCAATAACCCTATTTATGTTAATAATAAAAAAGCTTAATTTGCTTAATGCATTAATTTCACTATGTTAAACATAGGAAGTCGAAATAAGTTTTCGTAAATTTATACTCACATTAAAGCATATTAAATTGTCTTTCAAACAGCATATTTCTTTTTTTTTGATCTGATGAATAATTTTTTTAAAAAAAATATAGTTAAAGTCAAAAGTTTACAATGGGCCGATTTCTATGCACGCAAGTTTATATATATATATATATATATATATATATATATATATTTATATTTATATATATTATATTTATTTATATATATATATATATATATATATATATATATATATATATATTTGCATACTGTAAATTTAGTTTATATAACCTGAACTAATCTGAATTGACCTGAATTAACTTGTATGTTAAAAGAAGGTAATAAAATATAGTCAGGAATTGGAGTCGATCGACAACAATCCCACGACATCATATACATATATATTTATATATATATATATATATATATATATATATATATATATATATATATATATATATATATATATATATATATATATATATATATATATATATTGGATTGTTGTAGCTTCTACTTGATGGAAATTCATTATAAATATATAATAAAAGACTGTTTTTAGTCAATTTCCACTGGTTTATTTAAATTGCGATGACGCGTTTCGCTGTCGATGCAGCTTCTTCAGATCTACATTTTACACTGTCAAGTTAGGTTTAATATTCACAGTTTTATATAATTTCTTAATTATAATATTACACACCTAATTAAATTACATTGATAGTATTGGAAAATCCACACAGATTTGGAGTTAAGAGAATAAATTCAATAATGGTGAATTGCTTAAATCTACCTGGTCGTTGAGTAAAGTACCTGTAGTCCTTAATCGATTTATTTGCATAGTCTCTAAAAGGTTTAGTTTTAAACCTTTTTGTTGGGTGTGTAAAATTTTGAAATTCTTGTTAAATGTGTGATTTTCTGTTAATAGATGATTAGCATATGTTGAATTAGATTTTCTATGGATGAAACTTTTTTTCGTGTTCTGTAATTCTTTGTCTAAACGTACGTCCAGTTTGTCCGATGTATGTTTTAGGACATGACCCACATGTTAATTGATAAACCCCTGATTTGTTGTCTTTATTGATTTGTGGTTTGTAGTTTTTAAGGTATTTCCCTATAGTATTGTTAGTGTTGTACGCTATGTTGATATTTTTTTGATTTAAAAATTTCCCCAGTTTTTCCGTTGGTTTGCCGAAATAGGTTAAGCATTTAAAAGTGGTATTTCTGTCCTTAAAACGTGGGTATATTTCTGAGATAGCCTTGTTTCTAAGTTTTTTCTTAACGATACTATTGATTAAAGTAACCGAATAACCGTTGTTAACGGCTACTTGTTTTATGTAGTTTAATTCTTTAGTAAAATTTTCTTCTGATAAGGGGATATTAGTTAGTCTATGTATAAAACTATGATAAGCGGCAAGTTTATGATGGTTAGGGTGATGAGAACTATTGTGAATTGTGGTATCTGTATGACAAGGTTTGTGATATATTGCAAATTCATGTTTTTTCCTGGCTTTACTGATTGTTAAGTCTAGGAAATTGATTTTTCCTTCGACTTCTTCTTCCATTGTAAAACTGATATTTCTGAAATTTTTAAATCAAAAAAATATCAACATAGCGTACAAGACTAACAATACTATAGGGAAATACCTTAAAAACTACAAACCACAAATCAATAAAGACAACAAATCAGGGGTTTATCAATTAACATGTGGGTCATGTCCTAAAACATACATCGGACAAACTGGACGTACGTTTAGACAAAGAATTACAGAACACGAAAAAAGTTTCATCCATAGAAAATCTAATTCAACATATGCTAATCATCTATTAGAACAGAAAATCACACATTTAACAAGAATTTCAAAATTTTACACACCCAACAAAAAGGTTTAAAACTAAACCTTTTAGAGACTATGCAAATAAATCGATTAAGGACTACAGGTACTTTACTCAACGACCAGGTAGATTTAAGCAATTCACCATTATTGAATTTATTCTCTTAACTCCAAATCTGTGTGGATTTTCCAATACTATCAATGTAATTTAATTAGGTGTAATATTATAATTAAGAAATTATATAAAACTGTGAATATTAAACCTAACTTGACAGTGTAAAATGTAGATCTGAAGAAGCTGCATCGACAGCGAAACGCGTCATCGCAATTTAAATAAACCAGTGGAAATTGACTAAAAACAGTCTTTTATTATATATATATATATATATATATATATATATATATATATATATATATATATATATAACATATATATATATATATATATATATATATATATATATATATATATATATATATATATATATATATATATTTAAAATGGACAAATGAATAATAAATTTTGACATAAATCAAAATAGTATATGGATAAGGGAATTTTGTGCGGGCGCTGGTGTTCTTGATTGTACACTGTAAGTTCAGCTTATATAATCTGAATTAACCTGTATGTTATCAGAAGGTAACAAAATATAGTCAGTAATAATGTAGGAATTGGAGTCGATTATATATATATATATATATATATATATATATATATATATATATATATATATATATATATATATATATATATATATGTGTATTTAAAATGGACAAATGAATAATAAATTTTGACATAAACCAAATAGATAGTACATGAATAAGGGAATTTTGTGCGGGTGCAGGTGTTTTTGATTGTACACTATAAGTTCAGTTTAAGGGTAATTAATTTACTTGTTATTTTCTTACCAGATAATATTTTGTATTACATTATTAGAAAGTTTTTACGAAATATGACAATTTTAGAAAAAAACTATTGCTGCAATAAAAATATTGAAGTTTATTGTAGTTTCGGTGAAAATGGAGATATATTGAATGTGGATCACTTGCAACAATATATTTGTACTAAATTTCATGTTAATGTTTTAATACTTAATAGATCGGTAAATTTCTTGGTCACCTGGTATGTTTTATTAATGTATTTTTCCTTTTAACTTAGCGATAACACCTTTGAGCAAAATAAAGCGGAATGTAACATTTTTTTAACGATAGTATAAACTTAATATTTTAGGCCAACAACTAAAATTGCATTTAACACCAAAATCGTACAAATAACAAGTTTAATACAAAGTGGCCCTAACATTTAGGACTAGTAATAAGTAACATAAAAAATAACGTTAATGATAATTGAATCTAATATACAAAATTTTAGCCAAAAATCTCACTTTGAGTTAACTGATAAACATATACGCAGTGTGCTCACTTTATTTGGAATCACCTTTTGCCCTTCAAATCTTTTTTAATATTTAACTCATCTCAACAACTTTCAAATACCTAAAATTCCTTTTTTTTTTTCATATCTCAAGTCAAGGTCAAATTTTTGGGGAAGGCAGATTTTTTATTGGACATTGTTTTTAGTTCCTCCTTATGTTTCACGCTATATTACAGATGCAAATGCCCACTACTCCATTCTGATATGAAAAAATCCTTAAATAATAAACTGGTCAACAATCAAATTCATTCTCACCTCTTCTTCTTTGTGATACTACCGTCACACATATTAGGATGACTTCACATCATATCGTCTACTTTGCACTAATAAATAACGTACAGTAAAGTTGATGTACGCAAAAACTCTACCCAGCTATTCTTCAATTCGACAGATGTCAGTAAAAGAACAGTTTTCGTAAAAGGTGAAGACAATCCAATCTATGCCCCTATAAGTATAGTTGACAGTTCTTAAAATTATGACGTCCTGCACAAATATGTCTTCAAAAATTTACACTTTCGATGGCTCAAGTAGTTAGAAGTTTTTTACCATTTTGTAAACTTAAAAGTTGATAATGAGTGCTATATTTATTTCATGTGGAAAGTGTTTTTGTTTCCTATTCTATTTTTTTTAAACTGAATATGGTGAACATCTTTTAATATGTTATAACATGATGTAACAAATTTTTAAGTTTGAGCATGGCAATAGTCCAAGTTATTGTCAAAAGTTAATTATTTTTGACATGTCTATTTTCTACAACCATTACTGCACATGCTAAAAATCCATGAATTTTCAGGGTCAATTTTTCAAATTATCATGACTGTTGAATTGGCGCCTTTTATTATTATTTTTCTGAACTTGGTTTCGGTACAAGAATTTATCAGTTTAAATATATAACAAATAATCTTCATGACATAAACCTTTTGAATAGTTTTCTCCGTAAACAAGTTAACTTTGGTACTGGTTTTGACTCTTTTCCTTAATTGTTAATATTTTAATTACCTTTCAAACAATATATTCTTGAAACGAAAGTTCTCCTTTAATATTTTAAAAGGAATTTTTGGATATGGTTTTATACGGTAATCTCATTGAATATTCATGAAAAAATTCATTGATATTAGTTAAATATTTAGAGAGGGAATAAAGTTTAAATTAAATACCAAATAAATAGGTTTCACACTGTAGATTCAAAATAAGTTTTAGTGGACTTTTTCTATTATTGCGTTATAACGCTATTTTTTCGTAAATTTTGGGATATTACCAGCCTGAGAAGTTATTGGGCCATATTGTATGTCAATTTTTTTTTTTAAATACTCAAAACAATTTACAAACAATAATTTAAAGGAGTTAAAACATACATTTTTTACAATAAAAACATACTAAACCAAAATTCAAGCGTACGAAAATACGTTCCTTTTAACGGCAACGCTATAATTAACGTTACCGTAAACGTTAAAAAAACGACACCTAAAAATACGGTAATATACCGTAAAATTTTTCGTCATACTATAGGTTCTTCTCTTTTGAAGTTAATATTTTGAGACGCGCAGAAATCCCTAGTTAACGGCAAACAATTGAAGTAAGAACATATCTTACAATCATATACAGGGATTATGTAAAAAAGTAACATTAAAATTATGAACAGTATTAGAGCTGTAAGTAAACAAACCCAAATCATGAATATTTTCTTCTGACGGTCGTAAGCGCCAAAAGATATGAAAGGCAATAGGGCGTAACTTAGTAGGAATCCGAACATGAAACCGAAGAGATGGGCGTAATTGTCTACCCATGGCAGTAAACCTATGAGGAAGAGTACCATGGTGATGGAGATTAGTTTGCACAAGGCTTGGTTTGGGTGTTTTAGCATCGGCCAGGCGTTTAGGACTTCGACGATTAAGCACGCGAGGAGGCCGAATTGTGAGCCGGCTGGACCCACCTGAAATAAAATAATAAAAAAATAAGATAGACTATGCATGCTTGTCATTTAAAAATGGGGAACTAACCTACCAGGTGTACAAGTATGAAAATGCTTGAAAAACATGTTAAATTCGGAAGAATGATAAAAAGTGCTTTATTCAAAGTATGCTCCATCGCTTGTTATACATTTTTCCCATCTTTCGGGTAATTTGTGAATACCACGCCAGTAAAAATCTTCTCCTTTTGCTGCGAACCATTCATCGAGCCATTTTTTCACATCTTCGTAAGAACCAAAGCGCTGCTCGGCAAGTGCGTGACCCATCGATGCAAACAAGTGGTAATCAGAAGGACCCAAGTCTGGTGAGTAAGCCTCATGGGGTAGAACTTCCCAGCTGAGTGCTTCCAACGTGTCGCGAACTGGTTTTGCCGTATGTGATGGCGCGTTGTCATGAAGAAAAATGACTATGTGTTGCCTCTTTCGGTATTCTGGCCTTTTTTCAAGCAGCGAACGGTTCAAATCGGTCCATTATTGTTGGTAACGTTTAGTATTAACCGTTTCCCCAGGTTTTAATAGCTCATAATAGACCATGCCCCTCCGGTCCCACCAAACACAGAGCATCGTCTTTCTGCCAAAGCGATTCGGTCTTGCGGTCGATGTGGATGGTACGCCTAGGTCTACCCATGATTTTTTGCGCTTGGGATTGATTCTCAAAATAAATCCACTTTTCATCACCTGTAACTATACGAGGCAAAAACGACTTCCTTTTGTACTGAGCGAACAAAATGTGACACGTGTTTTTGCGCTTTTTCATTTGCCTGTCTTTCAACTCATGTGGTACCCATCTACCGATCTTCTGAATCTTTCCCATCTCTCGTAGCCGATTGGAAACAGCTTGTTGATTAACGCCCAATTGCTCGGCGAGTTGTTTTTGTGTTTGCGAATCACCTTCGTTCAACAATGCTTGCAATTCCACATCTTCGTATTTTTTTGGCGGTTTTCCACGTTCCTTGTCTGCAACATCGAAGTCACCACTTTTGAAACGCCGAAACCATCGTTCACACGTATCTTGCGATGGAGCATGTTCACCATAAGCTTCTCGAAGTAATCGGTATGATTCGACAGCGGTTTTCTTCAAATGAAAACAAAAAATTAAAGCTGTCCACGAATGCTCTTTGTTCGATATAAATTTCGACAATTGAACACAACAACACAACACTATGCACACACTTGTCCAATTTATCACTCGTGCGCATCTGACACTTGATGACACAACAAAATGGCGCAGTGTTAAATCTTTATAGCACAAACTACATTGGTGCACCATCTGTTGTCTGAAATCCGCATTTCATACTTGTACACTTGGTAAACCAGGGGTCGGCAACCTTTTAACTAAGGGGTGCCAGTTTTCATCAATATAACATTTTGCGCGCCGACATAGGTACTTACTACAACTAAAATTAACAAAAATTAACTTAAATTAACTTAAAATATTGCTTTTAGAAGGTTTAATTACAAAAAAATTTTAACATTTAACAAATAATTTTATTATACTAGTCCTAGGACCTAGTGTGAACCCTGTGCTTGAAGTTCTTTAGAGAGTTTTCTTATATCCGGTTCATGTCTGGTTTAAAATCACTCTCATATGAAAAAAAAGTTGTTCACAGATATGGGATGATCCGAAAGCTGTAAGCATGGCAAACGCTACTTTCTTAAGACAAATAAATTTCTCTGGTAAACTCATCCAACAACTGAGTATCTCGTTTGAATGGTTCTGGCAGTCACCTTCTAATACCCTTCTTAATTCTACAAATTTCGTGTTCCATAACTCGGAGCTTTTAAATTCAATGTATTGAAGATCAAAATCATTAATGTCCATCTATGAGAAAGAGATATGTCAAAGCAACTGCTGGAAAAATCCATTAAATCTGGTTTGATTAAAAAAGCGAACATAGGACCATGTTTATCAAAATTCTGACCCCTCTCGATAAACTCCCCTTTTAAATTAGTCATATATTTAAGAATTTCGTCTGTTAGTGCACCATCGTCGACACTGGATATATAAGTTTTTAAATTTGGAAAATATTTATATGTGTTTGTAGTAATATCGCTGATAAATAAATCTATTTTTAATTTGAATGATTTCCAGGATTCGTATAAATCCAGAACTGTTTTGCCTGAACCTTGTAACTTTAAGTTGAGATGGTTTGTAATATCAGTAAGAAACATTAACATACAGATCCAGTTCTTATCTTCTAATTCAGGATAAGCACAGCAGACATTGCACAAATCCAGAGAGCACTTTACCACGGCTGAGCCAGCGCACATTATTGTGCAATGGTATATCTGAATATGCACTTTCTAATTCCTGCAGAAACGCCTTAAATTGTCTATGGATCAGTGAAGAACGACCGACAATGTAGTTAACTATTTTAACCACTCTATCCATTACGGATTTTAAACTTCCAGCGGAGATTTTAGCGCACAAACTCTCTTGGTGAATTATGCAATGAAAATTCAAAACTGATCGACCCATGCGTTCAATAAGAAGGGAAACAAATCCTTTATGTCTACCAATCATAGCAGGAGCGCCATCTGTCGTTACGCAAAATATTTTATTTAAATCAATGTTGCACTACAATGCTACACTAAATACAAAACTTCGTTTGATAGCATCTCTCTGCTGTTTTTGGACATTTTGTGTCATTTCGGTAATTCGTCTCTCGATGGTCCGCGCTGATGCCGGTATATCCCTAATCCTGGCCAATATTGTATCCTTATTGGGCAAGTCGTCGAATAAAATCTCGCCAGTACTCAAAAAACGTTTGCTTCATAAATTCTCCGTCAGCGAACGGCCTACCCTTTTGTGCCAACGTTTGTGCAATTTTGAAACTGCATTCAGTTACCTGATTTTTTCCTTGGAAAACTTTGCTAAAGAATGTTGACTGTTTCTCGTATTATTTACTTGCTCTTTGTATTGCCTCCCTTTTATCAGCGTTATCTTTAAATGACGAGTCATGTTTTATCTGGAAATGTCGTTGAACACTAGATGTCCGGAAAACTACGCTTTCCCTACATAGGACACAAATGGCCCGATCGTTTTGCTGTACAAAACCGTAATCTGTTGTCCACGAAGTTTGAAATGATCGAACGTCTACCTTCTGTTTCTTCGCGGCCATAACGCAACGTAATTTTAATTTTTAAACTTTTCGACGACTATTGACTGGAACGGATGTTACTTCTATACTAAATGATCCAAACGTGTAGCCGATTGTTATATATAGAAAAATAATATTTCCAGGAAATTCCAATAATTACGTTTATTAAATTTCTTAGAACAAAAATTATTATCTACAACGCGCCCATTGCAATCAAAGGGCCGCCTAGAAGTTAAATCTAACAAAAACTAAAGTTCGGCAATATAAAAAGAGTTGCGGCGCGCGTCGGAACGATTGAAGTCAAGTCAAACAAAAACCGCCTTACAGCGGCTCTTTTGATCTGAATTGAGGACGTTTATTTGTGTTTTTTGCCTAGGCTTATATTTTGAGGCTTGCCGTCTTTAATACTTGCCGAAATTAAAGCCAAACCAATGCATTCAGCAAAATTATAAATTACAAAATATATATTTTGTAGTTTTTGGTAATAATACCTAGTGACCTATATAATATATCGTTTTTGTTTGTATCGTTAAAGTAATACTGTCTTCGATTATTTACTTAATGTCGAAACATGTCACAGATTCCAGCATTAATGTGTAAACTTTGAATAGGTACGCGTGCCATTTAAAATTGCTTGGCGTGCCAGAGATGGCACGCGTGCCATAGGTTGCCGACCCCTGTGGTAAACTAATGAAATACCTTTAAGAAACAAAATATTTTCAAAGATACTTACATCTGCTCTATATGGTACGAATATAGCACTAGCTAGATTACCAGCCACACCAGAGCCAATATAAACGATGCTTATTCTAAGTGAACCAGTCAATTTTTCCAAATCTCTCATTAAAAAATACTGGACCATAACTGTAATGATTAACTGTAGGATGCCTGCATGTAAGAATAGTGAAGTCCACAGACGGTAGAACTGGTCTGGTACATCGGGGAAGTAGAACGGGATCATGCCGCAAACATCATTGAGACAGGAGACCTGCAAGAAAATGAAGTATAAATAACTAATTATTTCAGTAAAATAAAATAACTCAACGTCGCTACTTAGTTAACTCAAAACAATTACACAATATAACAGCTTTTCAGGACATCATAAGATTTATCTACTAGTCATTATTTGCCAAAATCTTCAACAGTCATTTTGGAAATATATTTTTCTCCTTCGGAAATAATCGAGTTTAGAAACTAACATTATCATATCGTGATGTAGATGACACTGCTAAGATTGAATAGTACTCGTATTTTAAATGTATTCAATTTCTTTTTACAGTTTTTTAACAGTTTTTACCCACACATAAAATTTACCACGAAAAATAAAAATAACGTTAATTTTCTAGGTCTTGAAGGGAACACTATTGTTTTTAGAATCTATTAGACCAAGAGGACGATTCGAAATTTTAACCTGCCGACTAACCGCCTGCCTAGTTGTTGATTCTATCGGGTGAGTTGAATAAAAACCGCCGAGACCGGACCCAGCTTTAGTGCCCAAAAAACCACATAACCATTTAAAACCATATAAAATCAATGTTCTTGATAAAGTAATAGGGAACCTGCAGAAGGCAGACGCCACTAATACCGAAGGACGAAGCTGGACCCGCTTTTTCTAGCAAAAAAAACGGTTGTTTTTCGAGTTTTTGAATAAATAAGACCATAAGTCCTAAGTTTTGGGTCCTACGCGTCTACCCAAGTTATTTTTAGAAAATTTAGGCTTTAATTAATAAAATATCATGATAGCGGACACTTTGCTCGTACCCGAACAAGCCAAGACATTTTGAAAGTTCAAAAATTCCGAACTTTCGTCGAAATCACACAAAATCAAAAATGAATCATTTATTTGCGCGTCGGATCGAGGCAGTCTTTTTTTGTTTTCATCCAAAGCAGCCTAAAATGATACATTCCGAGGCCGCTAAATATATTAAAAAGTCGGTATCGTTTGTAAAGAAGTCGACAGCATGGCTCGAAGATGCCAGGCGATTATTGATGCAGGAGGCGACTGGACAACTTACTAAGGTAATTACGTCGTTAACATACCAAAGAATACATTGGTGGGAAAAATCTTCTCGAAACACATTTTTTCAAGAATACGAGCGGTCCCATTCTTATTTGACAGACAGAGTCAATCATCGCTCGTGATGAAGCTGATATGGTTAGCGAAACGCGCGTCGAGTGCAAAAATAAAGTGTTTGGTGTAGTGGGGATATATACTGAGTAGAGATTGGACAGCTGATCGGTTTTGGGTACGGTGCGGAAGCGTGGCGGCTCAAAGTTGTGTCAATTAATCGAACTGAAGCGTTTTCGAAATGTAGGTACTGAGACGGATGCTTAAAATATCGTGGACCGATCACGTAAGGAATGAGGTTGTGCTCAGCAGGGTTAAATTCGAAAGCTCCTCGAGTATATTAAGAAACTAAAAATCTCCTATCTCGGTCAGGGGTGTGGAACGATATCATTTCCAACGCTTTATTTTACAAGGAACCGCGGTAGAGAAAGGAAAAAATTATGTTGGCCCCGGACTTTCTATCACTCCAAAAAGCTGTAATAAGTAGAACAATATGATGTGATAACGGAGGGCTCCAACGAAGGAATCTGCACGGCACTTTAGGAGAAGACTTAATCCACCCTTGTATATTTCTCTTTAGACTATGATTATATTTTGTTTGATTTTCATAATGTACCTCAAAAAAAACAGATGCAAAGACAATGTCGAAACAGTAGCAGGAGCTAAAGAAGCTCTTGAATATTTAATGAGTTTACTTTTACTTCTCTATGTAATATCGATCTTGTAGGGATCGTATACATTGAAAATAATAATAATTAAAGGTCTTTATTTATCAAACAGTTTAACTAAATTAATATAGTATTTCCAGCGTAGTGGGCGAGTTTCAGTTCCTCGGAAATATTAAATAACTTCGACGCCGCACTGTGGGCCAGGAATCTGATTTTTCGTTCAAAATCGTCTAGGGCCCTCAATTATTACCGAAATGAGACAATTTTTGTAAAAAATACTCATAAGCGGATTCTGGAGCCGATTTAGCAAAATTTAACCTGAAAATTTTTTAAAATTGCAAAAAGGAACACAGAACCGGGAGGTGAAATTTCGAAGTTCACGTGATTTTAAGTTTACGCGTTCAAAACGGGGGTTTCTGGGGTCATTTTGATGATATGCACCCTTTTAAGGGGTGAAAATAGGAGTAGGAAAATAGATTCAGCGACCCCAGAAACCCCCGAGGAACCACTTTTGAACGCAAAACTCTAATTCAGAAGGCTATCGTAATTTCTCTCCTTCCAACCCCCATTTTCACCACTCAAAAGGATGCATATGATCAAAATGACCCTAAAAATGGATTCAGCGACCCCAGAAACCTACGACGAACCAGTTTTGAACGTGTAAACTTGAAATCACGTTTTAACGCGAACTTCGAAATTTCACCTCCCAGTTCCGTGCTGCTTTTTGCAATTTTGAAAAATTTTGAGGGTATATTTTGCAAATCGGTTTCCTTACGTTTATCCAGAATTCACTTACGAGTATTTCAAAAAAAAATGTCTCATTTCGTTAGTAATTGTGGGCTCTAGACAATTTTGAACGAAAAATCAGATTCCTGGCCCACTGTGCGCCGCATTAGCTAACCAACATCTATATTTAGAGTTAACAAATCGATTCGGTTTCAAGTTAAAACTTTTGCTATTCTGCTTCAAATCAATTCAGTCTTTCTAGATGGATTCTGGATCTTTCTGGCTATTATAATTCGTAGTTTCTGACCATAAAATGTAAAAATCTATGCTTTCATCTATTAACCTGAATCAAGTTATTAAAGTCAAACGTTATTGAAACAATGGAATTATAGGTTAGATATGTTCACTATGTTGGGAATGTGGAATCTTTGGCACAATGACACTACTCAGTATATATCATCACTACACCAAACACTTTATTTTTGCACTCGACGTGCGTTTCGCTAACCATATTAGCCTCATCAGGAGCGATATTGATAATATGTACTGAGTAGATATGTTCAGTTCAATTGGAGAATTTTGATTTCCACTAAAAAATAGCTGGAAAATCATTTCCCTTCATTTCAGTCGAAATTATTCCAGTACCTTGTACTTAACTTTAGAAGATCTGTAATTTTAGAAAAAAAATAGCGGGTTTTTCTTCGAGAACCTTATTACCAATAAGTGAAGATTTGGGATACTGGTGACGCAAACTGTTTATTTTTAATGACTGTTTTGACATGTTAATGTAAACTTGTTGTTTTATAGACCAAGAGGGCGACCCGAAATTTTGACCTGTCGACTAACCTAGTAAATTTTTTTTTTCCATAAAAATCATGTAAACATTGCTTTCCGTACCAATAACACATTAGCTCGACATATTAAAAATAATAAAAGTAAAACAAAAAAAGAAAATAAAACGGATGTTTACGAATTATGCTGTGGTACTTGCAATAAAACCTATATAAGACAAACAGGTAGATCTTTTTATAAAGAGAATAAAGGAACATAAACAAAGCTATAGAATGAAAAATAACAGATCTCATTACAACAGATGAAAATCATAAGTTCAATGAAGATTTCAGAATTTTGCATAATGGAAAGAAAGGGAAATTACTGAATTGTTTAGAACAGGTAGAAATTAACCAAAAAAAATCATCAGGTTTATTACTCAACGATCAATTAGATGGGGGAGGGTCTCCCTTATTGAACTTATTCTAGGTATTAAGGTAAATATTGTTAATGAATTTAGTACGTGTAACTAGGTAAATTATATATTCTGTAACATACTTTGTAGTTAATTTACATCTTGTCCCAGAAGAAGACACAGTGTGTCGAAACAATTGTCAGCAATAATATAATAAACATAAGTGGTGATCTTAAACAGTTGTTTAAATTTTTATTCTTTGTAATTGTATTGCATAAAAGGTGTTTTTTGGAGAACAAAGCAATATATGTTGATAAATTAGTAAAAATTATGGTAAATAACCAAAATTCTGCCCAAGCAGAGTTCATTTCTCTATTCGATGGCGATTATAAAAAATATTATTGAGATTCCTTGAAAATTGCGTAATTGGGACTAATTTTATTGCCTAAAAAGGTATTTTTTAGAAAAATATTAATGTATATTGAAGTAGTAAAAATCATGATAAAAATCAAAAATCCGCCCAGACAAATCGTTAGAAAAATCAAAAATGAAGATTATAAAAAAAAATATTGTGATTCTTTAAAAATTATGTGACTGAGACTTATGTTATTGCTTAAAAGAGTTTATATATATATATATATATTCCTAAATCAATAAAAATCTTGGTAAATAATCAAAAATCTGCCCAGGCAAATTGATAAAGAAATCAAACACGAAGATTATAAAAAAAAATTATTGAGATCTCTTGAAAATTGCGTGACTGAGGTTCATTTTATTGCCTAAAAAGTTGTTTTTTGGATAATAAAGCAATAGATATTGATAAATTACTAAAAATTAGGGCAAATAATCAAAAATTCGCTCAAACAGATCTATAAAGAAATCAAGAACGAAGATTTAAAAAAAAATACTGAGATTCCTTGAAAATCGCTGTCAGAAAACTAATTTGGGTAAAAATTACGTATTGTCACCATAGTGCGCCGCCAAGACCAGACCCAGCTTTAGGGCTATATAAAATCAATAAATTTAGTTTATTCTTGATAAAATAAAAGGGAACCTGCAAAAGGTAAACGCCCCCAATACCGGAAGACGAAGGTGGACCTACCGTTTCCAGTCAAAAATGGTCGTTTTTCGAGTTCAAAAACTCCTGAACTAAATTTATTGATTTTATATGGTTAAATCTTTGGTTCGATGTTTTTTGGGCCCTAAAAGTTGGGTCCGGTCTCGGCAGCGTCTGCCCTTTGGGGCGCTCGACCTTTTTAGTGTCAACAAATGTTATGGTACCTAATTCAAGTACTTAAACGATAATCCATTTTTGAATGTAGCATTTTGGACATTCTAGGGTACAGGGGCCGCAAAATCAACGTTAAACCATTTCGATGCGCCCGATAGAATGGACAACTAGGCAGACGGTTAGTTGACAGGTCAAAATTTCACCGTCTTGGTCTATTATGTTTCTTTTTATTTCTGTAAGACTTTTAAGGTTTTAAATTGAGGTTAAGTTTTTTTTATAGATTTAACAACAATTATATTTTGCACTACAAATTATATAACATAGATTACCTTTGTGCTTACGTACGATTAACCCAGATGATCCTTAAAACGGCTGAAACACGTTGGTGTTCTAATTCCTTTGTTTTTTTTTTTCTTGTTTTTAGCATTACCATATTCGTTAGGCACAACGTTCGCGAACTCTTCTTCTCATTCATTTCGTTTAATTTTTTTAATTTTATTTAATTCCCTTTGCTTAAAATGGCCTTCCCCCACAAAAAAATTTACCTTATCTGATCAATTTATTCTACATACCTGAGAACACAACGACGCCTCCTCATGAAAGGTTCCCCTAACAAAGTCACAATACTCCCTGGTCGTTATTCGACATTGTCCGTGAATTCCGATACAACATGGATGTCCAATTACTTCACAAACCATATGCTCCGCTAATTTGTCACGTGGTCCGCCTTTATCCCTTCTGTTGGCCACCGACTGCGAAATTTGTGTGTTCGTTTTGCGACAAATCGGCCATTTTGTAATGTCATCCGGCCATTCGTACGGATGTACGCTGGCGGGTGCGTCACAATATCTGAAAAAAAAGTAAAGTTATTTACTCAATACTTCTCTCGTGAAAGTTAAGTAAAATAAATTGTGAATGTCACTTTTTCACAGTAAAAAATAATATCATTCAAATAAGTATTCATCCCTAGAATCCTTTTTTCTATTTATTCTTTTTATCTTTTTTTTGGATAACGCCTAAACTGGGGCGAAATTCCAGCAGGAAAGGAGTATTCCTTTTTGCAGGATAAGTTAAAAAGTCTATAAAAACTGGTGTTCCTTCGCGTATTTTTAGAGTTACATGGTAGATATTTCATCAACGCCAGAAGCACTTCATTAAGATTCGTTTTATGACATCCCCGTCATCATATGACTACCCTCTAAACACAACCTTTCCGCCTTGGACAATTCCTCTCCCTTTCATAGATTTTTCATTACTTGAATATTCCAAATCAAACAATAATTCTACATACATCAAAACAAATTTTACTCTTTGTTAGATCAAAAGTAGAGTAATCACTTCACTTATTTCACAGATGGATCAAAGACTGAGCAAAGGAGTGGGGGGGTCTGCATATTATTCCTTAAATTTCTCCAGAGAGTTCAAACTTCCATCCCACACTTCAATTTATGCAGCGGAATTGTTAGCAATCAAAGAATACCCAAGACATATAGTTCAAAATAGTAAGCAGGATAGACACCTAATAGCCTCTGATTCATACAGTTCTCTCCAAGCCATAAACTCGGGAAAACTCAACAGGCATACATCAGACACATCATGGATCTCCTTTACATGTCCAAATTAAAAAAACAGGATGATATCTTTCCTATGAATTCCGAGTCATATAGGCATACTGGGAAATGAAAGAGCTGATCGACTAGCAAAATTGACTATATCAGAAGGAACTACTAAAATTAGTGAAAACCACCCCAGCGAATTTCACAGATTCCTGAAATCAAAACACAAAGAACTTTTTCAAATACAATGAGATTTATTGGAACAACCCAATAAACTTTGGAATATCAAACCTCTGGTATATATCTTCCATTACAGTTAAACTGTCTCTCCAGAAGAGAAAATTGTATTTGGAGGAGATTGTCTATAGGACATACGCAATTCTCACATAGTTATTTACTCAAAAAAGAGCCCACTCCCATATGTTTAAATTGTAATAGTCCCCTCACGGTAAAACGTCTCTTTGAAGACCCAATACACCTTTACGATAGAATCAGACATAATATCCTAACGAATAGTCTCCCTCAACTATTATCTGTTAATCAAATTCCAAAAAACACACCCAAAATAATAAATTATCTTAGAGATTTTCAACTCCTAAACAATATATAGTAATTGAAGAAACAAGTTGAACATTAAACAAATGCTACATGACCCTGGTAGTCGATGCGCCATAAACCTTAAATCAATCAAATCAATCAATCGTTTTATGACATCATCCACTATTATTGAAAATAAACAGATAGAAAATATCTCTGAAGATAAAAGTAAAATGTAAACGCCTCTTATTAATTTTTATTTATTTATTTATTTATTCTTCATAACTTTTGATCATTGTTGCTGTTTCTCTTATCATATTTATGATAGCGATACTGGTACCATCAAAACGGAACGGGTATATTCTCTCTCTCTCTCTCTATTCATTTCCTCGATTTTGAGGGTAGTGATCTCTTTTGAATGACTTTACTGTTCTGTCCACCGTTTCCCTCCATTTCTCTCGATCATCCAAGTGATACATGGAGTGGTCGATCTATAACTTTTTTCATTTGATCTGACCATCTTGTTGCCGAATGGCCTCTACTCCTTTTGCCCTGAATCCCTCCCATTATTATAAGCTGGTCTACATTATCACTTGGTCTTCTGAAGATTTCTCTTTAGACACAGTGATGATAATCTTACTGTTCTTCTAGCGGTCCAGGAAATTCTCAGCATCTTCTTTTAATATCACATTTCAAAGGAATCAATGGATTTACGTTTCTCTGCTCTGTGTACAGGATTTAACGCTATATATATATATATATATATATATATATATATATACCAGGTGTACAAGTATGAAATGCCGATTTCAGACAACAGATGGTGCACCAATGCAGTTTGTGCTATAAAAATTTTGACACTGCGTCATTTTGTTGTGTCATCAACAAGTGTCAGACGCACACGAGTGATAAATTGGAAAAATGTGGAATAGTGTTGTGTTGTTGTGTTCAATATGTCGAAATTTATACTGAGCAAAGAGCATTCGCGGAAAGCATTAATTTTTTGTTTTCATTTGAAGAAAACTGCTGTTCAATCATACCGATTACTTCGAGAAGCTTATGGTGGACATGCTCCATCGCAAGATACATGTGAACGATGGTTTCGGCGTTTCAAAAGTGGTGACTTCGATGTTGCAGACAAGGAACGTGGAAAACCGCCAAAAAAATACGAAGATGTGGAATTGCAAGCATTGTTGGACGAAGATGATTCGCAAACACAAAAACAACTCGCCGAGCAATTGGGCGTTAGTCAAAAAGCTGTTTCCAATCGGCTACAAGAGAGGGGAAAGAAGCCGGTAGATGGGTACCACATTAGTTGAACGACAGGCAAATGGAAAAGCGCAAAAACACGTGTGATATTTTGCTCGCTCGGTAGAAAAGGAAGTCGTTTTTTGCATCGTATAGTTACAGGGGATGAAAAGTGGATTTATTTTGAGAATCTCAAGCCCAAAAAATCATGGGTAGACCCAGGCGCACCATCCACATCGACCGCAAGACCGAATCGCTTTGGCAGAAAGACGATGTTCTGTGTTTGGTGGGACCAGAGGGGCGTGGTCTATTATGAGCTGGTAAAACCTGGGGTAACAGTTAATACTAAACGTTACCAACAACAATTGACCGATTTGAACCGTTCACTGCTTGAAAAAAGGCCAGAATAGCGAAAGAGGCAACACAAAGTCATTTTTCTTCATGACAATGCTCCATCACATACGGCAAAACCAGTTCGCGACACGTTGGAAGCCCTTAGCTGGGAAGTTCTACCCCATGCGGCTTACTCACCAGACTGGGTTCCTTCCGATTACCACTTGTTTGATCGATGGGTCACACACTTGCTGAGCAGTGCTTTGGTGCGTACGTAGATGTGAAAAAAATGGCTCGATGAATGGTTCGCAGCAAAAGGGGAAGATTTTTACTGGCGTGGTATTCACAAATTGCCCGAAAGATGGGAAAAATGTGTAACAAGCAATGGAGCATACTTTGAATAAAGCACTCTTTATCATTCTTCCGAATCTAACATGTTTTCTTAGAAAAAATCCGCATTTTATACTTGTACAACTGGTATATATATATATATATATATATATATATATATATATATATATATATATATATATCTTCTTCTTCTTCTTCCTTCAGCCGTTCTCTACCCACTGTCGGGTATAGGCCTCTCTCAAATCTTTCCATTTTTCTCTATGTTGTGCTTGTTGATACCAGTTAAGTCCTCCGACTCTCTTCAGATCGTCGCTCCATCTCTGTTGGGGCCTTCCTATGCTTCGCTTTTCACCCCATGGTCTCCACCTAGTGATCTTGCCACTCCACTTATACGTTGCTCTCGCTACATGGCCGGCCCAGCTCCATTTCAGAGATGTTATCCGTTTGGTGATATCATCCACCTTTGTTTGTTGTCTAATCCATTTATTAGTTTTCTTGTCCTTCAAAGAAACACTCAACATCTTCCTTTCCATTGCTCGTTGGTGGACTTGTAGTTTTTCTATTGTTCTTTTAGTTAAAACCCATGTCTCGGCTCCATACGTTGTAGCTGGCAAGATACATTGATTATAAATTTGGGTTTTTGATCTTTGAGGAATGTTCGTATTCAGTACATATTTCAATTTTCCATATGCTGCCCATCCCATACGTATCCTTCTTTCTATTTCAAGCTGCTGGTTTTCCTTTCCTATCGTTATTATTTGGCCCAGATAGATGTATGTGTTTACTTTTTCTATTGTTGAATGTTCAATCACTATATTTTCATCATTGGTGTATTCGTTACTCATGTACTTTGTCTTGGAGAAATTTATGTCAAGTCCCACTTCTCTTGCTTGGTGGTGGAGATCAGTGATCATCTGGATCATTTCATTCTTATTGTTTGCTATAATTACAATGTCATCTGCGAATCTCAGGTTGTTTAGCCGATCACCAGTTATCAGAAGGCCATTTTCGTCCCAATTCAGTTCTTTGAATACATCTTCTAAGATCATTGTAAATAACTTAGGCGATATTACATCGCCCTGCCTTACTCCTCTGTTCACTGGGACCTTGTTTGTCAGTTCTTGGTTTACCATAATTTTGAGTGTTGCTCGTTCATATATTCTGGCTATCAGTTCGCTGTATCTGTGGTCTATACGAGCATTTCTAAGAGCTCTTATAAGCGCCCATTTTTCCACTGTGTCAAAAGCCTTGCGAAAATCTACAAATGTGAGCCACATTGGTATATTTATTCGGTGGCCTTCTCGATTAGTATTCTCAATGTGTGCAAGTGTTCAATCGTACTGAAGCCTGATCTGAATCCAGCCTGTTCTATCGGTTGGTATAATTCCATTTTGTGTTCCAGTCTGTTTGTTATGATTCGTGAGAACAGCTTGTAAACTTGGGAAAGTAAACTAATTGGCCGGTAGTTTTCTAGGTTTTCGGGGGTCACCTTTTTTGTATATTAAGATGACTATAGCGTTTTCCCAGTCTTCTGGTATATTTTCCACATTTGAGGCATTCATTAAAAAAAGATCTTTTAATTCATTCATTAGGGCTTCACCTCCGCATTTTAGCATTTCAGGTATAATATCATCCTCTCCAGCCGCTCTTCCACTTTTCATCTGTTGTAAGGCTTTCCTAACTTCATCCATTTCTATGTCAGGAATTTCTTCTGAGTTGACATTAATTACTCTTTTGTCTGTTGATGAGTTGTCCTTTTCAACTACTACATTTTGGACTTTTGAACTGTAGAGGTCTTGATAGAAAGTTGTAATTCTGTTTCGGATATTTTTCTTGTCATTGATTATGTTTCCTTCTTGGTCCTTCAATTTAATTATCTCACTTTTACAGGCGTTTGCTCTTCTAAAAACTTTTAATCCTTTGTTTTTCTCTATAAGATCTTTAACCATGTTTTCCTTGTATTTGTTTATGTCTTGTTTAACCGCTTTTCGTACTGTCTTATTCAGTTCTGCATATTCGACAGTTAATCTCTTTCCTTCGTGTATCAGTTTGTCTTCGTTGTTCCAACATTCTTTTTGTTTCTTCACTAAGCTTGTTATTCTTTCGCCTAGTAGGTTGGGGAGATATTTTTTTCTGCGGTGGTCTTGAGTGTTTCAATTATTTTTCTGTTTCTTTCATCTAAACTTGCTCCTGTAGTTAATGTGTTGTTATTAAGGTTGGCTGTAATCTGTTTTTGGTATTGTTCTAACTACGTTTTCTTTTAGTGTTTGTCCATCTGTTTTATTTGTTTTCTTGTTGTGTAAACGTTTTCGTTCGAGTCTTTTGTTAAAAAACACCTTTGCTCTGACCAGCCTATGATCACTACCCGTTGCAAATCTGTTTAGGACCTTCACGTCTGTTACTATGTTCTTATGTGTTGTTAGTGCATAATCAATTTCATTTCTTGTCTCACCATCAGACTAATCCATGTCCATTTTCTCTTCTCCTTTTTCTGAAAGAAGGTGTTCATGTTATAGAGTTTCTCCCTTTCCAGAAATGTCATCAGCATATGTCCTCTGTTGTTCCTCTCTCCAAGGCCAAAATTTCCTATATAACTCTCTGTATCTTCTGCTTTCTTTCCTATCTTGGCGTTAAAGTCTCCTATTACCAATGTATATTTTGTTCTGTGTTTGTGAAGCGCCTCAGATATTTCCTCATAGAATTCTTCTGCTTCTTGATCTTCATGGCTTGTCGTAGGAGCATAGACCTGTATTACTTTTACTGTTAAGGTGTTGTTCAATCTTATTGTTATGTATATAACTCTATTAGATATCGCTTGGAATTTCTCAGTATATGGTATTAGCCTTCTGTGTATCAATAATCCAGTTCCTCCATTACTGTTGTCTTCGTAGCCTTTGTTGAAGAGCAAGTGTCCCGTAGGTAACTTCAGGCAGTATTCTCCTCTTCTTCTTGTTTCTGAAATTCCCAGTATGTCCCATTTAATATTTGTGTATATATATATATATATATATATATATATATATATATATATAATATGTGTGTGTATATATATATATATATATATATATATATATATATATATATATATATATATATATATATATATATATATATATACTACCGTCAGAAAGTATTTGCCCACCTAGAAATTTCAACGTAACTGCTAAAATTTAATATCTAATTAAACCCTTTTATTATATTAGATAAATTTAATTGTTCTTAACAAATGTCCATCATAAAATTGTTTAGATAAGCCTTTTTGGTGAAAAACCAATTTCCAAGTTTTGCATGATAAACGTTTTGAGGAGATTTCTGAGAATTCCAGAAGTAAGAACTCATTTCAAGTTTCTAGGGATTATGAAAATTCCTAGTGATATTTTATGAAAAAAACTATGCTATAAATATCATTGCCCTTTTGGAAATTAACCATTCGCAAACAGTACTTTGTCACTGATACAGGCTCAATTGTTTTGTGAAAATGCCAAAAACGAAAGAAGTTTCTGTTGAAAATCGGGCTCTGATAATTGCGACACATCAAAATGGTCACTCGAGTCGACAAATCGCGAATGATATGCGGATGCCAAGGAGAACAGTGGACTACATCGTAAAAGAAATTTCTGCGGGACATTCTTAACCAAAAACATTCAGAAAGGCCGCGAAAATCGACTCCCTCTGAAGATAGAGCTATAACATTGTCCAGCAGACATAAACGCTGCCTAACCGTACCAGAAATCACTGCTCAAGTAAATCTGAAGCGGCCCATCCTCATCAGCGTGACAACCGTGAAGAACGGTTAGCAGAAGGTGGACTACACGGGAGAGTTGGAGTGAGGAAACCACTGCTTAGGCAAGTGAATAAATGTAAACGATTAGAATGGGCCCGAGAACATGAAAATTGGACATCAGAACAATGGCATTCCGTCCTTTGGAGAGACGAATTAAAATTCGAAATTTTCGGTTCAAATCGACGAGTTTACGTGCGGCGGTCAGCTGGAGAGAGGATGTTCGAAGCCTATCAGTTGCCTACAGTAAAACATGGTGGAGGTTCAGTAATGGTTTGGGGTTGTTTTGGCAACGGTAAAGTTGGAAAAATCTTTAGGATAGAAGGAATCATGCGAAAACAACAGTATCAAGAAGTTTTGCTAACACAAATGCTTCCTTCTGGAAGAGATATTTTTCAGGGGAAATTTATTTTTCAGAATGACAACGACCCTAAACATTCTGCTAAACAAATTAGAGAACTTTTGGACCAATGGAAATCCGATGACGTCCTGGAAGTGATGACTTGGCCTCCACAATTACCCGACTTGAACCCCATCGAATTGCTGTTGGACCATTTGGACAGGTGTGTTCGAAAAGTCAATCCAACATCAGAAAAATCACTTCTGGGAACTTTTACAAGAAGAATGGGTTAAAATAACCGAAGAAACTCTGAAGAAACTATTGGACAAAATGCCGAAACTCTCTAAAGTGGTAATTAAAAACAGATGAGTTCACATAGATCAGAAAAATCCTGGAAAATCATGAATATTTTTCTGATTTTCTAGACTGTAAATAATGTGAAAATAAATAATAATTCATTAAAATTTAAAAAAAAAAAGAAATATTATCTGGGTTTTTGTTGTCTTGGGACTGAAATAACTAGGTGGGAAAATAATTTCTGACGGTAGTGTATACGCAAGATATTGGAAAGACTAAGGACTGTGAACGACATTCAGTTTTTGCTCTTTTGGTTAAATACGGACTTTTCCATATCTTAGTAAGCCCCCTCACAGCATTTTTTGCTAGGGATACTCTTTCCTTTATTTCATTCTCGCTTCCGCCCACACTACTTATGGTTAAACCTAGATGTACAAAGCTTATAACCCTCTCAATATCATTAAGTAAGTCAGTTCTTACAACTTTATTAGCCTTATTGACTACCATCAACTTTGTCTCGTCCCTATGTTTGGTTAAACCTAGTTTCTCGCTTTCTTGCTCTATCTGATTTAAGAGTATAGCCATCTCATCCTCAATATGGTGGTATCATAAGTATCATTCGTTTAACACATTTCTCATTAAAAATTCACCATAAACATTAAATAATGTAGGAGACAGAACACAGCCCTGTCTCACACCTCGGCGAGGATGAAATTGATCGGATGTTGTACTGTCTATTCTCACAACTGTAGTGCTCTCTAAAGATTTTCAATCAGTTTAATCAGATGATAAGGACCATCCATTTGCTCTAGTACCTCCCAAAGCTTTTTCCAGTTGACAATATTAAAGGCTTTGTTATAGTTTATGAAGCACATTACAAAATGGTAGATATAGGGTCGCTCAAAATACTCTACTTTTGCTATTTGCGATCTAAGTTGGAATATGGCGTAGTGATTTGGCACCCAATCTATCACAAATACATTGATAGAATAGACTACATACAGAGAAAGACCCTTAAGTTTCGATGCTTTAGAGATGGCGATACTTATCCTCCTAGAGGTAGAGGAAGCAATATCTTGTCAGCGCGTTTCAACATGCCGTCGGTGATAAATCGCAGGACTTATTTGCTGGTTGCTGGTTGCCCCACGTGCCCTGACCTGCTTTCCCAGATCAATTTTCATGTGCCTTCTCGACCTACCAGATTTCCTGATATTTTTTATTTGCGTACCCCAAGAACTAATGTTTTAATGAAGACTTCTTTGTATCAATTCATGAATATTTTCAATGTGGTTTGTAGCGATTTGGAGATGCACAACTTAACTCGTGCTCAATTTACTAAATTAATGAAGATGAAGGTTCTTAAAGCTCGGTGGACGTGTCCACATCGTTGAGTTGTATGTACGGGTTATAAATGTTGTTATACTTATTTTATGCAATTACTGTAGTTTTCTTATTTTTGGTTCTCTTTAATTTTCTTGTAATTGACACATTTGTGTTGTAAATGGATATTCTATCTGTCAGACAATGAAGATTATTTTTATTATGATTGTTTTTGTTTTTCTTTCTCACATTTGGTCAATGTGGTTCTATGTTTGGCTGACGGGTCTAAACCAAGTCTGCACAAACGCATTAACATTGTGTATTAAGGAATGACCTGACAATGTTATATGTTTTCAAAATCACCGACTTCTGAATGTTTTTGTGTATGTTTGTGTTGAGTCTTAATTGTACTAAGTGTGGTGTGAATGTTGTTGGTGTAAGACCTGTGGCTGATATGACGAGAGGGACAATGATGACTTTTTCTTGTTTCCATAGCCTTTTTATTTCTGTTGCAAGGTATTTGGAGATTTTTTCTCTGTATTTCGTTTGGATGTTTGTGTCGTTGGGGACAGCTATGTCAATCAGATAAGTGACTTTTCCTTTTTTGCACTGAAAAGTAAAATCGGGTCTATTGGCGGAGGCAGTTTTATCTGTATGGAAACTGAAGTCCCAGTAGAGCTTGTAATCTTTATTTTCAAGTATGGATGTTGGTGTGTATTTGTAGTAGGGATCTGTATTTTCTATGAGCTTGTATGTTGTGGCTAGTGCTTGGTGAGCTACTTTTGTAGCTGAGTCATGTCTGGCTGTGTATTCCGTACCGGCTAACATTTTACATCCGTTTGTTATGTGCTCGATCGTCTCTTTCTGCTGGTGGCACTTCCTGCATCTGTCCTCCGTAATAATTAGGTCTTTGATGATATGCTTTTGGTAGTTTCTGGTTAATATGACTTTATCCTGGATGGCAAGTAAAAAGCTTTCTATTTCAGGGAATAGCTGCCCATCCTGTAACCAGGTGTATGATTGTTTTTTATTTACGTGGTCTTGTTCTAGGTGGTATCTATGTTTTTCCGTGGAGTGTTTTTTCTGACCGCGACTTCATCTTTTTCTGTTGTAATTGGGTGTGACTGTGTGTGTCTGCTGGGTGGTCTACCCGGGATAAGCTGAGTGGTGTGTAGTTTTGTCTGCTTTCACTGTTGCTGTGTGGAGGCTGGTTTGCTTGGTGTGAAAGAATTTCCTAAGTGCTTGTATTTCTTTTGTGTGTAGTGATCTTATGTCTATGATTCCTCTTCCTCCTGCCTTCCTCTCGATGGTAAGTCTCTCTTTGCATGCGTCTTATTATTATTATTATTACCGTGTATACGTTATATTCTCTACATTTTTCTATGAATTGTCGTTGTGATGATAAGAATTTGATTTCTTGTGCCTCTTCTTCTAATGAATTCGCTGCATATTACTAGGTCTGTAATTAAATTTAAATAAGAAAAACCAATGTAAAAATACTTACTTTGGATCTAATCCGCAAACCGATCCAGATATTCTCCCACCGGGACCTGATTCCCCAGATGTCCATTTCTTCCATGTTGAAATTGTTTTCTGTAAAAATCAGCAAAATATTTAAAATAATGAAATTAAACTAACAGTTCAAATTAAACGGAAAATTGTCCTTCTTCAATAGACAAGACGTTTTTTTTTTAACATGCGCTGTTTGATGTTCTAGTTTAATATGTTAAACATGTTACTTGTTCCACATTTCACAAATTGACACTTACCGTTGGTCTTAATCCTCTCACCTAAGAAAGCATTAAAACAACGAATTCAATTAATAATAACTACTAATATCAATAATTTTTTGGCTTGGACACGAGTACAAATTTAAATAGTGTTAATATAATAATTGATAATTAAAAAAAAATCTTTTTTCTTACCGAACAATCTGCTTGAGAAGACTGAACGCACCCAGAATCATCATTTCTTATGCAACAAGCGGTCTCTTTTTCTTTTTTCCTAGTTTTTTTCTATCTGCTGTGTTATTTTGTCGTCCAATCTCATACAGGGTGCGAATTTTGCCCCTAAATGAATTAGGTCTGCCGCTCTCGGACCTCCCCTAGAAAAAAAAACAAAACGTCAATGCATATTTTATTGTTGAAATTTTTTTTATAACAAAATATTGTGTGGGATAAATCTCCTTTGTTTTCTGTGGAATTCAGTTAATTACACAGGCCAACGATGAAAAAACTTCTTTAGTCATTTTACCTGATTCTTATGTTTTCTGGTGTGCGGAGCCCCAAAATAATAATAAAAAAGTCGTATCACCCACCAAATTTTTACATTTTAATATTCAAAATTTTTTATCATTTAAATGTTATTAGGTTGGCAATAAAATCAGAATTTTATAAGGTGGGCAGTAAAATCAAATGTTATTAGGTTGGCAGTTCCGATAAATGTCACAGCTGTTTGTTTCTTCCAGTTAATATAACCTCGCATTGCAGTGTTTAACCCATGTGCTTTAATTCACACTCAAAGTATGGCTAATCGTGGTTGTAAAAACACTCCCAACACTTCTTGTTATATATGTGGTGAGTTTGTAGTTAAAAAACATCAAAGAAACATTACTGACTTTGTAAAAAAAATTATACTTTGCATATTTTGGTGTAGAAAATCGGTAATCAAGAAAAATGTTGTATGTTATGTTTGTGTCGAGGATCTTAGGAAATGGTATAAAAAAGAAAAGAAAGCTTTAGATTTGCAGTACCTATGCAGGGGCGGACTAAGGCCTAGGCAACCTAGGCACGTGCCTAGGGCCCGTAATTTTTGGGGCCCGAAAATTAGGTTTTTAATTTTTTAATTTTTATAATTAATTTTTATTTTTATTTAACAGAAAAACGTGATATTCATAATTATTGCTGAAACGTATCCAAATTATGCCGAATCGTTGATTGATAAAGTCGACAAGTGTGGACGAGCGTTCCCGTGCTTATGCATCCACGCCCGCGAGTGTCGATGTGTGTAAATACGATCGAGCCTCGCGCCTATCGAGCCTTTACTATGAACGTGTTTAAAAAGTCAAACGTAGCTATTTAAAATCAGTGTCTCCTGAACGTATTGCATCTTATGTGAGTTGTGATTGAAAATTGTGCAATTAAGACTTAAGTACCTAGACTTGATTGCAAATAGATGGTTTTGGATTCATAGTTAATACTTTCTGGAATTCCTAAAATAAAAATGTAAGTTTTTATAAAAGTATTACATTATTTAATTAAAATAATATATAATATAAAATACCACAAATTGTGATTTTGTTTGTGATTGTGATATTGAATAAAAATAAATTTAATTGAAGATCATTTTCTTCTTTCTTTTTAGTACGTGGTCTTTAAAATGAGTTCCTATAAACATTTAAGTGGAAGTGAAAAAAGAAAACGAAAAGCAGATCGAGATAAAGTGGCAAAACAAATGAAAAGATCGTTGGACAAATTTTTAACTGTAGATGGAGAACAATTACAACAATCGTCATCATTTTCACAAATTTCACCTGCTCAAACTCCAGAAACATCATTTGTGTCCGAAACTATTCTGCAAAAAGACCAGCAGGAAAAACCAAGCAATTCCGTTTGTGAAGATGAAACAAAAGGAGAAAATATAAATTTAAAATCATCTCAAAGTAATGATGAAACTAAGAGTTTTGTAAACGATATTGCATTATGGCCAGAATACTTAACAGACGCCATGCGAGAGTATTGTATAAAAAATCCACCAAAATCAATAAATGGATCTTTGGAATCATCTTCTATTCGATGCAACGAAGGGTCAAAACAAATCACAAGAAAATTAACTATTGCCTCCTTCTTCAGAACAATTAATAGCGGGGAAAAAGTTAAAAGAGATTGGTTGGCTTATACTGAAACCAACAACTTATTGTACTGTTACGTCTGTAAATTATTTTCCAAGCAAACAACGCTAATGACAAAAGGGACGAATGATTGGAAAAAATGTACATAAAAAATTGTCAGAGCATGAAAACTCCAGTGACCACATTAACTCCATTTTAATTTTTATAACAAGATCTAAAATTACCGGACGCATTGACACTGAACTGGAAAAACAAATTATAAATGAAAAAAAAATATTGGAGGGAATTACTTAAACGTGTGGTACCGACAATCAAATTTATTTCTTCATACTCTTTAGCGTTTCGTGGTAAAAATGAAGTATTTTTTAGTGAAAATAATGGTAATTATATAGGTGCTTTGGAATATTTATCCGAGTTCGATCCATTTTTGCGGGAACACATGAAAAAATATGCAAACTGCGGCACCGGTACTATAAACTATTTGTCGTCTATAATATGTGATGAATTTATTTCTATTATATCGAAAGATTTACAACTCACAATAGTGAACGAAATAAAGGAAGCCAAATTTTACTCTCTAATTATTGATTCAACACCTGATATATCTCACGTAGATCAGCTGACCGTCATTATTCGCTATGTTCTTCCAAGTGGTATAAAAGAAAGATTTTTGGGATTTCTACCTATATTTTCTCATACTGGTGAAAACTTGGAGAAAGTTATTTTAGAATTTTTAAATAATATAGATTTAGACATCACTAACTGTCGGGGACAGAGTTATGATAATGCGTTTAATATGTCAGGTAAATATAAGGGACTCCAATCCAGAATAAAACAACATATTTTTTTCTGCCCATTTTATACCATGCGCAAATCATTCATTAAATTTAATTGGAAACGCTGCTGCCGAAAGTTGCATGGAAATGACCACTTTTTTCAATAACGTTCAGGAATTGTACGTATTTCTTTTAAGTTCTACACATAGGTGGAATGCATTACAAAAATTTTGTAAGAGCAAACACTTGAGTATTAAACATATTTGTGATACCAGGTGGTCTGCTCGTTCCGATGCTGTGAAATCCTTAAAGGAAAATTATGAAGAAATTAAACATTGTTTACGTCATTATTCCTCAAACAAAGATGAAAAACCATTAACAAGGTCCGAAGCTGCCGATTTACATAAAAAACTTGATACATTTGAGTATGTACTGTTACTTACTATATGGGAAAAGATTTTAGAAAGGATAGATGCTTCAAACAAGATTCTTCAACAAAAAGACGAATCCCTAAATACAGCATTTTTAATATATGATTCATTGATAGATTTCATACAAACTGTTAGAGATGATTTTGACAATTTAGAAAAAGAAGCAGAAAAAGTTAAAGATATTGCATATACTAATGATAAAAAACGGCAGAAAATACGAAAACTATTTCATGATGAAATTCCAGAACATAAAATAAGATTCAGTGGCGAAGAACATTTTAAAGTTAATATTTTTTTCGTTGTATGCGATTCTTTAATTAGTAACATTAAAACAAGATCTGAGGGATATAAAACTATTAACAATAAATTCAAAACATTTTTTTATGATAGTGATGTTAGTGACTCTTCAATAGAGGAATTAAAATGTTATGAACAAGATTTAAACCTAGCAGAACTGAAAAATGAAGTATTACAATTTAAGACTTTTATAAGTAAAGAAAATATTATTTCGCCTATATCCATGTGGTCATTTATTCAGGAAAATAATATTCAACATTCCCTAATTTAAACATAATTCTGAGAATTTATTTAACCCTTCCAATAAGCAATGCAAGCGGTGAAAGATCATTCTCAGTAATGGCCAGAATAAAAAATTTTTTAAGATCCACATTAGGCCAACAAAAATTAAATAGTTTATCATTACTTTATATAGGAAAAGAGTTATTAAATAACTCTATTAATTATGACAAACTAATTGACGAGTTTGCAGAATTAAAAGTGAGAAAAAAGGCAATATAACTAATCAATCTGGGTATATTTGTTTAAGTATTATTGTTTGTTTTAATAAATTATGTTCATGTTTGTTTGTTTTAATAAATTATGTTTATGTTTGTTTTAATAAATTATGTTTATTTAATTTTTGTACATGTATATTATTTTTTTTTTCCTTTTTTTCTTGGAATCCGATAATTAAATAGAACTACATACTATATGCTTTAAAACCAAACTACCAAACGCAAAGTATGTGTCATGATTGAAAAATAGGCCCGGAATTACAATGTTGCCTAGGGCCCGCTTTAGCCTTAGTCCGCCACTGTACCCATGGTATGGAAAGAGCAAGAAAATCATTCAAATGATTGTTATTTTTGCAGCGTTGATGTTTCTGGATATAACTCCAAAAATAAGAAAGTAATTGTCTATTCTAACTTTACTTTAGCTAATCGGCCGGTCGAACACGCACCGTGACTTCCTGTCCCTGAGCTACCTCAGTCTATTGATGACGTTTTACAGTCCAGTCCCGAATTTAATGAAAGTCGATCGGATGATGATGAGTTTCAATGTTCTTTAGAAAATTTGAAACCAAAGTTATTAAACGATTTAGTGAGAGATTTGGGTTTGACTAAGGAAAAAGCAGAATTGCTTGGTTCTAGGCTGAAAGAAAAACATTTATTAGAATCTGGAACATTTATTTACCATTTGCACAGTTTGCTCAGTTTTTCAAGCAGGAAGAGGATTGGGTTTGGCCATGATATTGGTAGTCTAATGAACGAATTTGGCATTGAGTACAAGAAGGAAGATTGGAGGCTTTTTATAGACTCATCAAAAACTAGTTTAAAAGGTGTTCTGTTACACAACGGAAATACTTATGCTTCACTGCCTGTTGCTCATTCAGTCCATATGAAGGAAACTTACGAAAATCTTAACATTATTTTACAGAAAATTAACTAACCAGCTCACGATTGGATGCTATGTGGAGATTTAAAAGTTGTCTCTATGATCCTTGGTCAACAAAAGGGATTTACAAAGTTTCCATGTTTAATATGTGAGTGGGAAAGCAGAGCAAGGGATCAACATTGGTCCAAAAAACAATGGCCCGTAAGAAAAACTTTAACACCTGGCGAGAAGAACATTTTGCATAAAATTTTAGTAAACCCAAGAAAGATTCTTCTACCACCCACCACACATCAAGTTAGGTTAAATGAAACAATTTGTGAATGCCTTGCCTAAAGATGGTGAATGTTTTAAGTATTTGTTTAAAAGATTTCCTCATTTATCAGAAGCCAAACTGAAAGAAGGGGGTTTTCTTTGGGTCTGATATTCGTAAAATGATGTTCGATTCCAACTTTGAAGCAAGGATGATTACAAAGGAAAAGGAGGTTTGGACATCATTTAAAAAAGTTGTGACTAAGTTTATGGGCAATGTGAAAGACCCTAAATATGAACTTATCGTAGCTAATACGATAGACAAATTGAAAAATCTGGGTTGTCTGATGAGTCTTAAAGTCCACTTCTTGCACAACCAACTTAACTTTCCTAAAAACTTAGGCGATGTGCGTGAAGAGCAGGGGGAATGGTACCATCAGGACATAAAGGAGATGGAGAAACGGTACCAGGGACGGTGAAATATCAACATGATGGGTGATTACTGTTGGTCACTTCATAGAGAACAACAAAATGCATCACATCGGAGAAAAAGCTATACAAGAAACTTCACAGAGAAAGGGAAAGGAAATACAAAAAAATAAGTACCTAAAATATGCCCATTGAAGTGAAAAATATGTTATCGTGCGTAAAAATTGTACTCTAATCAAATAAAAGTACGGTTTAAGTTTTTATTTTTTATGTATCAAATTTTCCCTATTTTGAAATTTAATCGATGTCGTATTGTGAGAGAACTGTGGGTGATACAAAAAAGCTGATACCAGATACGGTTTCAGCACCCAGAAATACATAACACTTAGATGTATTGGTTTAAAAAGTTTTTACAAATATTTTTTTATTGGCCTGTGTTATGTATAAATACAGAAAATATACCTAGATCATCTTAAAAATTGAAGAAAATATACGGATTTAGGGTGGTATCGTCAACAGATATCCCATTTGTAAACATCAACTAGTTTGACCTGCAAGATCTCATACAGAATATGTTAAAATATAGCGTTATACTAACCAAAAATTCGCAGGTTCCATATAATCTACTTGCTGCAAGCTCAAACTGGTAACCAACACTTGTCCAGATTTCGCCTGTAGATCTACACCGAACGGGCCAAATCCATAACAAGCTATTGATATCAGCAGAACTAAAATTTGTACTATAGTAACCCAGTATGTGAAGTATGGCCTGTTGTCATCCATGTCGTCCAATTGTGACTGTATTCTTACGTCTGAGACCACTGATTTTCGATATGAGCGTCTGAAAAAAATTACAGAGTATTATGAAAATAATTTATTATATTGAAATTATAACGTCTCCGTTGTGGGGCCAGTTTTATAGCGCCTCGAGCTTCTTGCCCCTTATGTATGTCTTAATTTCTGAGACTGGATTGAATGGATATTAATACTGAGAGATCAAAAATTAGATATATAAGCTAGCTCGTTTTGTTTGGAGAGATTATGGCTAAGAGATAATTTTTGTACGTCTTTTGAAAATAGTCCTTATAGTTGTTTAAAGCTTGGTTGTAATGTTTATTTCTTTTGGGCACCATTCTTTTTAGAATAAAAGGAATCTAATTTCAGCTCAAAAAATGGAAAAATACTGAAGAGTTAATTATTTGTTAAAATAACATTAAATATATTACAACCTGTACGTCCCGAAAGAAAGAGTGGGTAGTTCAGTAAAAGACTGCATTAGGGAAAAGTTAGACAAGGATTTGGAACTCGAGAAGCACTTTTCGGGCTGAGTGTATTTTTACAGAAATGTAGAGATCAAAGGAAGGACGTTTACTCGTGTTTTATCGACTACGAAAAAGCATTTGACCGAGTCAAGCATCCACAATTAATACAAATGTTTCAAAATATGGGCCTTGACGAAAATGACATCAGATTCATTACTCGCCTACATTGGGATCAGGTGGCGACAATACGAGTAAATAGCAGAGACTGAGGAAATAGGAATAAAAAGAGGTGTTCGTCAGGGTGTGTTCTTTCCCCGCTTCTGTTAATCTATACTCTGATCACATATTCCAGAAGGCCTTAGAGAATGCCACAGATGGTATCAAAGTTAATGGCAAAATCATTAACAACCTAAGGTACGCTGATGATACTATTATTATAGCAGATACAGCGGATGGACTTCAGCGTCTTATGAACAATATATCTTGGGAAGGCGATATTTGGGCATGAAAGTAAACGTTAATAAAACGAAAGTAATGGTCATTTCAAGAACACCCGGGTTGCAAACAGATATTCGTGTTTACGATCAATTGATAGATCAAGTAAACAAATATAAATACCTAGGGTGTTGGGTAACTAATGATTTGAATCCTGAAGTTGAGGTACGAGTTCGCATTGAAATGGCTAGAGCGGCTTTTCTCAAAATGAGACACCTCCCCACAGACAACCCTTTCTTTGGATACTCGTTATCGTTTTGTAAAGGTCTATATATATCCAGTGCTTTTCTATGGAGTTGAGGCCTGGACCTTGGGAGTACGATCAATGAATCGTTTGGAGTCTTTCGAATTATGGGTCATGCGCAGAATATTGAACATCTCTTGGACAGAGCCTGTAACGTGTTAACTTGCCCGCACTTTTGTACCCTGTGAAAAGTTGTTTGTCCCACGCTTGAGCGCAATTTTCTTGCAGCCCCGCTTTAATTTCTGATAATGAATTGAGTGACTAATGATTTTAAAAGAACTAAAGAAATTAAACAAACCCTAGCTCAGTTTTCCTTGGTAGAGAGATATGGGTAAGAGATAATTTTTGTACGTCTTTTTGGAATTTTTTTTCTATTTTTTAAAAAGCTTTAGCTGTACAAATTTTGGGCACCATTCATTTTAAAATAGAAAGGATCTAACTTCAGCTAAAAAAAATGAAAAAATACTGAAAGGGTGTACAGTTGTTGAAAATAAAAAACAGTTTGGTACAGCCGTCATTATCCTGAAAATAAGATAGGTATTCAGTGAGACACTAGCTTTAATCAACAAAAAGAAAATTTATTCATGATTTTAAAATAAAAGTTCTAACCTCTGTGTCTTTAAGGATTACAAAGAATTCTAGCCTAACAGGTAGTTGTTATTATTAGAGTCCCTAAATCAGACATTTAAATTCTAAAACCTGACTACCCCCGAAAGCGAAGAATCGTGATTTTCACTTTTTGTCAGTTCAAATTGCTATTAAGGCACTGCTTCGGGAATAAGTCTATTGAGGAATGTTCTGGTAACTTACGGTTTTTATTTCGGCTTCTAGGCCTTCGATGGAACACAACCGATTTCACACTTTGCAGGAAACACTTAGAGCCCACTACGGCTTTACGTTAGAAAAAAAACTTGTGCTTTACTTAGCTCTCATAATTGTTGCTATGAGCCTCTACTGCGGCTCGGTCGAAGTAAGCCTCGCTGCGGCTCAATGGAAAATTAGCCTACTTGGCGGCTTGGTCGAAACAACCTACTTGGCGGCTCGGTGGAAATGAACCCACTTGGCGGTTCGGTGGAAATGAACCTACTTGGCGGTTCGGTGGAAATGAACCTACTTGGCGGTTCGGTGGAAATGAACCCAGATCCGAGTCCTCCGGACGCTTAAATAAACCGTGGGCACTCCCTCGGCAATATGGCTACGCCGGAAACCAAAACTGCGGATACAAATATTTAACCAATCCCGGCGTATCGAGAGATTCGGTCGCAAACCCGCACAGCACACTAATATACCGAACGGCTTGGAATTTCTGATTAATATACCGCTCGATACAAAAATGAAAAGAAGTACAATTTAAAGTGAAAAATCAGTAACATTACATGGTCTTAAAATCTAAGAAAAAATGAATGTTACAAGCCTCTTACTAATGAAGATGTACTTCGTCGAATGGGTAGAGAAAGAGAACTATTGTTATTTATTAAAACACAAAAAACTCGTTACTTGGGAAAAAAGGTGTGGTGCGTCGAAAATGTTCCTGGCTGAAAAATATACGAGATTGGACAGGTCTGGATACCCACGCTTTATTAAGAATTGCCCAGGATAGAGACGAATTCGCCGTGATTACAGCCCAATTTCAGTAATGGAGATGGCACTATAAGAAGAAGAAGAAGGGAAAAGTATATTAACAAAACAAAAATTCTTTCAGTTATTACACTTTTAAAATTACATTAACTAAATAAAAACCCCTTAGGTTATGAGAGTGTACACATTTAAACTAGAGTTCTATGAATTACTGATCCTAAGTGTAAAAAAAAAACAAAAGGCTTCAAAAAACACGATCTAAAAGTTTGTAAAATTAACTTCGCGGATTTCACGTGTTGACTTACTGCTTGGCTTCTCCTCATGGGTTTGCCATAAACAGCTTGGCCTCTCCTGGTGAGATTCTCATCCAGATATTGTCTCAACTGCCACTCTCCTATCCCCATTTTGGTAGCTAACCATTTTTTGACCCGAAATGTCTTAGGATGAGCAGAATATTTTTAGAACGGAAAAAGGCTACTGCACTACGGCAAGATGGAAGACTAAGCCTACTACGGCTTGATGAAGATAAAACACAACTCTTTCACTGACATCTTTGATTGTGTTAGCCGATACTTGTTGGAAATTCATAATAAAATTATATAAAAACAACACTATGTTTTAATTTCCAATATATTTAAAGTCACTTGACAATTGTTTTACCATACAATGACTTCTTCAGAAGTAAATAGGAAAGAAAAATATTTAGTAGTAATCCTGGTTAAATAGTGCTTAAAACTATCCTTAATTACCTAAGATTATGCTAATCATTTTATTATATTATTTACAGACGAAATTATTTTAAGAATGCAAATCTGTGGTACTATTTCCGAGAACTAATAAAGATTAAGTAAGGGTGAATGGTTTAAGTCTACCTGTTCGTTTAATAATTGATTGGAGTTTTTCCGTTTGTTAATTTCAAGACATTCAAGCAAATTTATTTTTTTAGATTTATTTTTTACATGTAGGATTTTTAACGTATCATCAAAATTATGGGATTCGTTTATTATATGGGTTGCGTAATGTGAATTGTTCTTATTTTTTTTAAATAACTATGTTTATGTTCTTTAATGCGAGTTTCAAAAGATCTACCAGTTTGTCCTACGTAGATTTTAGTACAAGATCCACAATTTAATAAATAAACTCCAGATTTTAAGGAATTCTTAGATTTGGTTTTGTTATTCAAAATTATACTCCCTAAGGAATTACTGGTTTTGAATGCTATTTTATTGTTCTTTTTTATTAAATGTTTGGAAATTGTTCTAGTTATTTTCCCTGTGTATGTGAGTGTACTAAATTTTCCTTTTTTGTCATTAATTGTGGGATAAATTAGAGATATTGCTTGCTTAAAGGATTTTTTATTCAAGATATTATCTATAATGTTGGGTCATATCCATTATTAATTGCTATTTGTTTGATTATGTTGAATTCTTTGTTAAAATTAGTTTTAGTCATGGGGATATGTAACAATCTATGTATGAAAGAGTTAAAAGCTGCCATTTTGTGAGGATACGGGTGGGATGAGCTATTGTGTATGACTGTGTCAGTATGTGAAGGTTGGTGAAAAATCGAGAAATCGTGTTTATTGTTCACTTTTGATATAGATATGTCTAAGAAATTTATAGAGTTATGGGTTTCTAATTCTATGGTAAATTTAATATTAGAATGCAAATTATTTAGGAAGTTAAGGAGGATTGTTAGTTGTCTATCTGTTCCCGTGAAACAGGAAATGATATTGTCAACATATCTATACCAGTAAACAATATTTTTGCCTACCGCGTTTTGATGAATTTTTAGTTCTAAATGATCCATGAAAATTTCCGCTAGTAACGGACTAATAATGGGTAATCCTTTAAGTCCGTTACTAGCGGATATTTTCATGGATCATTTAGAACTAAAAATTCATCAAAACGCGGTAAGCAAAAATATTGTTTACTGGTATAGATATGTTGACGATATCATTTCCTGTTTCACGGGAACAGATAGACAACTAACAATCCTCCTTAACTTCCTAAATAATTTGCATCCTAATATTAAATTTACCATAGAATTAGAAACCAATAACTCTATAAATTTCTTAGACATATCTATATCAAAAGTGAACAATAAACACGATTTCTCGATTTTTCACAAACTTTCACATACTGACACAGTCATACACAATAGCTCATCCCACCCGTATCCTGAAAAAATGGCAGCTTTTAACTCCTTCATACATAGATTGTTACATATCCCCATGACTAAAATTAATTTTAACAAAGAATTCAACATAATCAAACAAATAGCAATTAATAATGGATATGACCCCAACATTATAGATAATAAAAAATCCTTTAAACAAGCAATATCTCTAATTTAACCCACAATTAATGATAAAGAAGCAAAATTTAGTTCACTCACATATACAGGGAAAATAACTAGAACAATTTCCAAACATTTAATAAAAAAGAACAATAAAATAGCATTCAAAACCCGTAATACCTTAGGGAGTATAATTTTGAATAACAAAACCAAATTCCTTAAAATCAGGAGTTTATTTATGAAATTGTGGATCTTGCACCAAAACCTACGTAAGACAAACTGGTAGATCTTTTGAAACTCGCATTAAAGAACATAAACATAGTTATTTAAAAAATAAGAACAATTCACATTACGCAACCCATATAATAAGCGAATCCCATAATTTTGTTGATACGTTAAAAATCCTACATGTAGAAAATAAATTTAAAAAATTAAATTTGCTTGAATGTCTTGAAATTAACAAACGGAAAAACTCCAATCAATTACTAAACGAACAGGTAGACTTAAACCATTCACCCTTACTTAATCTTTATTAGTTCTCGGAAATAGTACCACAGATTTGCATTCTTAAAATAATTTTGTCTGTAAATAATATAATAAAATGATTAGCATAATCTTAGGTAAATAAGGATAGTTTTAAGCACTATTTAACCAGGATTACTACTAAATATTTTTCTTTCCTATTTACTTCTGAAGAAGCCATTGTATGGTGAAACAATTGTCAAGTAACTTTAAATATATTGGAAATTAAAACATAGTGTTGTTTTTATATAATTTTATTTTTCACTGAGAAAAAAAACCGTTACTGCACTACGGCAGGACGGAAGGATAAAGCCACTACATCATGCTGGAGAAAAAGCCGTTACTGCATCTCGGAGAAAAGATTCCAAATGGCCGTTTATATATCTTCTCCCTACTTCAAAGTGAAGTCTTTAAAATGGCTTACTTCCGGGATGCAGTTTTTAGCATATCAGACGCATTCAGTGCAAATGAAATACATTAAGTCAGAAACACGTTATGCACAGTTGAGTTACACTGTTCAAAAATTTAAATCACTGTTTTAAGTTTAGGTGTATAGAATTAGCATTCTATGAATTCAGTCGCACGTTCATCTTCAATATAAGAATTACCAAGAATATATAAAAAGCAAGATGTCACACAATTTTAATATATTACAATACAATAAAACAAAATATTTACTGTAGACATAACATCATTGAAACTGCCTTGTTATTCTGCAGTTGTTCTTGAAGTGTCCATTTACTGAAACCGTTGGCGTACATGTTGAAAAATTTTAAATCTTTAGAGTTGATTTTTCATTGTCCATAAAAGGGCCTAACTTGCAGCTGTTGCTCTTGATACAAAGATTTACCAGTTTAAATATACTATACGATTCTTATTACACCCCGTATATATTTTTCGATTATATTTTTTAAAGTTGATTTAAATATATGAATAAATAACAATAAATATATTAACTAATAGGGTATGAAACAGAACAAAATTAATAGTGAAGTTTTAAATGACAATTGTCAAAAAAATGCAAAATGACAAGTCCCGGTTAATTTAACAAAAAAAACTAAATCTTAGACTATATGTAATCAAAGTCATTCAACTGATTATTGCAAATCATTATTCCCTCACAGACTACAGTGATTAAACGCTTTATTGGTGACTTACCCAAAAAGTCTTCCCACCCAGCCCATTCCATATTGTCTTCTATTGGAATTATCTAGAATATTATCTAAGGTAGCTGTTGCCACACGTGAAGAGCCTATTATTATAGGTCTATGTTCTCCATGCCTCAACACCACTTCGTCATGGTCTCTTCTCCATCCAGCAGTAGGAACAGCGGAATATCTAAAAATAAAATAAATATATGACGGTTATGTGGGTTTTATGACGTTTATAATGTGCTTAGATAGGGAAGACAGAGGCGACGATTATGGCGTAACTATGTCAAGAGAATAAATCCAAACGCGATAGTAAGACTAGCTCTGGAAAATCAGCGGACGACGACCACCGGGACGACCTCCCAAAAGGTGGGTGGATAGCTGACATTCTGGCTCCCTTATGGGCTCCATAAGGCCCTGAAAGTTAAATAGACCAATGGTCTACAATAAGAATGAAGAAGTAGAAGAAAATAAGCTATAGTCCACTTGTTCAGTTTACCAACTAATAGGAAGCATCGGAGTAAGCAGGCTGAGGCACAAGGCACGAGGCGGGCGTATTTTATCTGATTTGCAGAACTTGGACATTGTAAAAATTATATATGATCACACTGATATTGTGTATTTTATACACCGTTTTAATAAAAACAAATTGACAAATTAGTTAATTGTAGATTTATAAATAACTCACCAAACGCCCCCAAACTGGTTTCAATTAAGTAAACTTGCAATAAAACAACTTGTCTAATATTTACTCAGAATCCAAACCACTATAGTATTTACTCTTAAAGCTCCACATTGGAATTGCTATATTGGATTTTCAATCGTAATTTATTTTACT
>CM032455.1:7044381-7299381 GCA_019049505.1 Pachyrhynchus sulphureomaculatus | reverse complement strand
GGGTGTGACAGACACACAGACAGACAGACACCGAAGTGATCTTATAAGTGTTCCGTACGGAACACTAAAAACAAAGTAAAATATGGACATAATTAATTTATTAAGAACTTGCCTAAGATAAAATTATTTTTCATTTAACAATAAATTCTACAATAGTAAGGAAGGGTTAATTATTATAATTACTTGCCGAAATTTTCATGGACAGTATTGAAACAATAATATTTAACAACCATAATAACAATAGTAATAATTGTCTATACTGGTATCGATATCTAGACGATATAATTGTTTGCTTTACAGGAACGGACAGACAATTAACTCACTTTTTACAGTACCTTAATTCTTTACATAGAAATATCAATTTTACAATGGAAGAAGAAGTCGAAGGGAAAATCAACTTCCTAGACTTAACAATCAGTAAAACCAGGAAAAAATATGAATTTGCAATATATCACAAACCCTGTCATACAGATACTACAATTCACAATAGTTCTCACCACCCCAACCATCCTAAATTCGTGGCTTATCATAGCTTTATACACGGACTAACTAATATCCCCTTATCAAAATACAATTTTACTAAAGAATTAAACTACATAAAACAAGTAGCCGTTAACAACGGTTATTCAGTTACCTTAATCGATAACATCGTTAAGAAAAAACTTAGAAGCAAGGTAATCTCGGAAATATACCCATGTTTTAAGGACAGAAAAACCACATTGAAGTGCTTAACCTATTTTGGCAAACCTACAGAAAAACTGGGAAAAATTTTAAATCAAAAAAATATCAACATAGCTTACAAGACTCTACTGTCGATTTCCAAGGAAAAACACCACCTACTATTCCCAGAGTGCAGTCAAGGATGCCCGATATTGTCTTCAGACAGCGTATCATAAAACGTATTTTGATGAAGCTAGACACCAAAAAGGCTTCAGGCGCTGACGGAATACCTGCCATAGTTCTCAAGAACTGTGCGAGGGAACTAACACCAGTTTTCTGTAGACTTTTCAACCTATCCTACAGAAAGGGAATATTTCCTTCCTGCTGGAAATGTGCCACAGTTCAGCCGATACCTAAAAAAGGCAAGAAGACCTTGCCAAATAACTACCGACCAATCGCACTACTCCCAATAATATCGAAAGTCATGGAAAAGGCTATCAATCAGCATCTTCTAAAATATCTTGAAGGATCCAACATTATTAGTGATCAGCAATATGGCTTTCGTAAAAATAGATCAACAGGAGATCTTCTGACTTACGTAACACATGTTTGGAACAACGCAATTGAACACTTTGGAGAATCTCGAGCGGTTGCTCTTGACATATCCAAAGCATTTGACCGTGTTTGGCACGATGGGCTGTTGGCTAAGCTACGTTCTTATGGTATGTCTGAAAAGTTCTGTTTGTGGCTCTCATGTTTCCTCAGAGAGCGTTCTTTACGAGTGGCAGTTGACGGATTTCTTTCTAACACCTTCACTATCAACGCCGGTGTGCCCCAAGGTTCCATACTGTCTCCTACTCTCTTCCTCATTTATATTAACGATCTGCTGGAAAAGACCGAGAATCCAATCTACAGCTTTGCAGATGACAGTACACTTATCTCTTCATTCACTTTGAACGCTCGGACATCGACTACTCAGACGAATATCCGCAGACAGCAGGAAGTCATTCGTCTTAACAAAGACCTGGAAGAAATTCTATCTTGGGGTGATAGTAACCAAGTGGAATTTAACGCTACAAAAACCCAGGCGGCAGTTTTTTCTAAAAAAGTTAACGTTTCAGAACCCGACATAGTTATGTCGGGGCACTCCATCCCTCTAACATCGTCACTCAATCTGTTAGGCGTTAATTTGGGAGCAAATATGTCCTGGCATGAACATGTTGCAGGCATAGCAAGAAGAGCTTCTCAAAAGTTGGGAATATTGTTTCGAACCAGAAAGCTTTACACTCCACAACAACTGTTAATTCTTTACAAAGCTCAAATTCGACCAACTATGGAATACTGCTCCCATGTTTGGAGCTCCGCTCCCAAACATACACTGCATTTGTTGGATTCTATCCAGAGAAGAGCTGTTCGTCTGATTGGACACCCGGAACTGACCGACGGCCTTGATTCGCTGGAACATCGAAGAACGGTTGGCGACTTGAGCCTATTCTACAAGTACTTTCATGGAAAGTGTTCGAAAGATGTGGCCCGTTTAATTCCTCCCAGAGCGGTGCATATTAGAAGTACACGTCGCGCTAATGTTTCACATCCGTATGAGGTTCAGCTTGTTACTCCTCGTACAACGCTTTTCAAGCAGTCTTTTATATGGAGAACATCATACCTTTGGAATGGTTTACCCAGGACTGTGTTTCCCACCGAGTACAATCTACAGCGATTCAAGAACAACGTGAATCGCTTTCTCCGCACACGTGTCGCTCCTGTAGCGCTTTAGGGACTTCCCTGTAGCACGTGTGCTAGACCCATAAAAAAAAAAAAAAAAAAAAAAAAAGACAAACAATACTATAGGGAAATATCTCAAAAACTACAAACAGCAAATCAATAAAGTTAATAAATCAGGGGTATATCAGTTAACATGTGGTTCATGTCCTAAAGCATACATAGGACAAACTGGATATACATTTATATAAAGAATCACAGAACACGAAAAAAGTTTCATCCATAGAAAGTCTAATTCAACATATGCTAATCATCTTTTAACAGAGAATCACACATTTAATAAGAATTTCAAAATTTTACATACCCAACAAAGAGGTTTAAAACTAAACGCTTTAGAGACAATGCAAATAAATCGATTAAGGACTACAGGTTGTAACATTCATTTTTTCCTAGATTTTAAGATCATGTTATGTTACTGTTTTTCTCCTTATAATTTATATTTTTGTTTATTTTTATATTTATCGCAGTGTTTACTAACTTTTAAGCAGTGTAGTCCACTCGAATTTTTGAGCCGTTTATATTACAGTGTGCAGTGCGGGTTGTCTGCCGGGTATAATAAATTCGTTTCTAATGCGTCGATTGGCTAGATATTTGTATCCGGGAAGTAGCCATCTTGAAGACGTGATTTATACGGAAGGGAGAATGATATAAAGGGTCCGGATGGCATGGATCTAGGTTCTTTTTTTCTCAGCCGAGAAAGTAAAGGCTTCTTTTTTAGAAAGCCGCCCAGTAGGCTTTCACTATCAAATTGCCGTACTGATGTATTAGTGATGGAGTAGTGTGAAAACGGTTCTAGTGCTCAATTCAAGGCCTTTTTCCTTGAAATATCTTGTTTATTCCCAGACCTTTAGGGGCCAAGAAAAGTTTAGTAGCCCAAAGGAAACTGAAGTAACAAAGGGGGAGACATCTGTGTTATGAACATCCCACCAGGACAGGCCTAAAAGCTCGTAGTAAAACCGTAAGTCATCAGAATATCCATCCGTAGACTTATTTGTATTGAACTGATAACTCGTGAAGTGAACCTCACGAACCGGAGGGTGTAGCAAAGTTTTAATTAAAAAACTCTGATTTAAGGACTCTATTTAGCAATACCACCTATTAGGCTAAGTTTTTTTGTAATACAGGGTAATAACAGAACCGCAAAGTTAGAACTTTTAGTTTAGTCATTAATAAACCTTTTTTTCTTGTTTAAGGCTAGTGTTTCACTGTACCACCTATTTTACTTTTTCAGGACAAAAGGGTTGTACCATATCAAAATTATCCTTAATAACTACATGACCCTTCAGTGATTTTTCATTTTTTTAGCTGAAGTTAGATCCTTCTTATTTTAAAATGAATGGTGCCCAAAATTTGTACAACCAAAAAATACTACTATTTCCAAAAGATGAACAAAAATTATCTCTTACCCATATTACTCTACCAAGAATATTTATTTAGTTCTTTTAATATTAATATCCACTCAATCCATTCTCAGAAATTATAAAAAAAAGTATAGAAAGGAGGGGCTACAAACATAGCGCCTCAACGTACACAAATTCTATCTTGGGGTGACAGTAATCAAGTGGAATTTAACGCTACAAAAACCCAGGCGGCAGTTTTTTCTAAAAAAGTTAACGTTGCAGAACCCGACATAATTATGTCGGGGCACTCCATCCCCCTAACATCGTCACTCAATCTGTTATGCGTTAATTTGGGAGTAAATATGTCCTGGCATGAACATGTTGCAGGCATAGCAAGGAGAGCTTCTCAAAAGTTGGGAATATTGTTTCGAACCAGAAAGCTTTACACTCCACAACAACTGTTAATTCTTTACAAAGCTCAAATTCGACTAACTATGGAATACTGCTCCCATGTTTGGAGCTACGCTCCCAAACATACACTGCATTTGTTGGATTATATCCAGAGACGAGCTATTCGTCTGATTGGACACCCGGAACTGACCGACGGCCTTGATTCGCTGGAACATCGAAGAACGGTTGGCGACTTGAGCCTATTCTACAAGTACTTTCATGGAAAGTGTTCGAAGGATGTGGCCCGTTTAATTCCTCCCAGAGCGGTGCATATTAGAAGTACACGTCGCGCTAATACTTCACATCCGTATGAGGTTCAGCTTGTTACTCCTAGTACAACGCTTTTCAAGCAGTCTTTTATATGGAGAACATCATACCTTTGGAATAGTTTGCCCAGGATTGTGTTTCCCATCGAGTACAATCTACAGCGATTCAAGAACAACGTGAATCGGTTTCTCCGCACACGTGTCGCTCCTGTAGCGCTTTAGGAACTTCCCTGTAGCACGTGTGCTAGACCCATAAAAAAAAAAAAAAAAAAAAAAAAAAAACGTGCGGGCGAAATTAACACGCCACAAGGTACTTTGCTTAACTACCCGATAGATTTAAACAGTTCACCAATATTGAATTTATTCTCCTAATACCATGTCTGTGTGGGTTTTCCAATACTATCAATATAATTTAAATAGGTGTAATATTATAATTAAGAAATAATATGAAATTATAAACATTAAACCTAACTTGACAGTGTAAAATGTAAATCCGAATTATAAATAAACCAGTGACTAAAAACAGTCTTTTATTATATATTTATAATGAATTTCCATCAAGTAGAAGCTACAACCATCCAAAATTAGAAAAGAATTATTTTTCAAGACAATGCACGTGTTCACATAAGTGTTTTGACGATGGCAAAATTCAACGAAATAAAGTACGAATTGCCTGAATATCCAGCATATTCATCAGATTGGGCTCCCTCTGATTATTATCTGTTTCCAAACCTGAAAAAATTCCCGGCTGGAAAGCGTTTTACATCAAATGACAAAGCTACTGCAGCCGTGGATAGATATTTTGCAGACCTTCCGGAATCAGACTTTAATGATGGTGTTGAAATATTGGAAAAACGTTGAAATAAATGTATTGAAGTTTCAGGACATTATACTGAAAAATAAAACATATTTCACATCAAAAAAATTGTCTCTCATTGTTAGGCCGAGAACTTTTCAGACAGTTCACGCAAGTATACAACTTGTGTCACAAAAGAAAACCTGAAGTCCTTTCAAACGGGCTAAGTTGCAATCGACCAAACGAAATTACATTTAATATATCCTGAGTTGATTACCAAAAAATAAAATGAATTGCTTCAAGGAAGAGAAATAAAACAGTGAATGGAATGTAGCGACATGCTAAACCCCGAGCGCGCCAAATACAGTTTTACACATAAAATAGGAACTCTGCCTGTCCTTTTAACTCGCTGGTAATGTCTCATCTCCTTAAGATATAAATACCAAGATAAAACACAAGATAAAGTGGCAGAGATTTGCAAAACAATCCTGCGTTCTCTTTTAATACAGTAGCAACAAATTAGGGGATTGGGGGAGACATTCGCGAGGGGGGATTTCAGAAGAGGGAGAATTTTAATTAGAATTTAGTCTTAATAAATTGCGAAAGGGCGGGACTCTTTTAAACTGTCATGATGAAAACAAATTAACATTGGAATTGGGAATTTTTCAGATCATTCAATTAAAAAGTTTAAGTTTCTGAAACGACATTTAGAGAAAGTAAAAAGTTCATTTGAAACTTTTAAGTACTCTGAAAAGATGGCTTAGTGTTTCCTTCGACGTTGTCCTACTTTTTATGCCATTTGCTTCGATTTAATTGCAATTGTGTTTCTTTAAGCAATAGCTTGAGCTCCGATAGTTTTTTTTTTTTTTTTTTTTTTTTTTTTTTATTGGTCTAGCACACGTGCTGCAGGGAATTCCCTAAAGCGCTCCAGGAGCGGCACGAGTGCGGAAAAAGCGATTCACGTTGTTCTTGAATCGCTGTAAATTGTACTCGGTGGGAAACACAGCGCTGGGCAAATTATTCCAAAGGGATGACGTTCTCCATATAAAAGATTGCTTGAAAAGCGTCGTACGCGGAGTAACAAGCTGAACCTCATATGGATGCGAAGCACCAGCGCGACGTGTATTTCTAACATGCACCGCTTTGGGAGGAATTAAGCGGGCTACATCCTTCGAACACTTTCCATGAAAATACTTGTAGAACAGACTCAAGTCGCCAACCGTTCTTCGATGTTCCAGCGAATCAAGGCCGCCGGTCAATTCCGGGTCCCCAATCAGACGGACCGCTCTTCTCTGAACAGAATCCAACAAATGCAGTGTATGTTTGGGAGCGGAGCCCCAAACGTGGGAGCAGTATTCCATAGTTGGTCGAATTTGGGCTTTGTAAAGAATTAACAGTTGCTGTGGGGTGTAAAGCTTTCTGGTTCTAAATAATATTCCCAATTTTTGAGAAGCTCTCCTTGCTATGCCTGCAACATGTTCATGCCAAGACATATTTGCTCCCAAACTAACGCCCAACAAATTGAGCGACGATGCTAGGGGAATGGAGTGCCCTGACATAACTATGTCGGGTTCAGCAACGTTAACTTTTTTAGAAAAAACTGCCGCTTGGGTTTTTGTAGCGTTAAATTCCACTTGGTTACTGTCACCCCAAGATAGAATTTCTTCCAGGTCTTTGTTAAGTTGAACGACCTCCTGCTGTCTGCGGATATTCGCCTGAGCAGCCGATGTCCGAGCGTTCAAGGTGAATGAAGAGACAAGCGTACTGTCATCTGCAAAGCTATAGATTGGATTCCCGGTCTTTTCCAGCAGATCGTTAATGTAAATGAGAAAGAGAGTAGGAGACAATATGGAGCCCTGGGGCACACCGGCGTTGATAGTGAGGGTGTTAGAAAGAAATCCGTCGACCGCCACTCGTAAAGAACGCTCTCTGAGGAAACATGAGAGCCACAAACAGAACCTTTCAGACATACCATAAGAGCGCAACTTAGCCAACAGTCCATCGTGCCAAACACGGTCGAATGCCTTGGATATGTCAAGAGCAACCGCTCGAGATTCTCCAAAGTGTTCAATTGCGTTGTTCCAAACATGTGTTACATAAGTCAGAAGATCTCCTGTTGATCTATGTTTACGAAAACCATATTGGTGATCGCTAATAATATTGAATCGTTCAAGATATTTTAGAAGATGCTCATTGATAACCTTTTCCATGACTTTCGATATTATTGAAAGCAGTGCAACTGGTCGGTAGTTATTTGGCAAGGTCTTCTTACCTTTTTTAGGTATCGGCTGAACCGTGGCACATTTCCAGCAGGACGGAAATATTCCCTTTCTGTAGGATAGGTTAAAAAGTCTACAGAAAACTGGTGTTAGTTCCCTTGCACAGTTTTTGAGAACTATGGCAGGTATTCCGTCAGCGCCAGAAGCCTTCTTGGTGTCTAGCTTCATTAAAATACGCTTTATGATGCGCTGTCTGAAGACAACATCGGGCATCCTTGACTGCAATATGGGAATAGTAGGTGGTGTTTTTCCTTGGAAATCGACAGTAGAATGCGAAGCAAAGAGTTCAGCCAACAAGTTCGCTCTCTCAACAGGTGTGGTTGCAATGGAATTATCTGGCCGTGTGAGTGGTGGTATCGTGGATTTGGTAAAGTTTTGACTAACTGCCTTAGCGACTGCCCAAAAGGACCTGGAATTGTTGGGGTTTATTGCCTTTTCGAATAATGGTCGAATAAGGGACTGCTCCACCTTTAAGAAGACCACTTTACTTAAAAAATGAAACGAATCCATTCCACTTGTCAAATAAATAATCTGTTTCTTGTTATCTTATGGCATTGTAAACATTATAAAACTTTAAACACTAAAGTTAATGATAAATAAAATAATAACCCGTCAAGTGCAAGTTGAATTTGCACAATTAGTGTTCCGTACGTTGATTGCTTTTAAAATAAAAAAATTTGTTACGGTGGTATAAAATGATCAGGTTAGTTCAGGTGCATTTGTAATAATTTTCGTTCAATCTTCTCCCCGTGGAGAGCATTCCAGAATTTTTTCAAAATTTTTTGATCAGTACTTTTCGAGGTAAGGTGGGGGATAGTGATTTTACGCTACTTTTTAAAAATAATACAAAGAAAAGTGAGTCCAAGTACTACCTTGACACCACACTCGATGACCTGGTAAAAAAATTTTTTAAGTCAAAATTTAACTTTCAAAACTACACGGCATCAATTCCTATATTATTACTAAATTTCAACTTTCTATGATAAATAGTTTCGGAGAAAATCGGGTGTGACAGACAGACAGACGGACAGACATACACCGAAGTCATCTTATAAGTGTCCCATACGGAACACTAAAAGGAACTATAGTAATATACAGTGACTCACAGCTTAAATGATGCAGTCGCTATAAGAAAAGACTAACTGGTCTCAGTGCCTTTTTATTTATTTGGGAAAAACAATTTATTGAAATTAAATTAGTAAAGAGTCTTCTAAAAAAGTATGAATTACTTTTTGTCTTAAATATGCCTTACTTAATTAACAATAAATAATTAATTAAATTATATGCGATTTTAACGTCACAGCTTAAATGATGCAAATACCAAAATTATTAGAGAAAACAAACTGTAGAATCTGAAATAAGCCTGCTAATATTTGGTCGGGCCTCCCTCATTATCAATAACGGCTTGTAATCTTCTGGACATTGATTCAACTAACTTTCTAGTATACTCCGGGGAAATAGTGTTCCATGCTTCAGTAATTTTTACTTTTAATTCAGTTCTATTTGATATTGGGGCACTATTTACTTTATTTTGTAATGTCAGCCACAAATTTTTAATTACATTTAAGTCTGGTGACTGGGCTGGTGTTTTAATAACATTTGGACAGTTATAAAGCAACCAACTACGGACTCGAAATGACGTGTGCTTTGGATCATTGTCGTGATAGAACCGATAATTGTTTTCAATATCTAACTTTTGGGCACTAGCGACGAGATGCTGCCTTAGTATATCCAAGTACACATCATATTCCCTTCGACGAAATGCCCTACCTACTCCTGGAGATGACATACAGCCCCATAACATCACTCCACCTTCACCATGCTTTACCGTAGCTTTCATATTTTTCAATTTTAATTCTTCGTTTAATAAGTTTATTTTGGTCTCATCAGCAAATATTACTGAATTCCAGAAGTTCAAGTCTTTATTGATATGCTCTCTGGCAAATTCCAATCTCACGCGTCTATTTCTTTGGCTAATGAAAGGCTTATTTCTAGCAGTTCGACCATGTAAGATCCGTCGAACTGTTTCAGGGTTACACCTTTTTCCAAACTGTCTTTCCACCTCGGCGCACAATTTTGGCGCACTTTTTTTGGGATTATTTGATATCTCCCGTAAAATCCATCTTTCTTCACGTCCATTGAAGATCTTATTTGGAGCCAACCTTGACTTATTCTTGACTCTATTTTCATTCCGGTAACGTTCAATGATATGCTGAACAGTTGACGGACATTTATTTACCATTCTGGCTATGTCTCTTTGGTTGTATCCATTCCTGTATTGAGTAATAATTAAATTTCTCTCAGAAATTGTAGTTGGACGACCAAACAATTTCGTTTTATTGAATGAAAAAATGTCAAACTAAACAAAAAACAATTGCACTAAGAAATCAAAGCAACGCCGCCTTCGTAAATTTCAAAATGCGATAAGTTTTGACCCCTGTTGTTATTTTGCATCATTTAAGCTGTGACATTAAAATTGCATATGATTTGATTAATTATTTATTGTTAATTAAGTAAGGCATATTTAAAACAAAAAGTAATTCATACTTTTTTAGAAGACTCTTTACTAATTTAATTTCAATAAGTTGTTTTTTCCAAATAAATAAAGAGGCACTGAGACCAGTTAGTCTTTTCTCATAGCGACTGCATCATTTAAGCTGTGAGTCACTGTAGGTAGTTTATCTATGCTTTCCATTCAATTGTTTCTGAGATATAGGCGTGGAAATAAATATTTTTAGACCTGACTATTTATATTTTTTTTAATTTTATTTATCTCCTAAATAGCTTACACCAGGGGTTCCCTAACTGTGTGTCGCGACGCTCTGAGGCATCGCGGCGCTATCCTAGGGGAGTCGTGAGACCATACGAACAGGTCGCCTGCACGCGACATAATGAGCTAGTGCACGGCACGGCGCGCATCTCATCAGCGACTCAGTAAGCCCGCCCCTCCATTTCCCCGCTCATCGTTCGGTCTTTTGTTTCGGCGCTTTATTTATTCGTCGATTAGAAGCGTTGATGAATGCAGTGTTTTAATTTCAAGTGTGTTGTATTTAATTTACGCGGGCGTATTCATTACTTAAAATGGATAACTTTATTCAAATAAATAGAAAACGTGTTGAAGACGCAGGAGAGGGTAGAAAAGAAATGGTAGAAAGACGAAATAAGTATAGAAAATATAATGACAAATATTTAGAATTTGGATTTACCTACGTTAGCAAAGGGAATATGGAACTTCCCTAAAGTGTTGTTTGTCATAAGGTGCTGGCAGCTGAAAGTATGCGTCTTAATAAATTGAAACGTCATTTGGAAACAACTCACAGAAATTTACAAGGAAAGCCGCGAGATTTTTTTGCAAGAAAATTCCGAGAACTGAAACATCATTCGACATCCTTGTTTTCCAGAGCATCTATTTCTTCCAAAGCACTGCTCGCCTCTTGCAAGGTCGCTCACCGTATTGCCAAGTGTAAGAAACCACATACGATAGCTGAAGATCTTATTTTACCTGCAGCGATTGACATGGTATCAGTGATGATTGGAGAATCGGCGACTAAAGAAATAAAAAATATTATTTTTTCTAACAATACGACTAGTCGTCGCATTCATGACATAGCTGAAGACATTAATGAGCAAATTGTGGAAAATCTTTCTGGTTTATTTGCCAGTTAACTGGATGAAGCGACAGACCATAATAACGACGCTCAATTAATATGTTACATGTGGTACATGGAAGAAATAAACGTACGTGAGGATTTGTTATTTTGCAAAAAAATGACTGATACCGGTAAGGATAGTGATTTGTTTGAGATCATAGATTCATACATGGAAGATAATAACATTCAATAGGAGAAGTGTGTCGGTGTGTGTACGAAGGGAGCTCGGGCGATGTCAGGGCAGTACGAAGGACTTCAAGCTCTCATTAAAACCAAGGCTCCAAATGTAAAATCGACACATTGCGTCATACATAGGGAGGCTCTGGCTGCAAAAAATATTTTACCTGAATTAAATTTTGTGATGGATATAATTACACTGGTCAACAAAAAAAAGAAAATTGCTTGTTTCCTGTGATTTTCTTTTTGTTTCTATCTCAAATTGACGCGTATTTTTTAAATATGGCAGCAATTTTTCTCTAACAGCTTTTGTTTCTCAGTTATAGCTAACTACCCTCATTTACTATTTTTACTTAGATTTTCGTTTTTTATTGGACACTAAAATATATTTTGTTGTTGTTTTATATATGGCTTCGTCAAGAAGATGTTGTGTGCTTAATCCCGATTGTTTTTGCTATATTTGTGGTGAATATATATTTGCAAAATATCGAAAACCTATATCGGACTTTGTGAAAACTGCGTATCATCAATACTTTAAAATAAAATTGTGCAATCAGGACAAGCCATGGGTTCCTCATATTGTATGCCAGAAATGTGTGGTATGTCTACGGTTATGGTCCAGTGGAAAAAGAGATGTAATAATGTTAGTAACACCCATGATTTGGCGAGAACCTCGAAACCATCAAGACGATTGCTACTTCTGTGTTGTGAAAATAAACGGAATTAACCCTGGAAATCGAAGTAAGTATCCTAACTTATCTTCTGCTGAACGACCTCAATTAAAATCACAAGAGGTACAACCCAGCACATCTAAATCTTCTGATGATCCAAATCTCTGTGAACCCGAACGAAATACATCAAGTAAAGACTCTGATTCAGACTACAAATGTAGCCTTTCAGAACCTCAACCATTTAATCAGAAAAAACTAAATGACTTAGTAAGAGATCTGAACTTACCAAAAGAAACTTCTGTAATTTTAGCATCTCGTTTAAAAGAAAAAAATTTGCTTACTCCGGAAACCAACTTTACATTTTATCGTACCCGAGAAAAAAATCTGTCACCGTATTTTTCTCAAGAGAAGGATTTAGTTTTTTGTAACGATGTTGGTGGTATTTTGCAGCAGATGGGATTAAAACAGTACCAACCTAGTGATTGGCGTCTTTTCATAGACAGCAGCAAAAGAAGTTTAAAGTGTGTTTTGCTTCATAACGGTAACAAGTACGGATCTATACCTATTGCACATTCGACGACTTTAAAAGAAGAATACGTAAATGTTTCTAAGGTTATAGAAAAAATTAAGTATCAAGACCACAAATGGGTCATTTGTGTTGATCTGAAAATGGTTAACTTTCTTTTAGGTCAACAAGGGGGTACACAAAGTTCTCTTGTTTCATGTGTCTCTGGGATAGTCGTAACAAACAACACCATTGGTCACAAAAAGTTTGGCCAGTGCGGGAAGAGCTAAAAGTTGGTACAAAAAATGTTATAAACGTGCTTTTAGTTAGCCGAGACCGCATCATACTTCCACCACTTCATATTAAACTCGGCATAATGAAACAGTTTGTGAAGACGCTTGACAAAAGTGGCGAATGTTTTAATTTTCTTTCACGCAAGTTTCCAGGATTAAGTTCAGAAAAATTGAAAGCTGGTATTTTTGATGGGCCACAGATTAGGCAACTCGTGAAAGATCCTAATTTTGTCAAATCAATGACTGAAGTCGAATCCAAAGCTTGGAATTCATTTGTTTTGGTTATGAGTAGCTTCCTAGGCATAAAGAAATCTGACGACCATGTCGAGCTTGTTGAGTGCATGCTATCGAACTTGCAAGAGCTAGGGTGCAACATGAGCATAAAAATCCACCTCCTGCACTCGCATTTAGACCGATTTCCACAAAATCTGGGTGATTTTAGTGAGGAGCAGGGTGAAAGATTTCATCAGGATCTTCGGACAATAGAAGAGCGTTATCAGGGGCGGAGGGACTCACATATGATGGCAGACTACTGCTGGAGTTTGCAACGAGATCTATCTAAAGTCGTTCATTCAAGGAAATCTTATAAAAGATCATTTGCTAGTGTCCAATAGAAATTTTGTTAACATAATGTATTATTTTTTTGTATTTTTTTTGGCAAAACAATAAAACTGTATATTTCAAAAGGTAAAGCTGTTAGCAATCTCCCAGTATTTTTTTCATAGTCAGAGCCATAGAAATACCCAATAACAGAAAAAAAAATAAAGGAAACAAGACTTGTGTTGACCAGTGTTATCAAAGTGGTGAACTTCATAAAAAAAGACCCGCGAAGGCAAGATTTTTCCATAGGTTTTGTGAAGATTTGGGTGCCGAGCATACATCTTTACTTTATTACTGTAACTCCCGTCAGTTGTCGATAGGTAACGTACCCTCACGTGTACACGAATTAAAAAATGAGTTGTATACGTATTTATTGAGAGAATCGCATCGTGACGCAGACGAGTTTAAAAATATTTATTTCTTAATAAAATTAGCGTATCTTTAAGACATATTTGAGAAATTAAATGGACTTAATAAATCATTGTAGGGAAACGAAACGCATATACTGCAACTGACTGATAAAATTGCAGCGTTTCAAAAGAAGTTTCTGTTGTAGAAAAGAAAAATAGAAGACGAGCAAGGAAATACTGACTGTTTTCTTATTTTGAAAGGCTTTCTGAAAGAAAAATCTATTCAAAATCTGGAGCCAAGTTTGCAATTGATATTTATCCAACACATATCAACATTAAGCACCCATTTTAATAAATATTTTCCAGAGAATCTGAATCAATACAACACCATTAGAAATCCATTCCAATCGGCCCCACTACCGTCTACACTTTCAACAGTCGACAAAGAACAGCTGTTAGAACTATCTCGTGATACGAGCCTAAAACTACGATTCGATAAAGACAAACTGTTTCAATTTTGAAGCAATTCATCCCAAGGATATCCTACTATCAGTACTACGGCTTTGAGGGTTCTTTTACCATTTGCTACGTCATACTTGTGTGAAACTGGCTTTTCTGCAGTTGCAGTAATCAAATCGAAGTACAGGTCACAAATAAATTTAGAAAAAGAAATGAGAGTAGCAATTTTAAAACTTCAACCCCGATTTGAGAAGTTATGCTCAGAAAAGCAAACTCATCCTTCTCATTAATTGTATTGTTTGTAGTTTTTTTTTATGTTTTCTAATAAATAATAATTAAGATTCTATATTCTTTGGACTGTTCTTTGAATAATAAAGTAATTTTATTGTCTGCTAGAGCTACACACAGGTATCTTCTTTTAGAAGGGGGTCGCAAAAAATTGCAATCTGTAAAGGGAGTCGCAGTAAAAAAAAAGATTGGGAACCCCTGGCTTATACATTCTTATCTTAAACTATCTTATGTTGCCTGATTTATTCAATTTTGTAGTTGGTTTATGCTAGTTGAATGAAAAAAAATTGTTCATTGTGGATAACATTGCTTGAACATGATGTCTCCTGTGATATGAACAGGGTTTACGCTCTAGTGCTTCACCAGCTAAGCTATAGCACCAGTGTGCCATACCCTTCTGTTCGCAGATCTGGTTTACCGTATCTCGACCACAGCGGAGAAGCAATGTCCATTTCGTCGATGCCTGGCTTTTTTACATCGTCCGTGAATAAACCCAACTATCTCACCTCTTTACAATACGTTAAATTGTACAATAATGTTAAAGCAAGGAAATTATATTGGTTAGGCAACACCGAAACTAGGAAAGAAATAGAAAAAATTGTAAAAGTAAAGACGCAACCACAAGAAAACGAAATAAGTTTTACCATGTTGCTGGTAACTAGGTGAGGCCTAAAGATTTAAGCCTCTATACTTTACTAAGTAAGCCACAACATCAGTATGCTGGTTATGGAATAAATCTCCAACCAGCAGATAGTGGCTTAGTTGGTAAAGAACAAGGAGGTATATTGTGAGATCGCAGGTTCTATGTCCACCGCAATTAGAAACTTCTTTCATTTTCCTGTTTTTGTGTTTTCTTCTTTATATATTTTCATATTTCTCAGAAAAATTGTTGGTGTTTGGAGAGTAACAGTTTTAATGGTGTGTAATAATATATACGATTACTATAAAAGAATAAACTTGATTCGAGCGTCTATTACGGTTAAGAGTTAGTTTTGTAGGTACTTATAAACTCTGAGTGTATATACGGTAGTTTCATTGGACTTTTACTTGTTGATGGCAGATATTTTCTTTAATTTTTGACAAAATCGTTGAATGCTTTTTCTTTTAAAATATAAATATATTTATTAAAATACACAGTACGTTTCATGTACAACTGGCTAGCATTTACCTATATATTTGATAAACTCTTTCTTTTGCATAATTGGCAAATTTGATTAACAAGGCTTGTGATATCATTTTTCCTTCCTTTCGTTTTTCTATGCTGTTTTATCCATTCTTTATTTTTTTCTTTAATTCGATTTGAAAAACATTCACAATTTTTAACATTTTGATATGCCATTTATTAGTGTTTTCATAATTATTAAGACTACGATACTCATTTGTTTTAAAATATATTATTATTATGTATGTATATATATATATATATATATATATATATATATATATATATATATATATATATATATATATATATATATATATATTTATACATATATATATATAGAATAAAGAAAGAAAGCAAAAGATTGCCGTATCTACCAAAATTATTAAAAATACAATCTTAGTTGGGAAACTCGGCAAAAAGGGGGCGTGATAAGAGATCACACAATTTTCATTAAGCCAATATTTCGGTCCTGGATTGGGACCTTCTTCAGGGCAGAACTGAAAAGAAGAACAAAGCGTATTCACTGATCGTGTCTGGGACAACTTTAAATTAATGATGTTATCGTTAGGTTGTTATAATAAATAAAATTAGTGTAGAACAAGAATAAGATATTAGTCATAATAAATTTAAAAAAAAAAACTCACATGAGAAGTGCAAAGATTTCGTTAGCCTGAATGGCTGTAGGTAGCTTATACGTAAAAAAATTGTTACATATAAAAGTTGGTTAATCCATAAAATATATAAAATATACACTAAAACATTGTAGACAAAATTCTAAAAACCAAATTTAAAACATGGATGTAATTGGGAACCTTGGATGTTGAGAACATTGTTAATTATTTCACCTGTGACCACCACACATGGCCACCGCCATTTAGGAAAGATGACAAGGACGACAGGAGACAGCTGACCGACAGAGATAAGGGGTTTAGTCAAGAAAACTCAATTAACCAGAATGCGGGGTCGACACCTGGAAGGAACCGATAAAAATGGGAAGTGCAAGTATTGGACCTTAAGTGAGAAGGAGATAGCCAATTGAGCGACCAAAAATCCGGTATGGAGTCGAGGAAGGATAAATCATAACCTAATTATAGGTCAAGGGTGATAGAGAGAGAGAAAACAATGGGAGCAACGAAGAGGAAGATTGTCTAATGAATTAATTATTAATTTATTAATTTCTTGTTGGAATCTGATTGGAGGAAGAGATTGTTTGCAAAAACCAATGAAGACTGGAAGCACCAGGAGGTGAAGAAGGGGTGACGCAAGGTACTGTCATTCATATATATATATATATATATATATATATATATATATATATATATATATATATATATTTATTTCTTAGGATTTTGGTTCTACTTATTATATTTTATTTAGTCTTTACTGACGTTTCGTCCATTTTTAAAAAGTTTCAGGACACATTTTACAATTGTATTTTTAGACATATTTAAAGAATTTATTATATTATTTGCTTTATTAAAATTTTGGTACAATTCACGTCGTCACACTATAAAAACAGTTTACACAGTTTTTTTTATATATAACCAATTTAAAAATATGTACGCTAATCATACTGTTTTAAAATTAATAAAAAAAATATTTACTGAAATATTTGATTTGGTATATGATATGTACCTAATAAACTCAGTATTTTTCATACACAGGTCGTTATTGATCGACATATTGGATGTTTACTAGTAAGATTAAAATAAATCGTGCCTTTGGTTTAAAAAAATAGATGGTTTTTATGTTGTTATTTCATGTGGATTATATTTTGATAAATATGGCTGAGGCAGGCTATATCAGTTCTATCATTTACAACATCAGAATCTCGTCTTATTTCGATCATTTCCTTGATTTTTAGTTTTTGGTAATTGCCCTACATAAATAAACTATCAGAAAGAATACAATTCGCCTTAAAGAAAAATAATATCATAACATGCCACAAAAGTTATAATAAATTAAGTACATTCACACAACTAAAAAGCAAAACACCAAAAATGAAACAATCAAATGTCATTTATTCCATTTCATGTGCAGAATGCTCGAAAAAATATATAGGTATGACGAGCCAATTACTACAAAACCGACTAAACGGACACAAATATACGCAAAACGCCTCCACAGCGCTAAACAAACACACCAAAGACATTAAACATGAATTCAATTATAAAGCGACAAAGATTTTAAATAGAGATTCTAATTACCAAAAACTAAAAGTCAAGGAAATGATCGAAAAAAGACGAGATCCTGATGTTTTCAATGATAGAACTGATATAGCCTGCCTCAGCCATATTTATCAAAATATAATCCACATGAAATAAAAAAAATAACAACATAAAAACCATCCATTTTTTTAAACCAAAGGCACGATTTATTTTAATCTCACCTTCACAAACTAGTAAACATCCAATATTTCGATCAATAACGACCTGTGTATGAAAAATTTGTTTATTAGGTACGTACCATATACCAAATCAAATATTTCAGTAAATATTTTTTGTATTAATTTTAAAACAGTGTAATGAGCGTACATATTTTTAAATTAGTTATATATATATATATATATATATATATATATATATATATATATATACATATATATATATATATATATATATATATATATATATATATATATATATATAAACTGTGTAAACTGTTTTTATAGCGTGACGTGAATTGCGCCAAAATTTTAAATTGTAAACTGAAACTTTTTAAAAATTTTTTAGATATTTTGAGAATGTCTACAAAAAAATGGGCGAAAAGTCAGTAAAATAGTATACATAAAATAAAATAAAATAAATTATTTTAATAAGTAGAACCAAAATCCTAAGAAATAAAAAAAAAGCACAGAATCATGTATATATCAAGAAGGTTAAAGAAAAAAAGAAATTTTATATATATATATATATATATATATATATATATATATATATATATATATATATACATATATATACATATATGTATATATATGTATATATATATATATATATATGTATATATATATATATATATATATATATATATATATATATATATATACATATATATATATATATATATATATATATATATATATATATATATATATATATATATATATACATATATATATATATATATATATATATATATATATATATATATATATATATATATATACATATATGTATATATATATATATATATATATATATATATATATATATATATATATATATATATATATATATATATATATCTACATATAAATTTAATTTAAAAAAAATAATAAATCATGTTTCTGTTTTTGTTAATTAAATAAAGGCTTATGGCAAATAGTACTACTAAACTTCAGTGTGCCGTCATTAACAATAAGTAACGAGCAAAATTTTCCCAGAGATACGCGCTAATGATCTGATAAATTATTTTTATTTCTGTTGTTTTAGTCGTATCATTTTATTAAATTAAAGTAACAAAGGAAAGTTTATCATAAGTGCAATAAAGGAAAAACAAGACTAATTTAACTTTCGGGCACAGCAGCGTGCAGTATTGGATTTAAGTATAGGAACGTCTAAATCATTAGTATCCCTGGACTGTTTCGACCTTACTAAGACTCAATACATAGTATGCTGCGTCACACTATTTGTGAATATTCAGAAAAGAACTAGAAATCAGGAGGTGGAAGCAACCCTCTACCATAATTGTAGTGTGTATTATTTTTAAATCAAGCTACGGGCTCTGAAAGTTTTACTTCAGCTGAGCAAGTATTACCTGCATGTTTTTGTACAAAACAGTATAAAAATTACAGATGTCGCCCTCAGTGATGATTTGGTAACGAGAACAGAGTAATTTTATCGAAACCTCAGCTTCAGAGAGAAAAATTAATGAGAATTCAGGAGCATTATTAAAATCTTTACCACTCGAACCTATGCCTTATTTTTCGACACTTATAAGTCCCAAGGAAATATAATATATTTTTTTAAGGGTCTAGCACACGTGCTACAGGGAAGTCCCTAAAGCGCTCTAGGAGCGGCATGTGTGCGGAGCATAACATAACGTTAACGATAAGGTTACCACTTCATCACTTTGATCTTTTGTACTGATTACTGTTTTTAGTAATTAATGAAGTAGAGAAGGAAAAAATCTTAAATTACCGAGCGAGGTGGTGGCTGCATTAAGTCATTGTTAAAAAAAAATCCTGGTTGGACTGTCAGTAATACGATTGCAACGATATTAACATGACTGATATAAAATATGCATGCACATATAAAATTAAAAGTACCAAAGCTCATAAATACGATTTGTTTAAGAATTTATAATATCATTATAACTGTTTTTTAATTTTTGTGCCATCTTATGGATCTTAGATGAGTGGTACAACCGATATTAAATTGTAGATTCCCTGACTGATAGACCTTAACCAATGTAGATCAAAGGATTTTTAACAAATCTGCCTTTTTATTAGACTACACCGGTGTATGTATAGAGATTAAACGTTATGACTAACTTGTATGTTGCATGCGTAAAAATGGTCTTATTAAACATCTTACGTTTTACTTCCCTAAGCACTACAGGTGCGACACGTGTGCGGAAAACGCGATTTACGTTGTTCTTGAATCGCTGTAAATTGTACTCGGTGGGAAACACCGTCCTGGGCAAATTATTCCAAAGGGATGATGTTCTCCATATAAAAGTCTGCTTGAAAAGCGTTGTACGAGGAGTAACAAGCTGAACTTCATACGGATGTGAAGTATTAGCGTGACATGTATTTCTAACATTCACCGTTCTGGGAGGAATTAAGCAGGCTACATCCTTCGAACACTTTCCATGAAAATACTTGTAGAATAGGCTCAAGTCGCCAACTGTTCTTCGATGTTCCAGCGAATCAAGGCCGCCGGTCAGTTTCGGGTCTCCAATCAGACGAATAGCTCTTCTCTGAATAGAATCCAACAAATGCAATGTATGTTTGGGAGCGGAGCCCCAAACATGGGAGCAATATTCCATAGTTCGTCGAATTTGAGCTTTGTAAAGAATTAACAGTTGTTGTGGAGTGTAAAGCTTTCTGGTTCGAAATAATATTCCCAACTTTTCAGAAGCTCTCCTTGCTATGACTGCGACATGTTCATGCCAGGATATATTTGCTACCAAATTAACGACCAACAAATTGAGTGACGATGTTAGAGGAATGGAGTGCCCCGCCATAATTATGTCGGGTTTAGCAACGTTAACTTTTTTAGAAAAACTGCCGCCTGGGTTTTTGTAGCGTTAAATTCCACTTGGTTACTGTCACTCCAAGATAGAATTTCTTCCAGGTCTTTGTTAAGTTGAACGACTTCCCGCTGTCTGTGGATATTCATCTGAGTAGCCGAGCGTTCAAAGTGAGTGAAGAGATAAGCGTACTGTCATCTGCAAAGCTGTAGATTGGGTTTCCGGTTTTTTCCAGCAGATCGTTAATGTAAATGAGAAAGAGAGTAGGAGATAGTATGGAGCCTTGGGGCACACCGGTGATAGTGAAGGTGTTAGAAAGAAATCCGTCGACTGCCACACATGAGAGCCACAAACAGAATTTTTCAGATATACCATAAGAGCGTAACTTAGCCAAACACGGTCGAATGCCTTGGATATGTCAAGAACAACCGCTCGAGATTCTTCAAAGTGTTCAATTGCGTTGTTCCAAACATGTGTTACATAAGTCAGAAGATCTCCTGTTGATCTATGTTTACGAAAGCCACATTGGTGATCGCTAATAATGATTTGATGATGATTTTACTTTAAAGTGAAACCAGTCGCCAATCTTGAATTAGAATAAGTTTATAAGACATTGACTTTGGTATTATTTTTTCATAAATTTTTCTCTTGAAATAGGTTGACATCTTAACCCATGTATTAATCCTAATAAGCCCTATATTTTTTTCTGTGAATAAGCATTCGAAATTAAATATCTTACCGTAACAACATAATTCAACCCATTCCAAGTCATCCTAGCTACAGAATCCTTTCTCCTCAATCCAGTTCCTGTTCTCTCCATTCCATCAGCAACATCTCTTTCCCCAGGTAAAACATCCGGACGGCCTCCGGCGATAAGTTGTCCAGAAAACCCAGCGGCTGTAGATACGGGCGCCTCGGAGGCTACTCTTCTGTGAGCCAAGTGTAAGGGTGAGATCTGGGATTGTGGGCGATAAGTGAGAGTGGCGTACTCGTCTTTGAGAGGACCCATAGTTCTGGAATAGAATATAACTTATAATATAAAAATTTTCATATAGATATTTTAACAATATTCATCTTCCATTGTATTATCTTTTAATAGGAATATTATTTGAACCCTACGAGTGAATGATGAAACATAGGGGCCAATACATATTAAAATACTTAAGTCAATATATAACTAAACTGACCTATTGGGATATGAAATCGAGTACCTGAGAATCGTCAGTCGGAACTATACCATGAAGCCAGGGTTGCCACACGTATTTAACACGATATATACGAAGCCTATCTAACCCAGTCCTCCACCTTAATAACCCCCTACAGGTTTGATGAACAATAATTGCAAATAGGAACAGAACAATAAACAAATTTCAGATTCCTTGATTTTAAGAACGTTGAAAATGACGTATATACAAAACAATCCTTTTAACACAATCGCCCACTACTTTAACCTGACGTAAAACCCAGGAAATTAACATACTGATGTGGAAGATATATAAAAATTCGGCCCCTACCCCTTTCGCCTCCTTCCTCCAAGACGATATTACTGAAAAATTCTAAGTTCAATTCCAATTTCATGTAATATATAGGTGCCAATTTCGAAATGAATATGTCATTTTGTTCGAGAGTTATCCCGGCAAAAGACAGAAGACCGACGGAAATGTTGGACTATGTTATTGGGTATCTAGGGACCCTAAAACGTAAAAAAGTGGCAGTGGAAGTAAAAATAGGTAGACTGACTATAAAAATGCAGGTTAGGAACAAGAAAGGGGCAAAAAACGAGATGATTTTTCCTCATAGCTTTCCCAAGGAATCCGGTACATATCTAGAAAAAAACAATTTTCCTGAAAAGGAGTATCATTGGCGGTTAAATCTTGTTAAAAGAGAAAGTTCTTTTTTTGTACTTTTCCCTCAGCCAATCACTTTAGCAGGTAAATGCTAGTATAGTATAAGGGCCACCCTGGCTTCTTTTTTTATGACATCTCATCGATTTTTGAAGTTAGCGAAGTTCAGTTACTAGGAAGGCGCTTTTTACGAGGGTGTATTTTTTGGGAAACCTTTTCCCTTAATTTTCTAATCTAGTTTCACCATAATAGAAAGTTTTTTAAGAGGGACCCGTAAATTTAATACTCCGTGTCTTGATTTTCTCTCCTCGGCCTTAGATACGGATATAAATCTTTATGAATAATATCTTATCACCTGAAAGCTTGCATATCGAGAGATCAGGATTCTTTTTTGCATTACGAGGGTGGATCAGATATGAACGAGACTTTCTGTATTGAGCGCTTAGTATCGTTCCGAGCAAGCCGCCACTTCTGGTAATGTTGGTTGTGTTTGTTAGGAGTGGGGTGAACGATCGGTTAGCCTCGCCAGGTGCATTCAGTAGTACAGCTCACGATGTTGGAGCGAGACGTGCACTCCTCGATTGCACAACGCGTCATTAATAAATTTCTCACTCGTGAAGACGTGAAAACGACCGAAATTCTGCGGACATTGACGGCACAGTTCGGGGATTACACACTGTCAAGGCCTCGGACGTGGCGTTTTGCACATTGCGGCGTACTACTGCAACCGTCTGGATGAGATTAAATTCGCTCATTGCTGCAAAAGACGTGATCAACCGATAAGAGACGTGATTCTTCTCCATGACAACGCTCGACCCTAACCTATCGCCCTGCGATTTTTATCTCTTTAGGCTACTCAAAAAAGCGCTGGGAAGCCAACGATTTGATGACAACAACGCGGTGGAGGGCTTCGTACGCAATTGGTCACTAACACAGCTCCTTTTACAACAACGGTATCAAAATGTTTCCGATATGCTGGGAAAAGTTCATTTCTAAAGCAGGAGAGTATGCTGAAAAATGATATGTACTTGGTTTATTTGTTATGGTAAATAAAAAATTTTTAAAAATAAATTTCGTTTATATTTTGTCTACAGTAGTTTCTGATACCCTTGGTGGCCCTGCTTAAGGTTAATTGCAAGTGAAATGAGTTTCTTTAAACTTCTGCACCAAACCTGCAATAAGCTGAACACTCGTGTCTTCATTTACGCTGTGTGAATGATATTTAACTCAAAATTTTTGCAGTGTAATAATCGCGGAATTACTGTAAATTACTGGAATCGCTGTAAATTGTACTCGGTGGGAAACACAGCGCTGGGTAAATTATTCCAAAGAGATGATGTTCTCCATATAAAGGACTGCTTGAAAAGCGTTGTATGCGGAGTAACAAGCTGAACCTCATACGGATGTAAAGCACCAGCGCGACGTGTATTTATAACATGCATCGCTTTGGGAGGAATTAAGCGGGCTACATCCTTCGAACACTTTCCATGAAAATACTTGTAGAACAGACTGAAGTCGCCAACCGTTCTTCGATGTTCCAGCGAATCAAGGCCGCTGGTCAGTTCCGGGTCTCCAATCAGACGAATAGCTCTTCTCTGAACAGAATCCAACAAATGCAGTGTATGTTTGGGAGCGGAGCTCCAAACATGGGAGAAGTGTTCCATAGTTGGTCGAATTTAAGCTTTGTAAAGAATTAACAATTGTTGTGGAGTGTAAAGCTTTCTGGTTCGAAATAGTATTCCCAACTTTTGAGAAGCTCCTCTTGCTATGCCTGCAACATGTTCATGCCAGGACATATTTGCTCCTAATAGAGTGCCCCGACATAAGTATGTCAGGTTTAGCAACGTTAACTTTTTTAGAAAAAAACTGGAGCCTGAGTTTTTGTAGCGTTAAATTCCACTTGGTTACTGTGGCCCCAAGATAGAATTTCTTCCAGGTCTATGTTAAGATGAACGACCTCCTGCTGTCTGCGGATGTTCGCCTGAGCAGCCGATGTCCGAGCGTTCAAAGTGAATAAAGAGACAAGCGTACTGTCAACTGCAAAGCTGTAGATTGAATTCCCGGTCTTTTCCACCAGATCGTTAATGTAAATGAGAAAGAGAGTAGGAGACAGTATGGAGCCTTGGGGCAAACCGGCGTTGATAGTGAAGGTATTAGAAAGAAATCGGTCGACCGCCACTCGTAAAGAACGCTCTTTGAGGAAACATGAGAGCCACAAACAGAACTTTTCAGACGTAACACAAGAGCGTAGCTTAGCGAACAGTCCATCGTGCCAAACACGGTCGAATGCCTTGGATATGTCAAGAGCAACCGCTCGAGATTCTCCAAAGTGTTCAATTGCGTTGTTCCAAACATGTGTTACATAAGTCAGAAGATCTCCTGTTGATCTATGTTTACGAAAGCTATATTGGTGATCGCTAATAATATTGAATCATTCAATATATTTTAGATAATGCTGATTGATAACCTTTTCCATGACTTTTGATATTGAAAGCAGTGCGACTGGTCGGTAGTTATTTGGCAAGGTCTTCTTGCCTTTTTTTAGGTATAGGCTGAACCGTGGCACATTTCCAGCAGGACGGAAATATTCCCTTTCTGTAGGATAGGTTAAAAAGTCTACAGAAAACTGGTGTTACGAAGCTACATAATAGATAACCATAGTATTTAAGTTAGTTTGTAATGATATATATATTTTGTAATTGTATTTGTTTAGCTTAGCTACTAAAGATTATTATTATTAATATAGTTTCTATTATTTATTGTTGAACATATAAAGAGTCAAGGAAGTAGGGGTGGAATCATAGGGGTTGCTAGATATTTATCATTTTATACATCTTTTAAGAGTTCTTAGAGTCAAAAATTTGTTATCTTTTCATTATTTTAAATTATTTAGGGCTATTTTCGGTTGCTTGGAATCGAAGAATCTAAAAACTGTCTGACTGTCAAACATATGAGGGGTTATAAAGAGGGAGAGGGAAAAAGTTAAAGGGGTTGCCCCTTACATATTTGGGTTTACATTGTTTTTAGATATCTTAGAGTTAAAGTACTTGGAAATTGTGTTTTTTTTTACTTATTGTTATAATTTACAATCAAACATGTAATTTTGATGTTTATTATTTTTTTTTTTTTTCATTATTTTCAGTTTTAACATAAATATCATGAAGAGAAGATGTGATTATGAGTGACTTCGGGCATCTTTGACTGCAATATATGAATAGTAGGTGGTGATTTTCCTTGGAAATCGACAGTAGAATGTGAAGCAAAGAGTTCAGCCAACAAGTTCGCTCTCTTAACAGGTGTGGTTGCAATGGAATTATCTGGCCGTGTGAGTGGTGGTATGGTGGATTTGGTGAAACTTTGACTAACTGCCTTAGCGACTGCCCAAAAGGACCTGGAATTGTTGGGATAAGCGAGAAGTTTGTTTCTAATTCGTTGATTGTGTGCCTGCTTAGTTTCGTCGATAATTACATTGCATCTGTTCCGGGCACGAACAAAGGTGTTACTGCTCCGTAAAACCGGCGCACACAAAAGGCACGCTCTGCTCCTGTAAAACGCTCTATAGCAACTGAATTAGAAGGCCCAGGGTTGCGCACTGGTCCCCCAACTTGCTACTTCCGCCGGTTGTGTTCACACAATAAGTTCAATAAATTAAAACTTATTTATTGGAGACCCTGTACTTGTTTCCTAATGACTTCCCAAACCTTTCTACTTAATTTTTTACCCATTCCAATCCAGCAACATTCTACGTAGACTTCCTACTTTCCTAAATTATTAAATTTTTGCGCAATAAAAAACGGGAAATAAAATGTTCGCAAATTACCCCGAAAATTAAATCTATTCCGAATGCATTTGTAACAGCTTGCGGACGATTAAACTTAAGTTATTGCGTCTTAATGGGACCGCTAAAAATTAGCCGATGTGCGGTTTTTTTTATTCAGGAACGGAGCCGACGTGAAGAATGTTTGTAATGGCCATTATAAATAAATTAGGGAGAAAAATATCTTACTCTGTATTAATTACGTATATATAGGATGTTTCCTAAAATGTGTTTTTAAAATCAGAAAGAAACATGTCACTCACACACCAGGGGCGGAAATTGCCGATGGCATGTTATTGACATTATTCTAAGTATTTTTCAAATAAACTGATTTAATTTGATTTCCCAAGGAGGTGACCTAAGTTGGACTCCACGTAGCTCTGACTTGACGCCGATGGATTTTTTCTCGTGAGAAAAATGGTAGTGACCACGAAATCGACGTGTCGAGGAGAGCACACTAATATCCCTGCTCGCTTAGAACTGTGTCTAGAACGTAACTGTTCATATATATATATATATATATATATATATATATATATACACTACCTTCAGAAAGTATTGGCCACCTAGAAATTTCAATGTAACTGCCAAAATTTAATACCTAATTAAACCCTTTTATTATATTAGGTAAATGTAATTGTTCTTAACAAGTGTCCATCATAAAATTGTTTAGATAAGCCTTTTTGGTGAAATCACAAATTAAAAACCAATTAGAACAAATTTACAAGTTTTGCATGATAATTATTTTGAGGCGATTTCTGAGAAGTCCAGTTGAAGTAAGAACTCATTTCAAGTTTCTAGGGATTATGGAATTTCCTAGTGACATTTTATGATAAAAACTATGCTATAAATACCATTGCCCTTTTGGAAATGAACCATTCCCAAACAGTACTTTGTCATTGATACAGGCTCAATTGTTTTGTGAAAATGCCAAAAATGAAATCGGGCTCTGATAAATCGCGAGTGATATGCGGGACATGGAATTCGCAACTAAAAACGTTCAGGAAGGCCTCGAAGAACGATTCACGCTGAAGACAGAGCTATAACGATGTCCAGCAGACGTAATCGCCGCCTAACCGCACCAGAAATCACGGCTCAAGTAACCCTGGAGCGGCCCATCCCCATCAGCGTGACAACCATGAAGAACAGGTTAGAAGAAGGTGTACTACACGGGAGAGTTGCAGTGAGGACACCACTTCTTAGGCAAGTGAATAAACGTAAACGATTAGAATGGGTTCGAGAACATGAAAATTGCACATCAGAACAATGGAATTCCGTCCTTTGAAGCGACGAATCTAAATTCGAAATTTTCGGTTCAAATCGACGAATTTACGTGCGGTGGTCAGCTGGAAACAGGATGTTGGAAGCCTATCAGTTGCCTACAGTAAAACATGGCGGACGTTCAGTAATGGTTTGGGGTTGTTTTGGCAACGGTAAAGTTGGAAAAATCTTTAGGATAGAAGGAATCATGCGAAAAGAATAGTATCAAGAAATTTTGCTAACTCAAATGCTTCCTTATGGAAGAGACATTTTTCAGGGGAAATTTATTTTTCAGCATGACAACGACCCTAAACATTCTGCTAAACAAATTAGAGAACTTTTGTACCAACGGAAATCCGATGATGTCCTGGCAGTGATGACTTGGCCTCCACCATCGCCCGACTTGAACCCCATCGAATTGCTGTGGGATCATTTGGACAAGTGTGATCCAAAACTCAATCCAACATCAGAAAGTCACTTGTGGGAACTTCTACAAGCAGAATCGGTTAAAATAACCGAAGAAACTCTGAAGAGAATACTGGACAGAATGCCGAAACTCTGTAAAGCGGTAATTAACAATTAAAAACAAAGGAGGTCACATAGAGGAGAAAAATCCTGGAAAATCATGAATATTTTGGTGATTTTCTAGACTGTAAACAAAGTGAAAATAAATAATAATTCATTAAAATAAAATAAAAATATATTATCTGGGTTTTTGTTGTCTTGGGACTGAAATAACTACAGTCCCTGGCCAAATTATTAGACGCACTGTATTTTTTTTTAGTAATTTTATGTTTCTTAAGAGTTTTTATGCAATAATGGTATATTTAAACTACAATATTATTGATTTTTATTTAAAAGAATTGTTGTAGACTACATATTTATATTTATTTTTAACATATGGCAACACTGTGTTGACAAAGTGATTCATGAACGTAAACAAGTACAAACCTTTATCAGTCGCGATTGGAATCGAGTCAGGTACGGACGTGTTTCTGTGGCTTTATGGACTGTGATTGTTTGTTTAACAGTTTTATACTACTCAGTTATTAGTTTATTTTTTGTATGCAGTGTTTTAAAAAAGTAATTGGACTATTTTCATTATGGGTAGAAAAGGCGATCTTCCACCACGTAAAAAAGCTGAAGTGAAGGCCCTTGTGATTGCGAAAACATTTACAAACCGAGAAATATCACGAAGATTGGAGGTTTCTGAAGCTAGTGTACGACGCATAAAAAAGAAAATTGAGTCAGGGAAGGAATTAAGCCCGAAAAGAAAGAAAAGATGCGGTAGAAAACCAATTTTCACTCCACGGTCAGAGAGATGTTTGAAGAAAATTTGTGTAGAAAACAGATTTGCTACCACAAAGGTAATAAAATCACAACTCCAGGATGCTAGCGTAAATGCTTCTGAGCGCGCTGTTCGAAAAAAATTGAAAGAATTAGATTTTAAGGCCTGTCGCCTCGCCAGGAAGCCCAAGTTAACAGCTGCAATGAAAGCAAAGCGCCTGAAGTGGGCCAAACAATGGCAAGACAAAGATGTGGACTTCTGGAGATCGGTAAGATACAGCAATTTAATCAATAATTGATACATTATTATCATTTTAAGTTAAATAAAGCAAATAAACATGGAAGTTTATATATTTTTCCTATTTTTGACAGGTCTGCTTCAGTGACGAAAGCACATTCGAAATATTGCAGAATAAAGCTCAGTATGTGCGTCGTCGTCATGGAGAAAAGTTTCATCCTGATTGTGTCGTCCCGACGGTTAAACATCCCCCAAAGTGATGATTTGGTCAGTCATCAGCGGCAAGGGCACTGGACGTCTGTACGTCGTCAAAGGAATAATGAGGCAAGATCAGTACAAAGAAGTATTACAAAATCGGTTGATTCCGCAGCTCAGAGAATGGTTTCCAAATGGGGAACCATTCACTTTCATGCAAGATGGAGCTCTCTGCCACACTGCTCGGTCTGTTAAAGCTTTTTTGGCAGAAAAAAATATCCCTCTGTTGGATTGGCCCTGATATGAACCCCACTGAAAATGTGTGGGAGCTGATGAAAAGAGAAGTGGCTAAAGATGTGATTACCAACAAAACCCAGCTCCTAGAAAAGATTATTCATCTGTGGAATCATCATCCTCAAATGCAGGAGACAGTACAATCTTGCATTGATAGCATGCCGCGCAGAATTAAAGCTTTGATAGCGGCTAAAGGTGGCTCAACTAAATATTGACTTTTACTAACATTAATTTCACTTTTCTTTAAAACTTAATAAACTTATGCTTTTCTAAATTAATGCTGTTTTATTTATGTCAAATAAATAGGTAATTGATTGGATAATATAAAAATAAAAAACAAATCAATTTAAAATAATAAAACGGTACAATATCACTCGGTAATTAATATTTTACATGAAATCTTGCAGTGCGTCTAATAATTTGGCCAGGGACTGTAGGTGGGTAAATACTTTCTGACGGTTGTAGTGTATATATATATATATATATATATATATATATATATATATATATATATGTATATATATATATATATATATATATATATATATATATATATATATATATATATATATATATATATTGCATTAATATTCCGGGTATCAATCGGTTCCTCTAACGATGAATTTGCACGACGTTTGGCTAGAATCTCATTTGGCACTTTCAAGTGCTCTTGCTGCTGCTGCTACTCGATACTGTGAGCTTACTGCTGCTGCCGCTCGTGCTAGAGTTAGCAAAAGCTAAAAGTTACTTCGTTCGTTCATATATATATGTATATATATATATATATATATATATATATATATACATATATGTATATATATATATATATATATATATATATATATATATATATATATATATATTATATATATATATATATATCTATATATATATATATATATATAAATATATATATATATATATATATATATATATATATATATATATATATATATATATATATATATATGTATATATATATATATATATATACATATATATATATATATATATATATATATATATATATATATATATATATATATATATATATATATATATATACTGAAAATGGCGAACCGACTGTTCTCTCATTTGTCAATTTATCTCGAGACGCGTTTCGCTGCATTACGGCTCATCCGTCGAGCTAGGATCAACAAACGAGAGAACAAAACCTTGAGTACTTATTTCTATATTGTTGTAACATTGTGGTAAGATGCAATACAAATGTATATCTTTTTTAATAACTTAATATTTTATTAGGGGGATATACCTAGTCATCTGGGTCAAAAAATTCGACTTTTGGATTTTTACATTTTCTTTTAGTATGATATCTTAAGAATATTTTCTGTAAGTTTCATAAGCCATCCCCAAATATGGACCTTTACAGGATATTTCACGGTACGCTGAACCAATCAGTTAGGGGAAATTGACTAGGCTCGTGGGGGTGATAACGCAACCCTAAAATGAAGCTTACTTACTTACTTACTTCCTCTTCTGAGTAGGTCACAGACCTGTTCTACTTCGTTATTAAGCCTCTTGTGATTCGGATGTCCAGCTGTCTCTCCATGTCTTTGGTGGTCGTCATTTTGGTCTTGTTTCATATGGTTATTTGTTCATACATATTTTTATCATTCTCGTATCTTTCATCCTTTGTATATGTTCACGCCACTCTCTTCTTCTCTTTCTTCCCCATCTGACAATATCTTCTACGTTGCACTGTTCTCTTATGGTGTTGTTACTCACTCTGTCTAATAAACTTTTTCCTGTTATTGCTCTCAGTATTTCCATTTCATTTGTTCTTAGACGCTGTTTGGTTTTGTTTGTGTCTGTCCGTGTTTCTATGCTATAAGCCAGTATGGGTCTAACGCAAGTTCTATATATTCTTGTTTTTGCTTCTACACTTAGATCTTTATTTCCCCAAACTACATCTCTAAGAGTAATAAAACTACTTAATTACTTTGTTAACTGTCACTAAATATATTTGTAAAGGTTTTACAATTGCGTTCGTAGTACAACTACATTGTCAAACGCTTAACTAAGACTAAAAACAGATTTTTGGTATTTTATGTTTATATGATGAACAGATGTGGGTCTATTATATGTTAAAAAAGTTTGAACAAAAGAGAATTTGCTACGTCTAATTGACTATTCAGTAAATTTATATTATGGTCCTTTGAATGTCTGTAAATTTCTATAGATTCTAAGAAGTTGAGTTTTGACCCTTTAGGTGCCATATGGAGTATTTGTAAACAATCGATATTGGGAAAAGTATGGCCTGTTTCTAAGAAGTATTTAGCAAAGTATGATTTTTCATTTTTTAGCCTATAAGAGGCATTGTGTTCTGCAAATCTTGTCTTGAAATTCCTTCCCGTTTGGCCTACGTAACAGCTATTGCACTCTTGACAATTAAGTTTATAAACTCCTGATTTATTGTATTTATTAGTTTTATCTTTGGCATTAAAAAATATATTGGATAATTTTTGAGCGGGTTTTAAAGCTATTCTTGTTTTTTCGGTCGTGAGAACTTGGGATATTTTATCCGAGATGGGACCAAAATATGTCAGAGGTATGAATGTTTTCTTTTGTCGGTATTCTTTTACGGGGTAGATTAAGCTGAAAGTGATTTGTTTTCGTTTACGGTTTATTAAGGTATTAATTATTTTAGGTTGGAAGCCGTTATTGAGTGCTATATTTTTGATTGTGTCCAGTTCTTTTTTTAAATTATTTTTACTAAGAGGGATATTGAAGGCTCTATGGATCATAGATCTATAGGCTGCCAGTTTATGGGAGTTAGGGTGTATTGAGTCAGCTGGGATGGTGACATCTGAAAAGGTTGGTTTGCGGAAGATATCGAATTCTAGTCTATTTCTCTTTTTCAAAATTGTAATATCTAAGAAATTTATTTTATTATCGGTTTCCTTTTCAAGTGTGAATTTTATGTTGGGGTGTAAATTATTTAGCTGATTTAAAGTGGAATTTAGTTCAGTATCATTTCTAAGGAAACATACTAAGATGTCGTCCACATATCTAAACCAAAAGAGAATATTTTTCGCGTGTTGAGTTTTTAGAAAACTGTTTTCCAATTCTGACATAAAGATTTCGGTTAGCAAAGGACTAAGTGGAGACCCCATGGCAAGTCCATCTCTTTGTTTGAAAAATTGATTATTGAACTAAAAATAATTTCCGGATATACAAAATTCGAACAGTTTCAATATATCTTGTTGTATTATTATATTGACGTTTTTTTTGTAACATAGTTTTTATAATTTCTAAACAATCTTTATTTGGGATATTGGAGAACATATTTGTTACATCGAATGAAACTAGAAGGGCGTTATTTGGGATGGAGATATTTTTAAGTTTATTTGTAAGGTCTATAGAGTTTTTTGTGTTGTATTTTGGATTGAATTGTGTAATTTCTTTGAAGATGGTGTTGAGATGTGTTGCCGCATTTTTTAGGGGGGTGTTGCTGTACGATACTACTGGTCTTATTGGCGAATTTTATTTATGTATTTTTATCAGGCCATAAAGTTTTGGTGATGTAGGATTTTGGTTTATTATTTTAAACTTTTCTCTTTCATCCACAATGCTCAGGGTTTCATTAAGCAGGGTCTTGAGTTGTTTTTGAATTTTATCCGTTGGATCTTTTTTTAGTTTTACTGGATTTTCTTTTTCCAAAAAATCATTTACTTTTTGAATGTAATGGTTTTTATCAAGAGCTATGATGGAGTTGCCTTTGTCTGCTTTTGTTATTAGTAAGTTATTATCTTTTATTTTAGACTGAATGGACGCTATCGTTAATTGTTCTTGGTTACTGCAAGTAGTGTTTTTTGTGTTTATCATTATATGTTTTATTTTTTCTTTTTTAATATTTGGGTCACCTATGTTTTTTGTGGCTGATAAATTTCTTAGATATTACAATTTTGAGATAGACTAGAATTCGATATCTTCCGCAAACCAACCTTTTCAGATGTCACCATCCCAGCTGACTCAATACACCCTAACTCCCATAAACTGGCAGCCTATAGATCTATGATCCATAGAGCCTTCAATATCCCTCTTAGTAAAAATAATTTAAAAAAAGAACTGGATACAATCAAAAATATAGCACTCAATAACGGCTTCCAACCTAAAATAATTAATACCTTAATAAACCGTAAACGAAAACAAATCACTTTCAGCTTAATCTACCCCGTAAAAGAATACCGACAAAAGAAAACATTCATACATCTGACATATTTTGGTCCCATCTCGGATAAAATATTCCAAGTTCTCACGACCGAAAAAACAAGAATAGCTTTAAAACCCGCTCAAAAATTATGCAATATATTTTTTAATGCCAAAGATAAAACTAATAAATACAATAAATCAGGAGTTTATAAACTTAAATGTCAAGAGTGCAATAGCTGTTACGTAGGCCAAACGGGACGGAATTTCAAGACAAGATTCGCAGAACACAATGCCTCTTATAGGCTAAAAAATGAAAAATCACACTTACCTAAACACTTCTTAGAAACAGGCCATACTTTTCCCAATATCGATTGTTTACAAATACTCCATATGGCACCTAAAGGGTCAAAACTCAACTTCTTAGAATCTATAGAAATTTACAGACATTCAAAGGACCATAATATAAATTTACTGGATAGTCAATTAGACGTAGCAAATTCTCTTTTGTTCAAACTTTTTTAACATATAATAGACCCACATCTGTTCATCATATAAACATAAAATACCAAAAATCTGTTTTAGTCTTAGTTAAGCGTTTGACAATGTAGTTGTACTACGAAATCGCGATAACGCAATTGTAAAACCTTTACAAATATATTTAGTGACAGTTAACAAAGTAATTAAGTAGTTTTATTGTTAAAATGTACTGTCACAAAGTAACGGACCACTCAATCAACTCTTTACATCTCTAAGGGCCCCTGATATTGCTGCTGCTTTATTTGTTTGTTGTCTCACTTCTTCTGTTATGTCTCCGTAGCTAGTAATTAGTACTCCAAGATATAGGAATTTCATTACTTGCTCTATTAATTTCCTATTTATTTCTAATTTACACCTTACTGGTTCTTTAGCTATTGTGATGCATTTTGTTTTGTCGGTATTGACTTCCATGTTGTATCTTTCTGCTACTTATTTGAATTTATAGAGCAGTCTTTGTAGGCCGTGTTCCGATTGTGATATGAGAACAATATCATCTGCGTATACCAGTATTTTTATTTGTTTATCTCCTAGTTCGTATCCATCGCTGACCAGTTTTACTTCCTCAATGATTTTGTCTATTATTATGCAGAATAGTAACGGGTTTAAGCTATCTCCCTGTCTTATTCCTAATTTTATATCTATTTCCATTGTTAATTCGTTATTACTTCTTACTTTTGTTGTGTTACCGTGATTGAGTTTTTGGATTATTTGTGGCATTGGGTACGGAATTAATATATCTTTCAACCTAGCTCTGTCGAATGCTTTCCTTAAGTCGATGAAACAAAAGATTGCTGGTTTCTAGTATTCTATAGCTTTTTCTCTTATTTGCCTTATTGCAAAGATAGCGGCTTTGGTTGATTTGTTTTGGCAGAACCTTTGTTGCTCGTCGCTTATGTGTATATTGTTTTCTATTTCACTTTTCAGAATACTTGTGAACACTTTCATAATACTTGCTAGCAGTGTTATTCCTCTATAGTTGCTTGGGTCTCTTTTGCGGCCTTTTTTAAATATCGGTATCGTGATGCTTTTTGTCCATTCCTTCGGTATTTCTACTTCCTGTAATATCTTATTAAAGAGTGTTGTCATTTCCGATATGTAGCTTTCTCCGGCATAGTTAATTAGTTCGTTTGGTATCCCATCTTCTCCTGGTGCTGTTCCATTTTTAAGTTTCTTAATTGCCATCGATACTTCTTCTCTTCCTATTTTGTAGTTTTTGTCTGTTTGTTGTCTGTTGTTTATGATTTCTGCTATGTTCTCTTGTTCGTCGGACTGGTTTTCATATAGTTGTTTAAAGTGTTGTTGCCAATCGTTTGTCTCAATATTTGTGATTGTCAAGTACTCATTAATATTGGCTTTTCTTCTTCGTAACATTTTCCATACCTTTTTTTGCCTTGTGTATATATCTCGTTCCATTTCTTTTGTAAAATTTGTCCAATATTCTGCTTTATTTTCTTAATTTTTACATTTACTTCATTTCGTATTTCTATGTAGTGCTGTCTATTTTCTTCGTTTTTTGTGATATATATTGTATGTGCGCTCTTCTTTTCTTTTGTGCAAGTTCTTCGACTTCTTGGGTGAATCACGGAGTATTATTATTTTTGTCTCTCACGTTTATTTGTCTTGTACCTATAGCACAGGGGTGCTCAAACTTGAACTGCTGGCGATCTATCTCAATATTGTTAGACTACGATCGATCGACTCTGAGAGGCTGCAAGTAGGTGTGATGCAGGATTGTCGTCTAGGTAGGGTGTATCGTGGCATAGATATTAGTTTTCCGCACAATATACATTTTTTTAGTCAAGGTAAGTGTAGGTCTGCTCTAAAATGTCAATGAAAAAACTCATAATTATTCAAAATTGCGAGTTTATTGGTTCTTACAAAACAAACGAGTTCTAGTGTCTAAACTTAACTAAAGAGTGACTTTGGATGTTGAAGCGTGGCACTGCATGTCCTCAGCATACTTTTCATAAGATGGTACGTAATTACCGAGTGCTAATCGCAAGCATGATGACATATGTTCGTCAGTTAGTCGATTGCGATATTTTGACTTAATTATCTTCATTTCAGAAAATGCAGACTCGCACAAGTAAGTTGACCCAAACATTGCCGTCAGTTGAAGGGCGATTTGCCTTAGATTCGGATATTTATTTTCAGATATAAAACACCAGAATTTTGTATCAGATGCTGTGGCTTTGAGATGTATATCTGATATAATGTGCACTAACTCATTTTCAACAGAACATGAGTTCATGTTAAACTGACTTGCTATTTCAGTAGCTAATTCTTCAATGTTTTTACACGAAAAAGGATAACTCATAAATGATGCGATATTTGCCAATTTACTGAAATCATACGAGGCTGGTTTGAAAAGTCCGTGCAAAAATAAAAAACTACTTATGTGTTTGGGGTAAACCTTTTTTTATTTTTCGACATAGTCTCCTTTTAGGCTTATACACTTCGTCCAACGATGTTCTAGTTTGTTAATCCCTTCCGAATAATAGGATTTGTCCAAGTCTGCAAAATATCCATTAGTGTCTGCAATCACCTCCTCGTTTGAATAAAATCTTTGTCCCGCCAGCCATTTCTTCAAATTGGGGAACAAATAGTAGTCCGAGGGAGCCAAGTCTGGAGAATAGGGGGGATGTGAAACGAGTTGGAATCTTATTTCCATTAATTTTGCGACCACAACTGCTGAGGTGTGTGCTGGTGCGTTGTCGTGATGGAAAAGGACTTTCTTGTGGGCCAATCGCAGGCGTTTTTCTTGCAGCTCGGTTTTTAAACGGTCCAATAACGATGAATAATATTCACCTGTAATAGTTTTACCCTTTTCCAGATAGTCGATGAGGATTATCCCTTGCGAATCCCAAAAGACAGTCGCCATAACCTTTCCGGCCGAAGGAACGGTCTTCGCCTTTTTTGGTGCAGATTCCCCCTTGGTAACCCCATTGTTTAGATTGTTGTTTGGTCTCAGGAGTATAGTAATGTATCCATGTTTCATCCACAGTGACGAAACGACGCTTAAAGTCCTCCGGATTCTTCTGGAACAGCTGCAAACCATCCTTGCAACACTTCACACGCTTCCGTTTTTGGCCAAGCGTGAGCAATCGCGGCACCCATCTTGCGGATAGCTTTCTCATGTCCAAATGTTTATGCAAAATATTATGTACCCGTTCAGTCGAGATGCCCACAGCACTAGCAATCTCACGCACCTTAACTCTTCTGTCATCCATCACCATATCATGGATTTGATCAATGATTTCTGGAGTCGTAACCTCCACAGGCCGTCCAGAACGTTCAGCGTCACTTGTGCCCATATGGCCAGTCCGAAAATTTTGAAACCACTTATAAACTGTTCTAATCGAAGGTGCAGAGTCACCATAATGTTTATCAAGCTTCTCTTTAGTCTCCTGAGGCGTTTTGCCTTTCATAAAGTAATGTTTAATCACCACACGAAATTCTTTTTCGTCCATTTCTTGAAAATCACTCGACTTCCTTGATTCACACGAATGCCAAACACAAAGAAATAGACCAATATGGCTGAAACTTGGTGTGCGTTCATTCAAGAGATGCTACTAACTAAACATGACCTCGATACGCGCCGGTGGTGCCATCTCTCGGACTTTGCACGGACTTTTCAAACCAGCCTCGTAAAAACGTATTTCGAATTGGCCGAAAATATTTGATAATTCTGCCTCATAAATATCATAATTCAACTGAAGAATCCTTGCTTTCAAAGACGGAAAATTTTTCAGATCCTTTCTTTTCAGTTGACCTATCATAAGTTGCAATTTACTTTTGAATGCGTTTATTGCGCTAATCATCTCAATAATAGTTTTTCCTTTACCTTGAAGCTCCAAATTAATGGTGTTTAAATGCATTGTGATGTCTGTCAAAAATGCCAAATCAGTCAGCCATTTTCCGTTTTTTAGCATATGTGTGTCATCACCTCTTTCGTCCAAAAAAGCTGTTATTTCGTTATTTCGGGCAAAAATTCTTGAAACCTTTCTAGGAATTTTCCGCGACTCAACCACCTGACGTCCGTGTGAAGAACTAAATCAGTGTGTTCAGCTGACTCATTATCTTCCAACTGCAATTTAAAGAGCCGTCGTTGCAAGCTATGTGCACGGATAGAATTCACAATTTTTATTGCAATGCCCATAATCTCCTTCATGTTTAGAACTTTTGAACACAAAACTTGTTGATGTATAACGCAATGGAAGGAGAAAAATGAAGGGAAATCATCATTAGCTCGACACAATGCCACAAAACCGTTTTTGTTTCCAGTCATTGCTGGTGCTCCATCGGTTGTAATGCACACTAGTTTATATATTGGTAGCTTGTAGTTTGTTACAAAAATTGAAGAAAACGTCATATATATCTTTGCCACGGGTCTTTCCTTTCAGAGGAATCATTGTCAAAAACTCTTCCTTAGCCGACATGTCATTGAATAACATTCGAATAAAAATACACAGCTGGGCAGTGTCTGTCATATCGGTGGATTCGTCGAACTGTAAAGAAAAGTATGTTCATTCCATGATATCATGTTTTAGTTTATCTGCCATGTCCTGACTCATGACTTCAACACGCCTTGTGACAGTCGGACGAGATAACTGAAGTTCTCTAATAGCAGACATAATCTCTGTTTTATTTTTAAAATATCCAAATAAAGTCTCACCCGCTTCAATAAATGCTTCCTTCATAACCAATCTATCATCAAATAGTTTCTTGTGTTTCGCCAATATATGAGATATTTTAAATGACGCAATCGTTGCAGCTTTTGATTGTTTAGCTGGTCTTGTGAACATGGTTTGCTCTTTTTTCAAACAAGTTATCAAATCACGTACTTTTCGTGTGTTTTCTTAATTCACTCTGTGACGGAAAATCCTTTTCATAGTTTTTATGAACCGTTTTATGATGCCTCTCTAAGTTCCCACGCTTACGTATTGCAACTGACGCACGGCAAATGAGACACTCATTTTGGACTATTTATTAATAAACTTTGTATCGCCTTCAAGTTACAACTCAGACTGACTCCTATTCCTGCAGGCGCAACATTTACATCGGCGCTAATGAAGTCTCGAATGTTCCCGTCGAACACGCCGCCCGAAGTTTCTAGAAAAAATCGGCGGGGATCAAAAACGCGGGTTTTCTTTGACAAGTACCGCGCGTTCCTTTGATAAAGCCGCCTTTTGCCGCTAGCAGGGGATTATTACGATAAAAGAAAGTGATGAGGGGGTTATTCTGGCCTAATTGTGGATCGAATATATTTTAGTAGTTTATTCATTACATTTTGTTTTAGTTACCTAAAACAAAATCTGTGAATAGTTCTATATCGGAATTTTTTTCTCTCGAGATCGACTCAAAAAGCACTCGCGATCGACCGTTTAAGCACCCCTGCTATAGCATCTTTACTCGCTTGTAGAGTGTTGTTTCTTAATTTATTCCAGCTATATTCTACGGTGTCTGTTTCTAGTATTGCGTTGTTCTTAATCTGTTCAGTTATCCTTTTCGTATATAACCATTTTATCGTGTCGCCTTGTAGTGCTTCTATGTTCATCTTTTTTACCATGAAGCTTCATCGGAAAAAATTATATTTCTCCAGTCTCGATCCATGTTTTTTTCCTGTCCACGCGAGTCGTTTCTCTGTATTTTTCGTTCAGTAATGGTTTTTTGATTATACTCCGCCACTTCAAACCGGTAGCCCGGAGATGAGTGCGGATAGTTTCATACGATATATTGAGACCTTTCTGCTTTCATTTTTGCGACCCTTGGCACAAAGTTATTTCAGTATTTTGGGAAAACATGTTAACAAAAATTTTTTCGTCCTTGTTCTTTCCTCTCGAATCACGTTCTGGTAGATTATCAAGATTTATTAACTGAGAGTATCGTTTCACCCACTTACTAATGAATGCCCTCGACTTGCCCATACATATGATTAGCAGCCGCTGTAGGCGTAATTTTCGGACCTTTTCGATGTTTACATAGGAACACATCCTCGAAGCGGTCAGCGTATGAAGCACTTACGTTCGATGTTATACTATTTAAATATAAGTAAGGTTAGAAATGTTTTTTTTCCACAAAGCATAGTTTGCAGGGGTGCCAACAATAACCAAAAAAAAAAGAATTTCTTTTACCAACTACAAGTTATAGGCGACACGTTTTTATTGGACCGACTGTACCAGGTGTACAAGTATGAAATGCGGATTTCAGACAACAGATGGTGCACCAATGCAGTTTGTGCTATAAAGATTTGACACTGCGCCATTTTGTCGTGTCATCAACAAGTGTCAGACGCGCACGAGTGATAAATTGGAAAAGTGTGAGCATAGTGTTGTGCTGTTGTGTTCAATATGTCGAAATTTATACCGAACAAAGAGCATTCGCGGACAGCATTAATTTTTTGTTTTCATTTGAAGAAAATTGCTGTTGAATCATACCGATTACTTCGAGAAGCTTATGGTGAACATGCTCCAACGCAAGATACGTGTGAACGATGGTTTCGGTGTTTCAAAAGTGATGACTTCGATGTTGCAGACAAGGACGTGGAAAACCGCCAAAAAAATACGAAGATGTGGAATTGCAAGCATTGTTAGACGAAGATGATTCGCAAACACAAAAACAACTCGACGAGCAATTGGGCGTTAGTCAATAAGCTGTTTCCAATCGGCTACGAGGAATGGAAAAGATTCAGAAGACCGGTAGATGGGTAGATCCAGGCGCACCATCCACATCGACCGCAAGATCGAATCGCTTTGGCAGAAAGACGATGCTCTGTGTTTGGTGGGACCAGAGGGGCGTGGTCTATTATGAACTGTTAAAACCTGGGGAAACGATTAATACTAAACATTAACCAACAACAATTGTCCGATTTGAAACCGTTCGCTGCTCGAAAAAAGGCTAGAATATCGAAAGAGGCAACATAAAGTCATTTTTCTTCATGACATTGCTTCATCACATACGACAAAACCAGTTCGCGACACGTTGGAAGCACTCAGCCGGAAAGTTCTATCCCTTGCGGCTTACTCACCAGACTTGGCTCCTTCCAATTACCCCTGGTTTGCATGGATGGGTCACGCACTTGCTGAGTAGCTCTTTGGTTCGTACGAAGATGTGAAAAAATGGCTCAATGAATGCTTCGCAGCAAAAGGGGAAGATTGGGAAGATGGGATGGATGAATGTTTTAATAGGGCGCGTCGATAGCATAGATCATTTAGCGCCATACCAAGATTTAAATTATAATTTCGAATATAGTTTCCTTAAGAAAGCGCATAAGTTTTTGAGGCCTCTGTGATCCGGTTTTAATATCTCCTTAATGGGTTTGATAAGATCATATTTGGCTTTTTTGTTTAAATCTTCATTTGACTGCAATATATGCTTGATTGATAGTAATTCGTTACAGTTCGAACAGACTGGAGGTGGACATCCTTGGACATCCATAAATCCTCACATCGACCTTACATTTCTAAAAATTGATAAGAAGATATCTCCAGTGTATCTGATAAAATCAACTTTTCATCAGTTAATAAATTCAAAATACACAGAATATTTCCATATCTATACTGACGGCGCAAAAACAGACTTAGGAACAGGAGCAGAAGTTATTGCTGGCAATAAATCTATAAAAATCAAATTAAACTCTATCTCTTCTATTTTCTCTGCGGAACTTATGGCTATAAGAGAGGCATTACGTTGGGCCGTAACTTCTAAGATAAGTAAAAAATTTCTATTAATTACACAGCCCCACAAAAAAAAAGTGGGGTATACTTTTGATGCGATATATCAGATCCGTAGTATTTTTGCCCGCTGATCACGAATCTGACGTCAGAATATCGCCATCACATCTCAATTTTTTTCTACCCTCAAATAATAGGTAAAAATTAGTAAAAATTAAGAAAAATATACTCCTAAAAAATTGATTCAAGCTTTTTCATGAATCCAAAGATGTATTAGTATGTATTCGGACACGCTAAGCTAATATTCATCGGTTTTTCTTTCTAACCTCAATAAATCAGACAGATATAGTGCTTCTCGAATGCAAAAACGAATTGAAATTAAAATTCAACCGATCCTTACCAAATTTGGTATACGGGGATTTTTTGGGTCGCTGATCACGAATCTGAGGTTGGATTTGCAAAATTCAAGATGGCAGATGTTTTCGCGCCATTTTGAACGCCGAGAAAATTCATCGGTCGATTTTTATTCTTCTACCTGTATCCAGGGCACCTCCACGTGGTAACGGTGTTAATCCACTAGCCGGCAGAGTCCCTGGATAACGGCTTAGATGCCGTCATGGCAGGTAGAAGAAAGAGAATTACGATGCAGGGACTCGGAAACCCAGTATCGGCGGTTGGTCTGGGTGGGAAAAAGCGGGCCCGCACCCGTCGTCATCCAGCGACCGTAGCTCTTCATGTGTGGGTGACTTGGCTCATGTAGAGTATAATGCTACAAAAAAACGGTCTCACGGTACAAGGACTTTTCATAAGTGCGATAAAAACAGTGATTCATTTTGTTATATTTGCTGTCAACACGTATTGAGTAAAATGGGGTCACCGATAACGGATAAGATTAAAACCTTATATAAGGATTGTTTTAACATTGAAATACAGCACCAGGATACAGATTGGGTTCCCCACATCATTTGCAGTTCTTGCAAAATAATGTTGTACATCAATAAGAAGGCGATTAAATATTCCAGACCAGCAATATGGAATAGACCATACAGTGAAAATGATTGCTACTTTTGTATGAATGTTGTATTTAGGCATAACCGAAAAAATAAAAAGCACTATTACTTATAACGATGTTTCGACAGTAACAAGACCAACTAAACTAATTCCGCCTCCTGAACCACTTGATGCTGATGTTATGGAAACAAATGATTTCACCTTATCAGTTCATGCCGAAAACATTGAGACTGTCGAAAAAGATTCAAACACTGTTACTAATGAATGTTCTAGTGACAACCTATCATATACTAGTGACACAGATAAAGAATTTCTACCATACAACCGTAAACCAGAACCAATACTCGCATTACAGTCAGAACTTAGTGATCTAGTCAGAGATTTAGGCTTATCCAAAGATGGTTCAGAGCATCTTGCTTCCTTTTTAAAGAAAAGACATTTACTTAAGCCAGAAGCTACGATTTTTTATTATAGAAACAGAGATGAAGAATTTCGAAAATATTTCACAATGGACGAGGAATTGTCACTTTCATATTGTACCGATGTAAAAGGTCTAATGGATGAATTTCAAAATAACTCATACGATCCTGAAGAATGGAGACTGTTCATTGATTCTTCTAAACGGAGCATTAAGGCAGTTTTGCTGCATAATACCAACGTTTACGCTCCCATTCCGATTGCTCATTCCACAGTTATGGAAGAGCAATATGAAAAAATAAAGCAGCTTTTGATAAAAATAAAATATGCTGATCATAACTGGAAAATTTGTGGAGATCTGAAAATTGTAACAATATTGCTTGGCCAACAGTCAGGGTTTACACTTTATCCCTGTTATAAATGTCTGTGGAATAGCAGAGACAGGGAACGTAATTATAAGAAAAAAATTTGGCCAACAAGAGAATCGTTCACTCCTGGTGAAAATAATGTATTGTTTCCACCATTGGTAGATCCAGGAAAAGTTCTTATTCTCCTGCTTCACATTAAGCTTGGACTTATGAAGCAATTCACGAGAGCATTAGATACAAACGGCTCATGTTTCAAATATTTGCATAAAAAATTTCCGAAATTTTCTGAAGCTAAAATTAAGGCAGGCGTATTTGGCGGGCCACAAATAAGAAAATTGTTTCAAGATTCATTATTTGTTACTAAAATGAATAAAGTTGAAAAAGCTGCTTGGCTTAGTTTTAAAGAAGTCGCAACAAACTTTTTGGGAAATAATAAAAGTCCTAAGTACAAAGAAATAGTCGAGAAAATGGTAAAAAATTTTCAAACATTAGGTTGCTTAATGAATCTAAAATTACATTTCCTGGACTCCCACATCGATGATTTCCCAGATAATCTTGGTGACTACAGTGAGGAGCAAGGGGAACGTTTTCATCAAGATCTGAAAATCATAGAAAATCGGTATCAAGGACGATGGGATGACCATATGCTAGCGGACTATTGCTGGTCGCTAAAAAGAGAAACAAGTCCTCAAAAGCGTTTGGGCAGAAAGCCTTTGAATAGGTCATTCGCGGAAAAAAGAACAAGATACAGCCAAAAAAAGGAAAGTTAGGCGCGGGTCTAACCTCCGCAATTCTAGGGCTTAAGGGTCTACTATTTGAGAGTATATGGTTTAAAAGTCCTGGTTTTGAGTTTATTGGGTCTCATTTTTAAAGTTACAGGGTTATTGAGGTCTATTATTTGAGGTTACAGGGTGTGGGAGTCTAAGGTTTCAGGTTTAGGGTTTAAGAGTATCAGGTTTGAAGATTCCCCAACTGTATACCAAATTTGGTAGGAATCGGTAGGTTTTCAAAAATTTTGTCCGCCATCTTGGATCCGCCATTTTGAATTTTGCAAATCCGACCTCAGATTCATGATAAGCAACCCAAAAAATCCCCGTGTACCAAATTTGGTAAGAATCGGTTGAATTTTAATTTGAATTCGTTTTTGCATTCGAGAAGCACTATATCTGTCTGATTTATTGAGGTTAGAAAGAAAACAGAACTGTATGGCTCAATCCAACCGATGAATATTAGCTTAGCGTGTCCGAATACATATTAATACATCTTTGGATTCATGAAAAAGCTTGAATCAATTTTTTAGGAGTATATTTTTCTTAATTTTTACTAATTTTTACCTATTTTTTGAGGTTAGAAGAAAATTGAGATGTGATGGCGATATTCTGACGTCAGATTCGTGATCAGCGGGCAAAAATACTACGGATCTGATATATCGCATCAAAAGTATACCCCACTTTTTTTTTTGTGGGGCTGTGTTATGGATTCCCTAGGTTCCCTATCTAATCTCTAAATTCATCCAACTTCTCAAACCCTATCATACTTAACATTTCAGACCTATTACAAATAGGGTATAATAGAGACATTAGAATCACTTTTTTGTGGATTCCAAGCCATATGGCTATCAGAGGGAACGAATCAGCAGACATTGCAGCTAAATCTGCCATTTCCTCAGGCACATTATTAAACGATATCTTCGTGCCTAAAGATTTAGCTAACTTCTTCAAACATACCTTTGATAAATTATTCCAATTGGATTGGGATCTACAGGAGGGCTCTAACAAGAAGTGGGAGATCAAACCATTGGTATTTCCCCCTCTCCATCTATCATCATTCTCCCGCAAAGAAAATGTATTATGGAGAAGATTATGCATAGGTCACTCTTACATTACCGAAAGATGGGAAAAATGTATAACAAGCGATGGAGCATACTTTAAATCAGGGATGTCAAAGATACGGCCCGCGGGCCGCATCCGGCTCCCGGGACGTATCAATAAGGCTCGCGATCGCAATGTATCACAGAAAGAAGAATCATGTTTTTTAGAGCTTTTAGACTTCACTCGATTCCTCTACGGAAGTTTTAAAATGCGCACACTACATTTATAAGTAATTTCAAGGGCAGCGCGTGCCTTGACAAGCGAGAGAGATAGACAGTAACGCTATCTCTTAGCAACAAGCGGAAATACCCTATTATTTCTGTTGAGAACAATAGAATCTTCCACGCGCTTCGAGTCTAGACTAGAACCTTCCTTATCGATATTATAAAAGGAGTGCGTCGGCGCGACGTGAGTCAGTTGAGTGTGAGTCGAGTAATCGAAGCGATACGGTCGGAGAAGGATTTTAGTTGTACTGCGAAGTAGTGATTGTGAAGGTATTGTGCATTTGTTTGTGTCGTGCGCGTGCGATATCCATAATTGTTTTGTCGAGTTCCATAATTGTTACGATTTTGGCATAATGTCACAAAAACGTAAAGTTGATAGTGAGTGCAGAGTTTTTCAGTCTAAATGGGAAATTGCATATTTTTTCATAGAATGGAAAGGAAAACCACTGTGTTTGATTTGCAATCAAACAGTTGCTGTTTGTAAGGAGTTTAACTTGAAGAGACACTATGATACGAATCATAAATCAAAATTCGATTGTTACACTGAAAAAATAAGAATGGACACATTGTCATCTTTAAAATCTAAACTTCAAGGTCAACAATCGATGTTTATTAAAGCTAATACTGAGAGCGAATATGCCCTGAAATCAAGTTTTATTATTGCATTAGAAATCGCGAAGAGATCAAAACCTTTCACTGATGGTGATTTTATTAAAGACTGTATGTTGAAAGTTGCCGATGTTTCATTTCCATTTCAAAAGTCAATAATTCAAAATATTTCGCTGTCAAGAAACACTGTTGCTTTAAGAATAAATGATTTATCTCAAAATTTGGTTCTTCAACTGAAGAAGAAAATTAAGGAATTTCTTTTCACTGGCTGTTGAAAAGAGCACTGATACTGTTGATACAGCTCAACTTGCTGTTTTTATACGAGGTATTAACAGTAACTTTGAAATAACTGAAGAACTATTAAAGTGCGTTCCATTGACAGGTACTACAACAGCAAATGATATTTATTCTGCAATTGAGCATTTGATAGCAGAATATGAACTCGACTGGAATATATTTAGCAGCACAACTTCGGATGGCGCTCCTGCCATGGCTGGCAAACATTCGGGCGTTGTAACTAAATTAAAACAGAAAACATCAGGGAATTTTGTGGGATTTCACTGTATAATTCATCAGGAATCATTGGCATCCAAACATTTAAAAATGGACCATGTCATGCAACCTATAATTAAAATAGTAAATTTTATAAGGAGCAGAGGACTAAATCACCGATAGTTCAGGCAGTTTTTACAAGTTTTGGACGAAAAGTTTTCTGATGTTCCTTACTTCACCGAAGTTCGTTGGCTCAGTCGAGGAGTAGTTTTGGAAAAATTTTTTGCATTACGTGACCCTATTCAAGCTTTCATGTTAGAAAAAGGCAACCCAATTGATTATGACAATGACTGGTAGGTTGACTGTGTCTTTTTGGTAGATATGAATAAACACTTGACTGATCTGAATGTAAAGTTACAGGGTAAAAATCTGATTGTCACTCAAATGTATTCATGTATTCAAGCCTTTGAAACAAAGTTGAGGCTGTGGGAAAATCAGGTAAAAAAATCAAACTTTGGATCATTTCCGTCATTTAAAATCATTTGGCACAGTGAACCAAAAAAAATTGGATCAATATTCTCAACTTCTGCAAAATTTGATCACGGAATTCAACAATCGTTTTGAAGACTTTCACAAAATGAATGAAATGGAATTCCCAATTTTCAACAATCCATTTAATTTTGAAGCTTCACAGGCACCAGTTCATTTGCAAATGGAGTTGATAGATCTTCAATCGGACAGTATTTTGAAAGAAAAATCTAAAGAGATTAACGCTCTTACATTTTATACACAATATTTCAAGAGTTTGGATAACTACCCGGAATTAAAAAAGCATGCAGCACGCATTCTCTGCATGTTTGGTAGCACCTATTTATATGAGCAGATGTTTTCCGTCATGAAAATAAATAAGAACAAACATCGCACAAGACTATCGAATGAACATCTCTAATCAATTCTTAAAATAACTACAACGAATATGATACCTGACATCAATGAGCTTGTCAAAAACAAGAGAAGTCAGGTATCTGGATCTTCGAGCTCAAAATAATTACCCTCTTTTATAACTTTGATATAATTTTTAACAACTGTATATTATATACTATATAATTAAATAAATAAAATGTTATAATAATTCAGTACATTTTTTTTTATTTGAATCTGGCCCGCCTACACATTTTAAATTTAATATATAGCTATCTGCAAAATTGAGTTTGACACCTCTGCTTTAAATAAAGCACTTTTTATCATTCTTCCGAATTTAACATGTTTTTTTTTTGAAAAAAAAATCCGCATTTCATACTTGTACACTTGGTATATAGTTTAAAAACTAATTTGATTGAAACATCAGGGTTTTCGGGTCACGAAAAAAGTAGACACTATAAAAAAAAATCAATTTTCCCCAAGCAACTATAATACCTCTTATAAAATTCCACTAGCTTCATAAAAAAAATATATAAAGAACAAAATGTTCTCCTAAATATTAATGATCTTTTTCGCAACTCTCCACAAACAACAAAAAAAAGAGGTTTTCTGGGTCACAGCAACTTTGCATATCTATTCTAATGTAAATACTAAAACCCAGGATACTGCAACGTTTAGAAGCTGTCCTCATTTTCTAGATATAAATTTGGAAAACTGTCATGTAAACTGTTTATATGAAACCACATTTTAATATTAAGTCTATTTAGAGGGGAGGACATACTATATTAAACTTCTATGCGTATGAAATTTGTTTAAGACATTATTCATACTAAAATACACAACGTAGCAATATATTCATATTCGGAAGCTTATAGAAGTAGTTTGTTTAGGCCTGACATATAAAATGATTGTCAATATTTAAAAAACGATAAAAAAGAAATTTTTGAAGATTAGGATCTATTCATAAAAGGGTCTGCATGCATGTACAGGGTTATTGATTATAACCCTGGATCAAATATAAACGGGATTTATTTTTAAAAAAATTTTTTACCTACTATAAGAAATAAATCAAGTACATATCATTTTTAGTGTTCCGTACGGAACACTTATAAGATCACTTTGGTGTCTGTCTGTCCGTCTGTCTGTCTGTCTGTCCGTCTGTCACACCCGATTTTCTCCGAAATTATTTGTCATAGAAAGTTGAAATTTGGTAATAATATATAAATTTATGGCCTCATCAGAGCCATGTAGTTTTGAAAGTTAAATTTTGACTTAAGGGGTTAGTTTTGGGGGGTGAAATCGGAAGTGAAAAAAAAAATTTTTTACTAGGTAATCGAGTGTGGTGTCAAATGAAAGCTTGTGAAAACACGAGTCAAAAATATATATATAATGTAATACTTGCGCGCACTTTTCTTTGTATTATTTATAAAAAAATGCGCAAAATCGCTGTCCACCCGCCTTATCTCGAAAAGTACTTATCAAAAAATTTTGAAAAAATTCTGGAATATTCTCCACGGGGTGTAGATTGAACCAAAATTATCACGAGTGCATTACCTGTAATAATTTATCTGGTATATAAAAAAAAAAACAGAAATTTCAAGATCATCAATTTTCAGTAAAGATTGGAAATAAACTTTGTTGAAAACTCATTTGGGGCGTGTACTTCCGTTACAACATTTTTTATTTTAAAAGCAATCAACGTACGGAGCACTAATTGCGCAAGTTCAACTTGCACTTGACCGGTTATTCAACATAATCTCCCGCTTTGGAAATGCACTTTTTCCAACATATCGGAAGCTTTTTGATACCGTTGTCGTAAAAGGAAGGAGGGCTGTTAGTAACAAATTGCGCACCGAAGCCCTCCACCGCGTCATCAAATCGTTGAGCTCCCAGCGCTTCTTTGAGGGGCCAAAAGAGATGAAAATCGCAGGGCGCTTGTTTCTTTGGTTATATTGGAATGTTGTAACCATTGCTTTAGAAGAACGAAGAATAGTTAATGCTGAATGGTATACGACAATTTGTGTCGCAAAAGTTATCGATGAAATCAGGAAAAACAACCGAAAACGTTGTATCATTCTTCAACATGACATTGCCAGCTCTCACAAAGCACGTCAAACAATTGATTATTTGACGGAGAAAAATATCGAATTAATATCTCATTGTCCGTATTCACCTGATTTATCACCTAACGACCTCTTCTTGTTCCCTCAAGAAGCTGTTGAACACTTCTAAAGTCATGTTTTTGAGGTGCCAAATTCAGAGTGAAAAAAATGTTTTTAGAATTGATTCGCATACATGCAAAAGTGTATAAATCTTAAAGATGAATATTTTGAGAAACAATAAAACGATTTGTAACAAAAATTCCTTTTTTCTTTCATTGTTTTTGTAAAAACTTAAACAGTAGTCCTCGTAGTAAGATACTTTGAAAATTGAAAAGAATTTCCAATTTTTCATTTTCGTAGTTTCCTCCTCTTTATGCAGCTCTTGACTTCCGTTTAGTTTGTTTTAGATCAGGTGTTGTTACATATTGGTAAAAACGTATTAAGTTTAAGGGATCCTTCTGCACCATTCATAAAGCTTTATATATTTATGCTTTGCTCGCCTAGTTTCCTAATAATTTTTAATAAATATTTCCTATCACATTTTTGCCTTCCTTTTCAAAACGGTGAGTTTGTTGATGTCAAATATTTTTTTTTTTATGGGTCTAGCACACGTGCTGCAGGGAAGTCCCTAAAGCGCTCCAGGAGCGGCATGAGTGCGGAAAAAAAAGCGAGTCACGTTGTTCTTGAATCGCTGTAAATTGTACTGGGTGGGAAACATAGCGCTGGGCAAAAAAAATGTCAAATATTATTGCAAGGAAATCGATATAAAGTTTTGTCTTATAAAAATTACCCGTAAAAGATTAATGATTACTGTCTATAAATCTACATCTGGTTACAGTGAGTTGTTCGTGCAATTGCTTGAACAGCTTTTAAACGATTTGTATAAGAATAGCATTCTTGTGTTAGGAAAATTTGATATACATTTCAGAGCGACTATAATCCTTTCTTTGATTTAATTATTTATTGGTGTTTATTGAGCAGAAAGTTACACCGACATTGAAACCCCAGGGCGAGTCTTTATCCTTTAAGTGTGTTGAGCCCTTTCATTTTTGGGCGCCACTGATCCTTTCCCAGATGATGTTTTGCCGGAGGTGAGTAACCAGAAACCTTGGTTATGGGAGGAATAAAAGATACATTACATACATATTATACAATTTGTAGATAAAAGATACATTTCCTTACAAATTTCTTTAAAATGAAAATTGAATAGCTCTTCTTACTATCTAATCTCCCAATATCGAATTTTTAATGTACAAAATAATAATTTAGAAATTATAATCTATATTCTCTTCTACATTATATTACATATTCATACAGTCCAATCTATAGACAAATTAAATAGCAATATGACATTTCAGATTTAATTCATATTTAGAAAACTACAGGTCACAATTATGGAATTTCGTCGCTTTTCTTGTTAATGATTTCAGAGAAATATGAAGATCTAAAAATGCTCTTCTTGTAGAGTAGAGAAAATTTAAGACTTGGCAAGAATATGGAAATGTTATAATTGTCAAAAACATAAAAAAGATGTTAATTTTAATTTAAAGTAAATAAAAATGGCAATTACCCTAAATGAATTCTTGAATTCATGTTTTAGAAATAATTACGATAAAATGTTACAAACAGATTATATTTTTTATCACAAATTAGGTTAGGATATTCGTTTACAAATACGACTGAAATTATTTTTTTAAGGAGGAATTTTCACAGACTTAATCGAAGATACACAGACTTCATTATACAACCCTATAAAGACTTTTTGAACCAAACAAACATAGGTTTCACGATGAAAACTCATTGTGTCAACTATTCAGCATCAGTAGTCAAAAATATTACCCTTCTAATAGTTTGTATAATTGTATAAATATTGAAATTATTAATCAGACTTTATATAATATAAATTAACAGTTATATAACGAGTCGTTATGTGTTTCGGAATACTAAATATGTATAAGTATGGGGTAACAACTACAGATCTGCTGGAAAGGACCAGAAATCCAGTCTACAGTCGCATTTACTTTGAATATTCGAACATTAGCCACAAATTCAAATATTTGCAGACAGCATTAAGTTGTTTAACTTCACAAAGACTTGAAAGAAATTATTTCTCGAGGTGACAATACAGGGTGAGTCAACGATAGAGTAAAGTTCATTATCTCATTTGTTTCGGGAATGACGAAAAAAATGTTAAATACGATAGTTTTAGGGAATGTTAAGGAGCACAGTTTAAAATTATTTTTGAGTATACAGAGTACTCCAAAAAAGTGTGGCCGATATAACATATGTTATTTTCTAATTTATTTTTAAATTTTGCGTAAAATTTTATAACTTTTTTATTAATAATGTTATATACCTAAACCTAGTAGTTTTTCTAATATTTCAATGTTTTTAAAAATATACTAGTTTTCAGTTTTGTAAAAAATTGCCAGTAGCGCCATTGTTTCTGAAGGTGGAATACTCATAATTGGTACGAGCGTTCTATAGAGATGAAAAAAAAGTATATGTAAAGGAATTTGAGTTAGATGCTACAGGGTATTCAAAATAAATTTATGCATTTCGATTATTTTAAATTGAAAAATTTCAAATTTTTTAAAGGGCACACTCTGTATATTATTATTTTTTCTGATAGATTTTACAAAACCCTCCAACTTTTATTAAGTATGTCATACACCTATTTCTAATAATTTTTCGATTTATTTTGAATTTTTCAATTTTTACTATCCTTAATTACCTAAGATTATGCTAATCATTTTATTATATTATTTACAGACAGAATTATTTTAAGAATGCAAATCTGTGGTACTATTTCCGAGAAATAATAAAGATTAAGTAAGGGTGAATGGTTTAAGTCTACCTGTTCACACCTTTCATACATAGATTGTTATATATCCCTATGACTAAAACTAATTTTAACAAAGAATTCAACATAATCAAACAAATAGCAATTAATAATGGATATGACCCCAACATTATAGATAATATCTTGAATAAAAAATCCTTTAAACAAGGAGTCTTTCTAATTTATCTCACAACTGAACAATTTCCAAACATTTAATAAAAAAGAACAATAAAATAGCATTCAAAACCAGTAATTCCTTAGGGAGTATAATTTGGAATAACAAAACCAAATCTAAGAATTCCTTAAAATCAGGAGTTTATTTATTAAATTGTGGATCTTGTACTAAAACCTACGTAGGACAAACTGGTAGATGTTTTGAAACTCGCATTATAGAACATAAATATAGTTATTTAAAAAATAAGAACAATTCACATTACGCAACCCATATAATAAACGAATCCCATAATTTTGATGATACGTTAAAAATCCTACATGTAGAAAATAAATCTAAAAAATTAAATTTGCTTGAATGTCTTGAAATTAACAAACGAAAAAAAACTCCAATCAATTATTAAACGAACAGGTAGACTTAAACCATTCACCCTTACTTAATCTTTATTAGTTCTCGGAAATAGTACCACAGATTTGCATTCTTAAAATAATTCTGTCTGTAAATAATATAATAAAATGATTAGCATAATCTTAGGTAATTTTAAGCACTATTTAACCAGGATTACTATCAAATATTTTTCTTTCTTATTTACTTCTGAAGAAGCCATTGTATGGTGAAACAATTGTCAAGTGACTTTAAATATATTGGAAATTAAAACATAGTGTTTTTTTTTATATAATATTATCTGCTTATGTTTTCACAATAGCGTAAGTGTATTAAAAGCAAGGGTAAAAATTGAAAAATTCAAAATAAATCGAAAACTATTAGAAATAGGTATATGACATGCTTAATAAAAGATGGAGGGTTTTGTAAAATCTATCAGAAAAAATAATAATATATAGGGTGTGCTATTTAAAAAATTTGAGATTTTTCAATTTAAAATAGTCGAAATGTATATATTTATTTTGAACACCCTGTAGCATCTAACTTAAATTTCTTTACATATGTCTTTTTTTCATCTTTATAGAACGCTCATACCAATTCACTCTCGCCTTCAGAAATAATAGCGCTACTGGCGATTTTTTTACAAAACTGAAAACTAGTATTTTTTAAAGAATTGAAATATTAGAAAAACTACTAGGTTTAGGTGTTTAACATTATTAATAAAAAAATTACAAAATTTTACGCAAAAATTTAAAAATAAATTAGAAAATAGGATGTTCCATTTAAAAAAATATATGTTATATTGACCACACTTTTTTGAAGTATCCCAAAAATAATTTTACACTGTTCACCTTTCACATTTCCTAAAACTCTATATTTAACATTTTTTCGTCATTCCCGGAACAAATGAGATAATGAACTTTACTCTATCGTTGACTCACCCTGTACAGTTGTTTTTTTTTTATCGCGAATCATTCTACACTACTTCGGTATAAACCTATAATAAAAGTTAAACAATATTTTTAAGGAAAATATTATTATTAGTGAACGTGAAATATTTTAGTTTTAGATGCAATATTGGTGATATATGTACGTTAACATCGTTAGTTCAGGTACTATTACTTATACATGTAATTCATCTCTTCAGCATCAGTTGCTCCCCTCAATCCTTAGCATGTACATTTCGTTAGAATCACATAACATGCACACTGGGGTCAACCTAACCCCAATGACAAAAATGCATGCTGTAACAAAACTATTGGATGTTTTGACTTAGAATTAATTGAATTATTATTTTAAGCAACGAATTTGGTTGGGGTTAAATATCATTTTGAATACAAAAAAAATTCTAAATGCAAAAAACGAGAAAAAAAATCATAATTTATGCAATTTTCAAGATATTGATCTAAATTATTAACCTGATACTCTCAAGATATATTACTAAAAGAAAAAAATTAGTGTTGTTGTATATGTAGCAAAAAAGGTATTTATTTTGACAATCAAAAGTTGACATTTTTGGAAAAATGTCGAAATGCTTTTTTACGAAAAATATCTATTTATTGGCTTAATCTAAAAATTTAGCAATAAATAAAGTATTAACTTATAACTTACATATTATTATTATATACAAAAATTTAAATATCTACGCAGGTTTCGCAAATAACTGCCTGGTGATCGGAACACACACGGCCGTTCGCATGACTGGCAGACTTCTCTTGTTTTAGGATCGTCTTTTCGATCACAAAATTGACACCGAGCTCTTTTCTCCAATGCAATGCGCTCTTTCAATCCTTCGGAAAGCGGATCCTTATTCAAAATACTAGTAATTCCGAGCTTCAGGTCTTCGTGCAAAATGCAGACTGGGGAATATCGGACCCCAAGAATCGAAACGTCAACTTTACTTAAAAACCGAAGGCACACTGACGTTTGATGAGTAACGATTAAGACTCGGACGAGAAGAGGGTACCCAAAACTAATACTAGATGGCATTATAAGTTTAATTTTCTGGTTTTGAATTAGAGTAAACTGCCGTCGAAGTTGTCTGGGTCACTGGGACTCCACGGTGTACGCTAATGGTTAAGCTCGGAAAGGTAAAATTTGGTATAAAATAAAATAACAAATTGTTAATTTTAAGCATGGCAATATTACACCAATCTAAGCTATTATTATCTAAATAAATAAAGTATACCTTCTTGTCGTTATCAAGCCTTATTTACCAAAAAAGTAAGATGGATAAATTTACTTGATCTTACCTTGAAGCCATTCTTTTTCTTCGATCCAACCACCGTTTTTGTTCCTCATCTTCATTTTCTTCATCCACACCAAAAAAGTTTGCGGTTTCTTTTCTTAATGTAGTTTTTAATTATTTCTCTTCTGCTAGTAGATCTGTTCAGAGTTGGTCTATCTCTGTAATAATAAAAAATATTTATTTAAGAAAATTTTACATAGTAGTTCGTTTTTTTTTACTTTCCTTACTAAAGGAAAGTTGTACACTGGTGAGCAAAAAAATCGATTAAACGATTTTGCTTCATTTAACACCGATCCTTAAATTTAATTTTCAAACAGTGCTATTATTTTTGGTATCATTAGAATGTTGATTTTCTCCTCTTTCCAATAATATCAAAAACATTTGGATTTCCAAAAAGTTTTACTGATTAAAACGGTTTTACTCAATAGAACCGTTTTGGTTCGCTTAAGGCGCGTTCTCACGCGTCAAGTTTTGTTGATCAATTTTAGTTGGTCAACTAAAGTTGAATGCGACTTGAATCACTTTTGGTTCATACGTTTCAACTGAAATCGATCAAACCGTTTCAGTATTTACAATGGCTTCGAAGGTAGCGTTGCGCGAAGTGGTGCATACTTAAACTGACCATTTATTTTTGAACTCAAAACGGGATATAAGTTTTTATACCCAAGTTAGCAGGTTAACAATGAAAATAAACACAACTTCTTAATTTTCTTTATTTAGAAAAAGTGTAACTTAATGCAATTAGTATTGACTGTTATTATATTCATATTAATTATAATTATTTTTATTATAACAAGTTGTGAAAAATAAAAATTAATCACCAGTTAACCAGCTTTATTGAAGCAAAGTTCCTCTGACAGAAATTATTAAATTATATGCACCATATTTTTTTTAATTGTATTTATATTTATCAGAGGAACAAATTTGCTTTAATAAAGTTGGTGATGATTTTAAATAAGAATAAAATTCTTGGCACGTTTTTTTTTTTATATTGACCTTAGTTATCAACATCGCTTTCAGAACTGGTATCTGTAAGTGATTTTTTTCAGACGTCCACAATTTATTCATAAGAGAAAAGACCCTTTCTACTGGAGCATTTGTACCAGGTAGACATAAAATATATTCAATTAAAATACAAAAATTTTCATGTTGTAGATTGTTGGTGCGAAAGTGTTTGAATACTTCCACCCAACGAGTTTCTGTGGAGACTTTTAAATTATCCCATTCGGTAATTTTTTGGGAAGTGACGTAGCTTGAAATTAATGTAAATTCGTCAAATACTTCTGTATCTTTCTTACAGGGGAAATATCCCTTTTCAATCAATACATCCAGCGCTTTTTGAATATCTTCCCATGCAGGTACTTTTCTTAAATCTGCCCAATGAAATATCTCCATTTCTTTAGTAAGAAAGCAAGTCCACTGTTCCAGATATTCACGGCTTGTTTTATAAAATTCTGTGGCCGTATTTTTCACAAACTCTTCATCAATATTAGTGCCATTATCTTTTAATTTCACAATTAAACTACGAACAGTAAATGGAAGAAACTGGTTGATCTGTTTCTGAGCCAAATTGTCTTTGGGATGATTGATTTCTTTTGCAGCCTCAATTGCCGACACAGTCTGACCTTCAACCTTCAATACAGCTTGGTGAAAACTTGCTGACTGAGCGTGTAAAAAATGAAGCCATAATTCTGATATGGGATCATCAAAAAAGTTTTTTAACAATTTGGGACATTTTTCAATGGTCAAAAAATAGTTTTTTAACGGCTGGTACATTTTTAAAACTCTCTCCAAGGCAGGCCTAAGCGCAAGCCACCTGGTTTTACTGTAGCCGAGCATTTGGTGATGTTCTATTTCAGCTTCAGCGCAAAACTTCTTTAGAGCTTCAACTCGAACCGTGTAAATATAAAAAAATGAATATATTTTTACGATAATGCTTTTGTAATCTAAAGGTAGACCATCTGCAGCAGATTTTATTGCATTGTGAATTATATGGGCTCCACATCCAATACCTATCAACGGTTTTTTCAGAGATGATTGTAATTTTGCTAATACATTATTAGTTCCTCGCCTAGCTACACCCCCAAAATTGACATTAGCATTGTCGCCACAAAATGCCACGACTTTATTTGACAAATTATTATCTGTCAATACTTGGTGTAAATAGTCGACTATGATATCAGAAGTTTCACCTGGTTGCTCTTGGAGGTCTAAAATTTTTACTTGCACACCTTCATAAGGTTGAAAAAAGCGATCTACACAAGGATATATTTTCTTGTTACTGTGGTTTGAAGCGTCGTTTAAAATTGTAATACAATTGGACTTATTGAGATCATCTTTTAAATTATCGATCGCTGTATGCGCCAAAGCATTTACTATAATAGCTTCTGTTTCTGTACGCGCACATGTGAATTTTGGATCAAAACATGATTGGATTACGACGCACAATCATTGGAGCGAAAACTGTGGTTTTCTTGTATAGTGTGATAAGCCCAGACGCCTTCTGCAGCAGCAATATCCAAATCCTTTGAAGTTGGCGCGTTTGAATTCTTGAAAAAGTTCAACACTGAAGAACTGGAAGCAGCGGCACGGTCGGCATTTTTATGTTTTTCAGACTTCAAATGCTGTTCAATATCACCAGCACCACTATGGGAAACACTAAACTCTGTACGACACTTTTCGCATCTGACGTCCGAGGAAGTATTAATTTGCTTAATAAATGGGTATTTTGCTTGTAAGTTGACATTAAATGAACACTTGCGTTTCGGCATAACTATAGGTAAAATTCCAAAACAACAGAAAACTTCAAATTAGTTACCAGTTTACTACTAAAACTACTTCACGAACATTACGCAAAAACAAAACAATAGCGACAAGTCTGTGTGCATGCGCGTGATTAGCCTAATAACCAAATAAATGCTCCCTCTTCTTCCCGCGTTACTAGGTAACCGACAGCGCGCGCGGGCGGGGATCGCCAATCGTCGACGTCGCGACGGTCTGTGATTCCCCGCCCGCGCGTGTCTCACGAGCATCGTAATTTAAAAATTTTCGCGCGGTTTCGGAAAACGGGACTATTTACCGTCCCGGCGCTTTGTTTGGGGACAACGGGACAGGTGACCGAGAAAAGGGACAGTCCCGTTTAAAACGGGACGTATGGTCACTTTATGCATACTATAACAGTTATGTTACAAGAAGAACTGCGAACAATTCTATCAAGTAACAATCGTCGAAAGCGTCGTTTTTGGGTGAGACAGTGGATCTTGAGAAGAAACCCATTGGGAGCTTCGGAGATATTGCTAAAGGAACTAACGTTAGAGGATAGTGAAGGATATAGAAATCATTTGAGAATGTCGGAAGAAAAATTTGAAGAATTGCTATCGAAAAGTTCAATGCCGCTTAAAGAAACGTGACACAGTGATGCGACAAGCTATTTCACCAAGACTAAAGCTGCAAGTAATATTAAGATATTTAGCTACAGGAGATTCATTTTCAACGCTTGCTTCCATATACCGTATACCTAAAAATATCATTTCCAATTTTTTGAAGGAAGTTTGTGCAGCTATATACGAGACTTTAGAACAGTTTATTAAAGTAAGTACAATTTGTTTTACAAAAGTATTAAATTTAAGATGCTTTACAACGTTTTATTTTTTACTGTAGAATATTATTTATAGCTATGCTAAGTATATCAGATGGCTGCTCCGAATCTTCTTCGCGTTGTTCTTTGTTGTTCTCCATCCATGTTTGTACACGTTGGTGAAGGAGTAGCACTTGATGAATGTGAAAACATGGGTGATGCAGTAGTGTGCTGGGACTGTTTCATTATGAGTTGCAATCGTTTTTGTCTTAATACAGTTTGAATTTGTTCCTCGCAGATGATAGAGTCGTAAAGAGGCATCTGTTTTAACTGGACAGCAACATGTTTACCAAATATATCAAGTTCGTTTTCAGTTTCATTTTTATTGTTACTTTGCACTACTTTATCAAGTTTATCAATCGCTGTGGTTATATCGTGAACAATTTTCCGTTTGCGACTCGGAGGAGCACGAAACTTATTTGTCGGTTTTGATTGTTTTGGAGTAGACCTATTGGCAGATTCGGTGTTTTCCACATGTATGATTTCTTCCTGAGTATCGGCATTTATGGTAGTAATAGATGTAGATGCAGGAAATCCCCTATCCTCAGGAGTTTCATGTGTATCTTCGCTCATTTCGCTTTCGGCTCCTTCACCTTGCACTAAATTCTGAAAAATAAAGAAAACTTGTTGTCACAAGGTAGAAAGTAGTATTGTTGCAGAAACTTTATCAACAGAAATGTTTTTTGATGTTAATACGTTGCTATGCTATGTTTCAATTTTTTGCAATATAGGTTACTTTTTTTTTGTTATAGGTGCCACAAACTGGATACGAGTGGAAGGCAATTCAAAAAGAATACAACCTCCGATGGAATTTTCCCAACTGTTGTGGTGCTATAGACGGAAAGCATATCGTTATTCTAAATGTCCCTCATAGTGGATCAAAGTATTTCACTTACAAAGGTTCATACAGCGTAATTTTGATGGCATTAGTAGATGCAAACTATTGTTTTCGCTATTTTGACGTGGGTACAAATGGACGGGCAAATGATGCTGCCGTTTTTGGAAAATCATCTTTGAATGCAGCATTGGAAGATTTCAGTAATAGGTTAAATTTTCCAAAACATGGAGTAATAGTAGCTGATGATGCTTTCCCCTTACGAACAAATATTTTAAAACCATTCGGGAGATGTACTAATTTATCGACAAAACAAAAAAATCTTCAATTACCGCTTGTCAAGAGCTCGTCGCGTAGTTGAGAATGCATTCGGAATTTTGGTTTCGAGATTCACAGTTTTTAAACGACCTATAGCCGCATTAGCGTTACATAACTGGTTAAAAATGAGTTCGGGTGAAGTATATACACTAGGGTGACCGCAAAAAATCGATGTCGGAATTTTGTTCGTCTGGACCACACAAAACGATTCCCCTTTCCAGATATTGAGATAGCCGAAATTTGAGCTCGATTAAACGACGTTAACCCGTGCCGCTCGTCGCTCAAAGTTTGAAAAAATCCAAATTTTTGGCCAAAAAGCTGACATATGGAGCCATAACTCCAGAACGGTAAATAATAGAAACACGCTTAATATCTCAAAAGAAAGCTAATGTTGTTCTTCAAAATTTATATTCTATACATAATTGTTGTTATTTTAAGTCAAACCGAGTTACAACAGCCTTTAGCCCCAAAAACGTGACCTGGTACCAGTAGGAGCCAGTTTGGGAGTATTCTAAGAATTTTTACGGGTTTTTTTTACATAATGTGTCTCGGAATTAACATTTTTTTGTTAAAAAGTATCTTGGAACTCAATTTTCAAACATAAAGAGCCTTTTGTTCAAATTTAATCTTTTATTATATGGGGATTACCTGACTAGTTTACCAAAGAAAGACCCGTGTGACAGATAAAAAGGAGGGTGAATCTAATTTCTATTTTAGGGATGGTGATTTTACTTCAGCGTACAACCGACCTTTTATTTATTCAGTTTAGTTTCTAAAGTGCCTTTGAGCTGGTTAGATCGAACAATTATCTAGTGAAGATATTTTTTTAAGACACTGAAGAGGACAGCATCTACCAGGAACTTGAGAGCTTGGAGGAAATGGACATCCCTGAAGAAGCTGCAGAAGATCCAGGACCATCTGAGAGCAAGAGGATGAAAGTTTCATTTGCAAGGGGCGTTAAAGAGATTTTAAACATGAAATTGTCCATTTTATTAGATCGATGTAAGGTATCCGACAGAAATGCCATGAGAATTTTAACAGCTACTCTAGAAGCACTAAACCTTGACTCTCTCGAGTACAAAGTCTCGAAAACTTTATTACATGATAGAAGGCAAATGTTCAGAGAACAATATAATAAAAAAAAATTTTGATAAAGTAAACATTCCTGAAAAAGAGCCCGTGGTTGTCCATTGGGACGGTAAACTTTTACCGGGTGTTTTAAAAAATGAACAATGTGAGCGAATAGCTATAGCTATTTCATATGGCGAAAAGGAACAGCTGCTGGGAGTTCCTGTAACAGCAAACAGTTCTGGAGAGGAGCAAGCCGTAGCCGTATATGAATGCCTACACGAATGGGGTCTTCTCAACACCGTCAAGGCGATGTGCTTCGACACTACGGCATCCAACACGGGAAGACTCAAAGGAGCATGCGTCATATTGGAGCAAATGTTGGAAGAGAATTGTTATACCTAGCTTGCCGTCACCATATCTTGGAAATTCTGTTAAGAGGCGTATTCGGCACAAAAATGGGATCAACCACTGGACCTCACCTCATCCAGACATTTTCAAGAGATTCCTCACTGCGTGGATAGATAGACAAAGGAAAATACGACACAGGCATCAGTGACAATCTAATACAAAAGCAGCTAACTCCAGAAGTAATTGCAAATGTTACTGCTGAATTCGAGACCAAATTAACTGAGAGCCACCCCAGAGATGACTACAAGGAGCTATTGCAGTTGGTTCTCGTATTTGTTGGATCACTAGACGGCAATGTTGTGGGTTTTAGAACTCCAGGAGCCATTCATCACGCTAGGTGGATGGCAAAGGCTATTTACTGCTTAAAAATGTTCATTTTTCGTCGTCAATTTAAGATGTCTAAAGAAGAAGAAAGTTCTGTGCGTGCCATTTCTGTTTTCCTAGTTAAAATTTATTGTAAAGCTTGGTTCAATGCTCCAAAAGCTCATCTTGCACCAAAGCAAGATTTAGGTATTTTGCATAGTGTGTTAGACTATAAAGAATGTGACAACGACATTGCAGAAATAGCCCTGACCAAATTTTCGAACCATTTGTGGTATTTTAATGCAAAGTTGGTGGGATTATCGTTTTTTGATCCCACCATTACAGACGATGAAAAGTTGTTAATGGCTAATGAATTGCTCAGTAGCACAGATGAACCATCACGGCACGCTAGGGTTGTAAATCCAAAAGTTAGGAAAGAAAACTTAAAAGAGGTAGTTGATGGAGGACTGGTAAATTTACTTACCAAAGAAACGTTTACATTCTTTGACCAATTTAATATAAAAACAGATTTCCTAAGACAACATCCAAACACCTGGCCTCAAAATAATGACTTCCAAGAAGGATTGAAATTGTCATAACATTAAAAGTAGTTAATGATATGGCTGAGCGTGGTGTTAAATTAATAACCGACTTTAACGACCTTCTGATAAAAGATGAAGACCAAAAGCAATATGTCCTGCAAGTTGTAAGTAAATGCCGAGCATTATATCCTGACGTTTCAAAAACTACTTTAACAAAAGCTCTAGAATAGATTAGATAACTATGTAAAATTATCAACTCATGTAGGTACTACGTCTGTATCTTTTCTGTGTCTGTTTTGTATGTATTATATACCTAATTTTTATATTTTAAAATAAAAAATGTCATTAGACTTATCAGTATTACTTGTTTTTTTATTATATTTCTACTTTAAACTCAAAAATATACCAAAAAAAAGCAAAATTTATCACTTAATAACAAAATATACGAAGTATGCTCCTAGTGGTACCAGGTCACGTTTTTGGGGCTAAAGGCTGTTGTAACTCGGTTTGACTTAAAATAATAACAATTATGTATAGAATATAAATTGTGAAGAACAACATTAGCTTTCTTTTGAGATATTAAGCGTGTTTCTATTATTTACCGTTCTGGAGTTATGGCTCCATATGTCAGCTTTTTGGCCAAAAATTTGGATTTTTTCAAACTTTGAGCGACGAGCGGCACGGGTTAACGTCGTTTAATAGAGCTCAAATTTCGGCTATCTCAATATCTGGAAAGGGGAATCGTTTTGTGGGGTCCAGACGAACAAGATTCCGACATTTTTTTCCCCCTCTATGAGATCCGGTCACTCTAATATACACCCACTGGCTCCCTTGATACTGAAGATCTTAATACACGGTGCACTATACCAGGTTCTTGGAGAACACAGAATATTCAAATGAATGGTTTAGTTAATTTGCAAGTTAATTTAGGGAGTCGCAACTACACCAGATCAGCGTCTACTGTGCGTGATGAATACGCAGAATATTTTTCGGGAGGTGCTGTGCCGTGGCAACTGGATATGATATATGATGATAAATAATTATAATAACAAGCTAATGTAAAGTTAATTTAAAAAATAAATAGTGTACTTACTAAATTTGATGTCGTGTCTCTTGTGTTGGTTACACCATTTAAAAATGCATCAGCTCTTTTGTACCAGAACAGTTTTGGCGCATATATATCCGCCTTGCCGATTCCACTTTTTTTGGATTTTTGGACCAAAGAGTGCTCTTTTTTGTACATCGTTCGGATTGTTTTTATTTTATTTTTCACGTCCGAAATGGTTAATGCAGAAATTTCCAATTCTTTCACCATCGATTTTAAAGCATTTTCAGGCGCATCTCGTATCTAAATGATGATTCCAGAGACAATCATGCTTATTATACAGGTCTAAAAATTTTAACATTACGCTTTCTGGCCACTTAACACTCATTTTGTTCAATATATTACGACGTTAGCACGACGGAAAAAAACACCAGCTCTCAATTCGAGGTAAAACGAACTGATCGGCCTGGGCGATCCAGAGGTGCAGACGTTTCAATCCGTGATTCAACTCGAACGTGACTCATTACTTGAACGATAAACGTTTGACTCTGTCTGATCCACTAAAAAGTTGATCAACTTTATTGAAACAAATGTTCTCACTAGGTTTTTCATTCAACTTTACTTGACCAACTAAAATTGATCAACTAAACTTGACTCGTGAGAACGCGCCTTTACTAATTAAGTTATCGGAGAATGGGTACCACCCCGGAAGAAGCGGCACAAGTCATTGCTGACCTAACTCCGAAGAGAACATGTCGACTGGACCTTAGAGCAATAGCGCTTCATTTTATTCTCCTACGAGTCCCGAATGTGCCTACATGGTAATGATGGAAGAAGACGAGTTTATAGGAGGCCTGGGGAGTGCTATGCGCAGTGCTGCATTACTGAAACGGTTCCCTAAGGAGAAGGTGCTGTCATGGTGTGGGGAGGCATCTCACTGGATGCGAAAACCGATTTGGTGTTCGTGACTGATGAGACTCGTAGCAGTGGATTAATTGCTCACCGGTACTGCAGGAACATGTCGTTCCTTACGCTGGGTTTGTTGACGATAGCTTCGTACTAATGCACGACAATGCGAGGCCACATGCTGCTGCATCGGTGCGGCAATACCTGGCGGAAGTGATAATACCAACACTAGATCGACCTGCGCGGAGTCTTGACCTCAGTCCAAACAAGCACATGTGGCATAACCTCAAAAGAAGAGTTCGAGCCAGAAATCCAGTCCCTGCATTGCTGAGGAACTTAAAGATTGCGATGGCGGAAGAGTGAGAAGAATCATTCACAGACAGGGGTGAAAAAGTTTACCTGCTCCGTGTAAAACTGGCTGGAAGCAGTAATAAGGGCTAGGGGGTAATACAAAATATTGATTTTGGTTTTTATGAATAAATTTAATTGTTAAACTTAAAATTTGTTTAATTTTTTTTTCTCTTACCCCTATTTTCAATCCTTGTTTTCCTTGTTTCCTCTTTCAATCATTTTAGAAGCAGTAAAAAGCATGAGGTATGCTATGGAATTTGGTATCATTAGAAAGAGAATAGAATGAGCTTTCAAATGACACTAAAATCTGTAAATATATATAAACACTAAATTCTAGAATTGGTGTTAAATGAAGCCAAATAGTTTCAGTGATTTTTTGCTCACCAGTGTATTAAGGAAGAAATCACCTTCCGAGATTTTTGCTTTTCCTTACGTTTAAGGGTCCTAGATGACGAGAAACATGGTCACTCATTTTCGTCGGTCTGTCTGTATGTCGGTCTCTCGAACTGTTTGCACGATACCTCTAGGATACAATGAGATATCAATTCCAAACATGCATTACCGGCACGTACATAATACCTAATAAAGGGATGAAGCGATACTGTTGATGGTAATTTTTTCCTGGTTTTTTGTTACAATAATAAAGAAATATAATCTATATAGCGAAACAATAAAAAGGATTGGGAAAGAGATTAGAGAGGTTGTTTCATATATCTGATTTTCAGTTAGTGTCAACTCCCAGAAGATTCACGTAAAATTTTCCTGATATTTTGTCTATTAGTTTGTGAGTTACAGCTGTTGTATTGACGCTACTTTTGATTTTTGCAAAACGATGAAACAAAAAGAATTTCGTGTATTTTTTTATGTTTTCCGGTGTAACCACCTCATTTGGGCGTCCAGAGCGCTCAGCATCGTTTGATGTTTATATTAACGCATTTAAATTCAGCATACCAGTGAATGATGAGTGATTTTACAAGGGCAGAGTGAGTAACTTGTAAACTAATCGTCGAAATGTCATGAAATTTTGACACGTATCGTTTGAAGGTTGATACTTCCTAAAAATCATATGGATTTTTTGAAAAGGGCGACATCTATGTCTCAGACCAAAAACATTTCAGTCTACGTGTTAGAAGTGTGATAATGTAAACTTACTCTATTTAAACCAGTTAGATCATAATGATTCTAAATGTAGCTAGATATCCAACACGGTCCGGACATTTATTTGACGTTAACGACAGTTACAGCCCATAGTTACTTCATTGATAAACCTAACGTTAGTATCTTTGCCACATCAGTGATGTTATATTGTGGTACCATAAATGTATAACCAAGTAGAGTGAAAAATTAATTTAAAATATGATAAAAAGAAAAATATATCAAGGCAGAGACACAAGCTCCAGAGAATTAAAAAAAAAATCCTGGTGCCGCTGGGGATCGAACCAACGATCACTAGGTATACGCCCCTGTGTTTTAACCAACTAAGCCATAGTGCTACTTTAATGTCGTCTGTTAGGTCACCCTCCCCACCACATTCACGAACCAATTTTCAATTCTCTCGAAATTCACATCGTAACGGAAAAGTTTTATAAAATAAATTAACATTAAACACTTACCGATTAGGTACTCGCTCGCTTTGACTATAATTTACTCGTTTAGCACCTCCTAGTCTCTCCTGTCCTTCACCACGATTAACCCCGCCCGTAGTCACCTGTCCACTCCGCGCACTCTGTTCCGCAGGCGTTGCTGGCATGGATATTGCCCTTTGTACTGACACCCCACCTCTGTTTGTAGTTGAAAGTGGAGCTTGCGTGATAGCCTGGCTTGTCTGACCAACGGTATTTGACAGTGACGTAGCTTGCAATGTCGGTAAACTCGACGGCATAGAATGGAGATTTTGCAAGTTTTGGCTGTTGAGCACAGATGCATGGGGCGTGGGTTGCAGATTAGACGGTGTGGTCGGTAAGTTCTGTCCGACATTCTGAATATTCTGAGTGCTGGAAGTTCCATTTTGACCACTAACAAGTCTTAATCGTACAGCAGTGTCGTCTCTTCGCTCTTCACTGCTCCCACTCGAACTTAATGCAGACTGTTCTGTTCCAGAACTTGATAAAACAGTGGTGGGAGTTAAAGATCTTGAGTTATTCGTAGGAGTAAGACTTCTATTGGTTTGAACATGTCGTGGTGTTAGTTGAGCTGTATTGGAAGGAGACTGACTTTGTTGGGATGTAGATTGCAGTGTTGAAGTTTGGTTATTAGGTGTTGAAGATCGCCTGAAACAACAGATTGACAATATTATTCAAATTGTTTTATGAAAACTTTAACACAAGAAGACTATTTAGGTAACTTAATTATTTATTATGTATATATATATATATATATATATATATATATATATATATATATATATATATATATATATATATATATATATATATATATATATATATATATATATATATATATATATATATATATATATATATATATATATATATATAATAAAGAAAGAAAGCAAAAGTTGCCGTATCTAACAAAATTCTTAAATATAAAATTTGTGGGGGAACTCGGCAAAGGGCGTGATAAATGTTCACACAATGTCCATTAAGCCAATATTTCGGTCCTTGGTTGGGACCTTCTTCAGGGCAAAAACTGAAAAGGAGAATGAGTCTACTAACTAAGAAAACTTGGGCAAAAATTAAATTATTCAAATTATTATTATTATTATTACAAAAAGTTCTTCTTTCTCACATTTGATCAATGTGGTTCTATGTTTGGCTGACGGGCCAAAACCAAGTCAGCACAAACGCTATTACCATTCCGTATTAAGGAATGACCTGACAATGTTACATGTTTTCAAAATCACTGACTTCTGAATGTTTCTGTGTATGTCTGTGTTGAGTCCTAATTGCACTAAATGAATGTTGTGAATGTTATTGGTGTAAGGCCTGTGGCTGATATAATGAGGGGGACAATGATGACTTTTTCTTGTCTCCATAGCCTTTTTATTTCCGTTGCAAGGTCTGTGTATTTGGAAATTTTTTCTGTGTATTTCGTTTGGATGTTTGTGTCGTTGGGGACAGCTATGTCAATTAGATAGGTGACTTTTCCTTTTTTGCACTGAAAAGTAATATCGGGTCTATTAGCGGAGACTGTTTTATCTGTATGGATACCGATGTCCTAGTAGAGCTTGTAATCTTCATTTTCAAGTATGAATGTTGTGGCTAGTGCTTGGTGAACTACTTTGGCAGCTGAATCATGCCTGGCTGTGTACTCTGTTCCGGTCAATATTTTACATCCGCTCGTTATGTGTTCGATCGTTTCTTTCTGCTGGTGGCATTCCCTACATTTGCCCTCTGCAATAGTCGGGTCTTTGATGATATGCTTTTGGTAGTTTCTGGTTAATATGACTTTATCCTGGATGGCAAGTAAGAAGCCTTCAGTCTCAGGGAATAGCTGCCCATCCTGTAACCAGGTGTATGATTGTTTTTTATTTACGTGGTCTTGTTCTATGTGGTATCTGTGTTTTCCGTGGAGTGTTTTCTCTGACCACGTTTTCATCTTTTCCTGTTGTAATTAGGTGTGACTGTGTGTGTCTGCTGAGTGGTCTGCCCGGGCTAAGTCGAGAGGTGTGTAGTTTTTGTCTGCTTTCACTGTCGCTGTGTGGAGGCTGGTTTGCTTGCTGTTAAAGAATTTCCTAAGTGTTTGTATTTGTTTTGTATGTAATGATCTGATGTCTATAATTCCTCTTCCTCCTGCCTTCCTCTCGATGGTAAGTCTTTCTTTGCATGCGTTGGGGTGTGTAATTTCCTGTATTTGGTGAATTGAGATCGTATAAGGATGTGAATATTTTCTATGTCTGTTTGTGACCATTTGATGATACCAAATGAATATGTGAGGTATAGCGAACGTGTTGATGGCTTTAGTGAGATTCTTAGAGTTTGAGTTTTGTTTGCAAAAGTTTCGTCAGTCTGTTTTTGAATTCGGTTCTGAGCTCTGTTTTGATGTGAGTGTGGTTGAGTTTGGTGCTTTGTTGGAAGCCTAGATATTTGTATGTTTCTTTGTCGAATATGTTATCGAGTGTTTCATTGTTGATGGTTTCTGTCTCATGGTGGCAATTCTATTGGCCTTTGTTGATGTGGAGCACTTTGCATTTACTTATACCAAATTCCATATTGACATCTAAGGTGAATATTTCTGTGATTTTGAGGAGTTCTTTCAGCTGTGTTTGTGTGGCAGCGTAGAGTTTTATGTCGTCCATATATAGGAGGTGGTTTATTTTATGTTGATTCACTTTTTGGTGTCTGATATTGAAGCCATGCTCTGTTCTGTTTAGTATATTTGAGAGTGGATTGAGACAGAGGCAAAACCATAGAGCAGTGAGCGAGTCTCCTGAAATATACCCCGTCTGATGTACAGCTCTTCTGTTTGGATCCGTTCGGTTTGTGTTTCTAGGCGTCTTTTGGTTTTCCATGTTTTCATAATTTGCGCGAGAAACTGCCTGAGGTGTTGGTTGATTTTATAGATTTCTAGGGCCCTGATTAACCAGCTGTGGGGTATGGAGTCGAAGGCTTTTTTATAGTCTATGTAACCGATGTGAAGGTTTCTGTATTCTTTTCTGGTTTGTCCCATAATCACGCTATCTATAATCAGCTGCTCTTTGCATCCTCGACTATTTTTCCTGCATCCCTTCTGCTCTTCTGTGAGAATATTGTTGTCTGTTAGGTGCTGTTCTATTTTCTTCGAAATTGTGGCTGTGATGATCTTGTATAGGGTTGGAAGACAGGTGATAGGTCGGTAGTTTGACGGGTTTGTGGTGTCTGAGCTTTTGGGTTTAACGTATGTTATTCCTTGTGTGAGGAAAGTGGGAAATGTGTGGTGGTTGTCGAATGGCTTTGTTGATTTGGTGTGTGAGTGCTTCGTGTGTGGTGGTAAACTGTTTGTACCAGAAGTTTTGTATATTGTCTATTCCAGGGCATTTCCAGTTGTGTGTGTGTTTGATAGTTTCTGTAATTTCTTGTGCATTTAATGTAGTATTTTCTTGTTCTGTCACATGTTTATGTTTGTCTTCTTCGGCTTTGATCCAGGGGGTGTTATTATTGTGTAGTTTGGGTTCTGACCAGATACTTTTCCAATAATCTGTGAGTTCTTGTTTGTTTGGTGGTTCAGTCAATGCTCTCTGTTTGTTGTACATAGTTTTCCGGTAGAACTATTTTTCGCTTCTTCGGAAGAGGTTGTTGGTGTCTTTCCTCTCGTTTGATTCTTTGTATCTACGGAGTCTTGCGGCATATACAGATAGTTTTTCTTTCAAGGTATCGAGGATTTCTGGCAGTGTTCTGTTGGGAGACTTAGATTTGATCTTGTTTGCCCCCTGTCTGACACGTTTGGACGCGTTCCCGCTTATAAACTGGGTAAGATGTCCTAGATCTCTCCTGATGTTGTTGATTTTGTTCTCTATTCTTATTTGCCATTTGAATTTTGGTTTTGTCCTGTTGGGGTTTCCTTGTCGTTGAGGGAGTTTTTGATTATTTTGTGTTAGAGTGGTGATTGCTGCTGCGTATATTATTGTGTGAATGTCTTCGATTGTGCTTAAGTCTGTTATATACTGAGGTATTATGTGCTTGTTTAGTGTGTTGAGGATTGGTTGCGTGCTCTGTCTGAAGATTAAACGAGGGATGGGATTTCTTGTTGTGGGGTCGGTGCCTGACCATCGAGCTAGATGTGACTCCATTTTTGCTTTAAGTGTTTGTATGAGAGGTGATTTGGGGTGATGTTGTGTGGATGTTGTTGAGGGTGGCGAGTGATTCATGTTGTTTTCTGTGATATGATGTTGCGCGGTACTCGCAATATTATTTTGCGTTATGCTCCTTCTGGGTGGTGGGTCTTGTTGTGTTCGACTGGGTGGTTGTGTGTGTGAGGCTGGTTCGGAATCTGCTTTATTGTTTCTATTGTCTGTGTTCAGTTCAACAGCCACTGTGTCCTTGATGGTTTGCAATTCGAGAGGTGTGAGACGATTGTTCTTGGTTTATTATTATTTATTACAAAAAGTTCTTCTTTCTCACATTTGATCAATGTGGTTCCATGTTTGGCTGACGGGCCAAAACCAAGTCAGCACAAACGCTATTACCATTCCGTATTAAGGAATGACCTGACAATGTTACATGTTAGCTTTATGTATTAGTTTATAGTGTTTACTTTAATGGATTATTAGTTGTTTCTATGTTATAAGCTAATTATGGCCATTCATGTTAACTCAACTTCTCACTATTCATGTGAGTGTTTTTGTCTTATATTACATCTTATATTTTATTGTATTTTCTACATAAGTTTATTAATAATAATAATAATTCGAATAATTTAATTTTTGCCCAAGTTTTCTCAGTTAGAAGACTCATTCTCCTTTTCAGTTTTTGCCCTGAAGAAGGTCCCAACCAAGGACCGAAATATTGGCTTAATGAACATTGTGTGAACATTTATCATGCCGAGTTCCCCAACAAATTTTATATTTAAGTATATATATATATATATATATATATATATATATATATATATATATAATATATATATATATATATATATATATATATATTCTTCTTCTCGGTCGTTATACTTCATGGCTGAAGTGTCGTGATCAAAATGGGTGAAGGTAACGCCCTATGGTATCCTTCCTTCACCGATCCCTATCTTGTCCTAGATGTGCTGGAATTCCCGTTAGATTCTTCATTTGGTCCAGCCATCTGCTTGGTGAGCGTCCTCTTCAGCATTTACCAGCAATAAGACCCCCCCACCACAAGTCCCTCCAGTCTGTCGTTCCTTCTGAAAATGTGGCCAAAATATCTCAGAATTTTGGCGTTAACCTCAACTATTAGTTGAGTTGTTATGTTCAGTTCTCTCAGGATGGAAACGCGATGCGCAGTCCATGACATGCGAAACATTCGACGCCAGCGTCGCATTTCAAAGGTGTCAATTTTTGCACAATAAAGGCACGTGGCCGTCACTTGCCATTATTGTCTAAGTCTGTAGCATACAAAACACTGAGTATATGAGGGAATGCTTTTATCTTTCCATACCCTAGTCAATCGTGTCATAGCTATTTTCGCTATGCCTTTTGAGTCACATAGGTAGATTCACGAGATTCTTTTTTTAAACTTCTTATGATCCCCTCCTACATACGTGACATCTATTCAATTATAATTCTGACATTTGACAAATGATATATAACATTTGACAACTAACAGGTGACGTATAAGTGTGACGTTAGGTCTAGTAAAGTAGATTATAACAACTTAAGCTCAAGGTTATCGACGTCATGACATCAGAGGTAATGAGACGGAAACTTCCTGAGAAGGCGGGATAATCCGAACCAGTAAGTTGGGTACCTACTTTTAACTTTAAATGTATTGTTAAGTATGAAAATAAATTAATAAAATGTTAAGTATGAATAAATCATATATATAATTAAATACATCTATAATATTTATGTGTGTATTGCGGAATATTTTTTACTCTGTATATGTTCAAATTACATACCTACATGAAAGTTATTTCAGAACTCGAGTAATAATTTCCATTTCCTTATAGATATGTTTTTTCGACTGATACGTATATCGCATACCCGTCTGAAAAGCTTTTTATAAATTCAATTTTTTGACACCCGAGAAGAATATAAAGCTGTATATATATTTCTTCCAGAAATAACATTTTAAATTTTAAATATGATACACTTTTCAAATAAAACATATTTATGTCTGGAGAATAAAAATTGAATTTTCGCGACTATATGACGCACATAGGCGTACACAGCCCGGGACAGGGGCTGTGAGCAACTGCTCCCTCTAGAACAGGGGTGCTCAAACTTGAACTGCTGGCAATCTACCTCAATATTGTTAGAATACGATCGATCGACTCTGAGAGGCTGCAAGTAAGTGTGATGCCAGGATTGTCGTCTAGGTAGGGTGTATCGTGGCACAGATATTAGTTTTCCGCAAAATATGCATTTTTTTTAGTCAAGGTAAGTGTAGGTCTGCTCTAAAATGTCAATGAAAAAACTCATAATTATTCAAAATTGCGAGTTTATTGGTTCTTACAAAACAAACGAGTTCTAGTGTCTAAACTTAACTAAAGAATGACTTTGGATGTTGAAGCGTGGCACTGCATGTCCTCAGCATACTTTTTATAAGATGGTACGTAATTACCGAGTGCTAATCGCAAGCATGATGACATATGTTCGTCAGTTAGTCGATTGCGATATCTTGACTTAATTATCTTCATTTCAGAAAATGCAGACTCGCACAAGTAAGCTGACCCAAACATTGCCGTCAGTTGAATTGCGATTTGCCTTAGATTCGGATATTTATCTTCAGATATAAAACACCAGAATTTTGTATCAGATGCCGTGGCTTTGAGATGTATATCTGATATAATCTGCACTAACTCATTTTTAACAGAATATGAGTCCATGTTAAACTGACTTGCTATTTCAATGTTTTTACACGAAAAAGGATAACTCATAAATGATGCGATATTTGCCAATTTACTGAAATCATAAAAACGTATTTCGAATTGGCCTAAAATATTTGATAATTCTGCCTCATAAATATCATAATTCAACTGCGGAATCCTTGCTTTCAAAGACGGAACATTTTTCAGATCCTTTCTTTTCAGTTGATCTATCATAAGTTGCAATTTACTTTTGAATGCGTTTATTGTGCTAATCATCTCAATAATAGTTTTTCCTTTACCTTGAAGCTCCAAATTAATGGTGTTTAAATGCATTGTGATGTCTGTCAAAAATGCCAAATCAGTCAGCCATTTTCCGTTTTTCAGCATCTGAGTGTCATCACCTCTTTCGTCCAGAAAAGCTGTTATTTCGAGCAATAATTCTTGAAACTTTTCTAGGAATTTTTCGCGACTCAACCACCTGACGTCCGTGTGAAGAACTAAATCAGTGTGTTCAGCTGACTCACTATCTTCCAACTGCAATTTAAAGAGCCGTCGTTGCAATCTACGTGCACGGATAGAATTCACAATTTTTATTGCAATGCCCATAATCTCCTCCATGTTTAGAACTTTTGAACACAAAACTTGTTGATGTATAATGCAATGGAAGGAGAAAAATAAAGGGAAATCATCATTAGCTCGACACAATGCCACAAAAACCGTTTTTCTTTCCAGTCATTGCTGGTGCTCCAACGGTTGTAATGCACACTAGTTTATATATTGGTAGCTTGTAGTTTGTTACAAAATTGAAGAAAACGTCAAACATATCTTCGCCACGGGTCTTTCCTTTCAGAGGAATCATTGTCAAAAACGCTTCTTTAGCCGACATGTCACTGAATACCATTCGAATAAAAATACACAGCTGGGCAGTGTCTCTCATATCGGTGGATTCGTCGAACTGTAAAGAAAAGTATATACATTCCACGATATCATGTTTTAGTTTATCTGCCATGTCCTGACTCATGACTTCAACACGCCTTGTGACAGTCGGACGAGATAACTGAAGTTCTCTAATAGCAGACATAATCTCTGTTTTATTTTTAAAACCTCCAAATAAAGTCTCATCGGCTTCAATAAATGCTTCCTTCACAACCAATCCATCATCAAATGGTTTCTTGTGTTTCGCCAATATATGAGATATTTTAAATGACGCGATCGTTGCAGCTTTTGATTGTTTGGCTGGTCTTGTGAACATGGTTTGTTCTTTTTTCAAACAAGTTATCAAATTACGTACTTTTCGTTTTCTTAATTCACTTTGTGACGGAAAATCATTTTCGTAGTTTTTATGAACGGTTTTATGATGCCTCTCTAAGTTCCCACGCTTAGGTATTGCAATTGACGCACGGCAAATGAGACAAATGCACTTATCCTTTACCATACAAAAGAAAAATTCTTCCTCCCAATCGTTATTAAAACGATAAGTTTTACTTTTCTTCGCCGCGCTCATTTTGGACTATTTATTAATAAACTTTGTATCGATGTATCGCCTTCAAGTTACAACTCAGACTGACTCCTATTCCTGCAGGCGCAACACTTATATCGGCGCGAACGAAGTCTCGAATGTTTCCGTCAAACACGCCGCCCGAAGTTTCAAGAAAAATCGGCAGGAATCAAAAACGCGGCTTTTCTTTGACAAGTACCGCGCGTTCCTTTGATAAAGCCGCCTTTTGCCGCTAGCAGGGGGCTATTACGATAAAAGAAAGTGATGGCCTAATTGTGGATCGAATAAATTTTAGTAGTTTATTCATTACATTTTGTTTTAGTTACCTAAAACAAAATCTGTAAATAGTTCTATATCGGAATTTTTTTTTCGAGATCGACTCAAAAAGCACTCGCGATCGACTTGTCGATCGCGATCGACCGTTTGAGCACCCCTGCTCTAGAACATAAAAAAATAATAAACCAGTCTGTGATACATCTTACCCTAATCACATTCCCCCCTTGAGCTGGCAAGAACTGCTCACCCCTTAGTTCATATCGTGAATATGCTCTTGATTCTCATCACATGGAAAACGATATTTTGTTTAATTTTATTTCAAAATTTAATATAACATGACGGTAACCAGAGTAAGGCCTCATTCATTAAAGTCGGTTCAGGTTAGGTCGTTTAGATTTTAGGTGATAACAATTGGGAAAGGGAGTTAATGGCCGGGTATTTTTTGTTACTAGTTTACTTAAACTGGCATGAATTAATTTGTTTTGGCCGAACTTTTTATTTCCGTCAAGAAGCAGAAATGAACCCAGAGAGATATCGCTTCAGAGGAAGGTTGTGAAAAAGGTAAGGTTAGTTAAACTTTGTGAGTTTCATTATTATTCTAAGAGTTTTTCCTGGTTTTTGGCTGGAATAATGTACAAATTTCAAGTACTGTTATAATTCTTCAGGATATCATCTCTGGCGATTAAATCAACCGACTTGATTTCTTGAGAATCTGGCACGAAACTTCTTTAATTCCGCTTGCAAACACATTTTATATTAGTGGATCGAAGGGGGGAGTTCATGGATGATCTGTTTCCAGATTGGTGAGAGGTAATGAGCAGTGCGCGCGAAATAAATTTGTTACAAGGTTCTTTGATCAAAGATAATCTGGTGTCTTATTTCATGCTGGTGTTCTGCAAGTGTTGATGTGAAAATGTTACGAAGGTGTACTGCCTTTTGAAGCTGTAGTACGTATTTTTCTGCTTGTTTCAACGATATAGTTTTTATCATAGTCGTATAGGATACTGTAGATTTCTGGAATTTTTAAAGCACGTAAAAAATCGTGTTCTTATTTTATGTTTCCGTAAAATGCTATATATGTACATACATATAAGAGATTCTTAATGTATGGAAGGTTTACAATTTCAAAAGACTGAAGGATATTTTGTCTCGGTAATGGAAATTGTTTCATTGAAGAACGAAAGTAAGGTGTTTCAGTTGTTATTTTTTTGCATTACTTTCAATTTTAATAGAAACTATATGTAGAGCGAAATGTCAGGTCCGCTGTAAATATCCCAGCTCAAATCTTTTGATGGTTAAAATAAAGAGTTGTGTGCTTGATTCTTTAATGGAAGAAAGACAAATTTAATATTTATTTTAGAATTATGTGTTTGCAAAAGAAGTAGTGGTAAATCACTTTTTTTGTACAATATGTTATTTCAAAATTAATAGGATGAGATGAAATTTGAGACGAGTAAACTTTAATGATTTAACTTTTAATTAATGTTTGAAATAACTGTTTCAAATCAAACTAACACAAAATTTAAACTTTAAGTTTATTTAATCTTAAATGAATTCACATATTTTAATAAGTGTTATGTTAAAATAATGAAGTCGTAATATTTTTAACCAGTTAGCTTCGAGCGGCAGCAGCAGCAAGATCACAGTATCGAGTAGCAGCAGCAAAAGAGCATTTGAAAATGCCAAATGAGATTTTGGCGAAAACGTCGTGTAAATTTATTGTTAGATGAACGACTGTTCGAAATATATGTATGAGTGGGTCATTCTTACTATTTGACCATGCACTATCATTGTTTCGTCCTTTACCACGAATTGGCATCCGTAATCCTATTTTTTGCTGCTGCTTCATGTAGCTCTTCCAGCATCTCCAGGTGCTTGTCATGAATATTAGTTTCTTTGTCTTCCAATTATATCTCCTTGTCGTAACTTTTTTTTTTGGCCCTCACTTTGCCTTTTAGGTCGTGAACTTTGATGGTCAATGACATATATATTTTCTAAGTTGATGTATATTAGGTGCACCTAGCACCTATGTATATATTATATATATATATATATATATATATATATATATATATGTATGTATATATATATATATATATATATATATATATATATATATATATGTATATATATATATATATATATATATATATATATATATATATACATATATACATATATACATATATATATATATATATATATATATATACATATATACATATATATATATATATATATATATATATATATATATATATATATATATATATATATATATATATATATACATATATACATATATATATATATATATATATATATATATATATATATATATATATATATATATAATATATATATATATTATATATATATATATATATATATATATAGGGTTATAGGGAAAGTCGTCCTAAATAATTAAGGACGTTATAGTTTAGGTCGTTTCTGACCGATTTGATTCTATAACATGATGTCCTAAACTTAACCGTTTTCGAGATATTGAAGTTTAAAGATTTTCTAAAAAAAACATGTTTTTTTGCTTTTATATCGATTTTTTTTTATTAGAGGTTCTCGAGTGCGATTTCTTGGTTATTTTTAGTTAGTCTGTATGTCAAGTATCAAAAATCATCAAAAAAATTTGAACTAGTTACTAACAGTTTCAAATGGCGGCTTGTTAATGTTTCTAAATTACGAATTTTTACCACGTGTTTCCTACTTTAAATCAATAAAGAGAAAAAAAAAATGGATGGAAGTTATTCTGCAAATTATTTTAAAAAACTTTTACGTCTTTTTAGCTATCTAAAACGGTATAATATCTACTGGATCTATTGAAAATTCTAAGAAAATGAGATTTCAATAGGCCCATATGTAGAGTAACATAATATAGAATTTAGATACTACCAATCACCGGTTTACTACCTGCACCTTCAAACAATAAAAAGGGTTGGGTAAGCATTTTTTCCGGTCGGGGGGTACTACTCTCTGTGCGAGTGACATTTTCTGTTCACTAAACATTATTGAATAATTTTTAGTCTGCTCATGCGATTCGTCCGTGGTAGATGTGCTATACCGTGCTTTTCAAAAATATCTGTATTTCATCTTCTGACTGTGTGAATTGGCTCGTAACTGGATTTTGATCTCTGCTTGTGAATATGGCAACGTATACCAACGAGGAATATGCTGACATCCTAACGTGTTACGGATTTTGCGAAGGAGTGTCGTCGCGTGCACGTGATGAATACATACTGCGATATCCTACTCGTCGTGTACCTTATGTTAGCGTATTTGATGGAACGTATAGAAGACTACGAGAAACTGGTTCCGTACAAAGATGGCGGACTGACATAGGACCACCATGTATGTTTGACGAAGACGAAGAAAACGAAATACGACGTCTCTTTGAGGTGGACGCAACCACATCTACAAATGTTGTCGCACAACAACTTGGTATTTTGCAGTGGAAGGTATGGTTTGTAATGCATACTGTTGGGCAACACCCTTACCACTATACGCCCGTGCAAGTCATTGAAGAAGGGGATCCGTTGCGACGATTAGAATTCTGCAGATTTATGCTCAATACCGATGTCGAAGATGCATCTTTTTTTAAGAAAATTCTATGGACTGACGAGTCGAAATTCGACAAAGACTGTCTTACAAATTACCACAATGCCCACTATTGGGCTTCTAAAGAGGAAGGCAACCCAAACAAAAAAAGAACGAAAGGATCACAAAACAAGATTCAGCTTAAATGTGTGGATGGGTATAATTTCAAATTATTTGGTTGGGCCATTCTTCCTGCCAGATAATTTGAATGGCGAGGAATACGACAATTTTTTGCGGAACGATTTACCTAATTTGAAGGAAGACCTACCTATTGGTTTGAGACAAAACATGTACTTTCAAACACGATGGCTGCCCAGCTCACTACAGAGGAAGTGTTCGTGCATTTCTCAATGACAATTATCCCAACAAATGGATTGGAAGAGGCGGACCCATACCTTGGCCGGCGAGAAGCCCAGACCTAACACCGATGGATTTTTATGTGTGGGGTCACATGAAAAGTCTCGTATACGACCAGATGACTCCTATCGAAAATGTGGTTGTCCTAAGACAAAAAATAATTGATGCGGCTGACGAAATGAGGCGGCACCTCACAACCAGCGTTGTGAAAAGTAATTTAAGAAAAAAGAATGAGAATTTGTGTTAGAAATAGGGGCGACCATATAGAACATGAATTATAATTGATAAAAAATATTAAATTGCAAAGTTTTTTTGTTTTATTTGTGTATTTTTCGTATTTTCACCTAGAACTAAAAATTTACCTTTTGCTACCCGAGCCCGCTTTAGGAATCATTCTGTATACAGTTTTCCTATTAAACTCCTAGTATTATACCTTTTTTGATAGCTAAAAAGACGTAAAAGTTTTTAAAATAATTTGCAGAATAACTTCCATACATTTTTTTTTTTCTCTTTATTGATTTAAAGTAGGAAACACTTGGTAAAAATTCGTAATTTTAGAAACATTAACAAGCCGCCATTTGAAACTGTTAGTAACTAGTTCAAATTTTTTTGATGATTTTTGATACTTGACATACAGACTAACTAAAAATAACCGAAAAAATCGCACTCGAGAACCTCTAATAAAAAAAAATTGATATAAAAAGCAAAAAAAAACATGTTTTTTTTTAGAAAATCTTTAAACTTCAATATATCGAAAACGGTTAAGTTTAGGACATCATGTCATAGAGTCAAATCGGTCAGAAACGACCTAAAACTATAACGTCCTTAATTATCTAGGACGACTTTCCCTATAACCCTGTATATATATATATATATATATTATATATATATATATATATATATATATATATATATATATATATATATTATATATATATATATACATATATACATATATACATATATATATATATATATATATATATATATATATATATAATATTATATATATATATATATATATTATATATATATATATATATATATCGTGTTTCTTTTTCTCGACCCTAATAAAGATTATGAGGTGAAAAGTATCGGGGTAGCGGTCTATATTTCGCCAATCCTTCTCGGTTTCCTCAGGAGTATTATAACTAGAATAAAATGGATACAAAAGCAAAACAAAACATCACACAACTTCCCTTTGTATCTATTTTATTCTAGTTGTAATACTCCTGAGGAAGCCAAGAAGAATTGGCGCAATATAGAGTTTTCAGTATCCATAAGAAGCTACCAATTAGGCAGCGAAAGCTTGATAACAAAAATAAAAAGCAGATACTAGAGCCTATCGATCTTTGATTGTTCATCTCTTCTCATATATATATATATATATATATATATATATATATATATATATATATATATATATATATATATATATATGTATATGTATATATTACACAGCCCACAAAAAAAAAAAGTGGGGTATACTTTTGATGCGATATATCAGATCCGTAGTATTTTTGCCCGCTGATCACGAATCTGGCGTCAGAATATCGCCATCACATCTCAATTTTTTTTCTAACCTCAAAAAAATAGGTAAAAATTAGTAAAAATTAAGAAAAATATACTCCTAAAAAATTGATTCAAGCTTTTTCATGAATCCAAAGATGTATTAATATGTATTCGGACACGCTAAGCTAATATTCATCGGTTGGATTGAGCCATACAGTTCTGTTTTCTTTCTAACCTCAATAAATCAGACAGATATAGTGCTTCTCGAATGCAAAAACGAATTCAAATTAAAATTCAACCGATCCTTACCAAATTTGGTACACGGGGATTTTTTGGGTCGCTGATCACGAATCTGAGGTTGGATTTGCAAAATTCAAGATGGCAGATGTTTTCGCGCCATTTTGAAAGCCGAGAAAATTCATCGGTCGATTTTTATTCTTCTACCTGCATCCAGGGCACCTCCACGTGGTGACGGTGGGCAACGGTGTTACTCCACTAGCCGGCAGAGTCCCTGGATAACGGCTTAGATGCCGTCATGGCAGGTAGAAGAAAGAGAATTACGATGCAGGGTCTCGGAACCCCAGTATCGGCGGTTGGTCAGGGTGGGAAAGCGGGCCCGCAGCCGTCATCATCCAGCGACCGTAGCTCTTCATGTGTGGGTGACTTGGCTCATGTAGAGTATAATGCTGCAAGAAAACGGTCTCACGGTACAAGGACTTTTCATAAGTGCGATAAAAACAGTGATTCATTTTGTTATATTTGCTGTCAACACGTATTGAGTAAAATGGGGTCACGATAACGGATAAGATTAAAACCTTATATAAGGATTGTTTTAACATTGAAATACAGCACTAGGATACAGATTGGGTTCCCCACATCATTTGCAGTTCTTGCAAAAAATAATGTTGTACATCAATAAGAAGGCGATTAAATATTCCAGACCAACAATATGGAATAGACCATACAGTGAAAATGATTGCTACTTTTGTATGAATGTTGTATCTAGGCATAACCGAAAAAATAAAAGCACTATTACTTATAACGATGTTTCGACAGTAACAAGACCAACTAAACTAATTCCGCCTCCTGAATCACTTGATGGTGATGTTATGGAAACAAATGATTTCACCTTATCAGTTCATGCCGAAAACATTGAGACTGTCGAAAAAGATTCAAACACTGTTACTAATGAATGTTCTAGTGACAACCTATCATATACTAGTGACACAGATAAAGAATTTCTACCATACAACAGTCAGGGTTTACACTTTATCCCTGTTATAGATGTCTGTGGAATAGCAGAGACAGGGAACGTCATTATAAGAAAAAAATTTGGCCAACAAGAGAATCGTTCACTCCTGGTGAAAATAATGTATTGTTTCCACCATTGGTAGATCCAGGAAAAGTTCTTATTCCCCCGCTTCACATTAGGCTTGGACTTATGAAGCAATTCACGAGAGCATTAGATACAAACGGCCCATGTTTCAAATATTTGCATAAAAAATTTCCGAAATTTTCTGAAGCTAAAATTAAGGCAGGCGTATTTGACGGGCCACAAATAAGAAAATTGTTTCAAGATTCATTATTTGTTACTAAAATGAATAAAGTTGAAAAACCTGCTTGGCTTAGTTTTAAAGAAGTCGCAACAAACTTTTTGGGAAATAATAAAAGTCCTAAGTACAAAGAAATAGTCGAGAAAATGGTAAAAAATTTTCAAACATTAGGTTGCTTAATGAATCTAAAATTACATTTCCTGGACTCCCACATCGATGATTTCCCAGATAATCTTGGTGACTACAGTGAGGAGCAAGGGGAAACGTTTTCACCAAGATCTGAAAATCATAGAAAATCGGTATCAAGGACGATGGGATGACCATATGCTAGCGGACTATTGCTGGTCGCTAAAAAGAGAAACAAGTCCTCAAAAGCGTTTGGGCAGAAAGCCTTTGAATAGGTCATTCGCGGAAAAAAAGGACAAGATACAGCCAAAAAAAGGAAAGTTAGGCGCGGGTCTAACCTTCGCAATTCTAGGGCTTAAGGGTCTACTATTTGAGAGTATATGGTTTAAAAGTCCTGGTTTTGAGTTTATTGGGTCTCATTTTTAAAGTTACAGGGTTATTGAGGTCTATTTTTTGAGGTTACAGGGTGTGGGAGTCTAAGGTTTCAGGGTTTAGGGTTTAAGAGTATCAGGTTTGAGGATTCCCCAACTGTATACCAAATTTGGTAGGAATCGGTTGGTTTTCAAAAATTTTGTCCGCCATCTTGCATCCGCCATTTTGAATTTTGCAAATGCGACCTCAGATTCATGATCAGCAACTCAAAAAACCCCGTGTATCAAATTTGGTAAGAATCGGTTGAATTTTAATTTGAATACGTTTTTGTATTCGAGAAGCTCTATATCTGTCTGATTTATTGAGGTTAGAAAGAAAACAGAACTGTATGGCTTAATCCAACCGATGAATATTAGCTTAGCGTGTCCGAATACATATTAATACATCTTTAGATTCATGAAAAAGCTTGAATCAATTTTTTAGGAGTATATTTTTCTTAATTTTTACTAATTTTTACCTATTTTTTGAGGTTAGAAAAAAATTGAGATGTGATGGCGATATTCTGACGTCAAATTCGTGATCAGCGGGCAAAAATACTACGGATCTGATATATCGCATCAAAAGTATACCCCACTTTTTTTTTGTGGGGCTGTGTTATTTAATACTGTAATCTGCTATACGATTAAGGTTCCTTTCATTTATCGGTTTATTTTTTTGCACTAAATATATCAAAATTAAACCTTTTATAGAAAATCTTCAATTTACTTTAACTACTTTTAATACGAGGTAAGTTTTTAAATCCAGCAATGAAATGGCCTTTTAATAAATAGACATTTGAAGTGGATATGATAAAAATATCGTATCCTCTTTTCCAAAGTATAGTATAAAATTCTCATTAAATTTTTCTAATTCGTTAGCAAAGTATACGCCCAAATACTCGTAACACGTAAACTTGAAGCTATAACACTAAGCTAATGCCCCAAGTCATAAAAATAACAACTTTTTAAAAAGTTCCTGAATAAATTTTCTTCTTAGTATCTCGAGCACGTATTTCCTAGATACGCGCCATGTTTGGGGTATCCGTTTTTAATTACTAAATAAATACAAGTGGATAAAAGCTGCTTAAAACTTCTGGGTAGTTTTATGTAAAGTTTCTTAATTCCCGCATATAAAAAACTTGACAAAGCCGCAATTTAAAAACAAGACAATAAAGTCTCGTATTTATAATTACTCTGCAGATGATGTAACATGGATTTTGCTTTTAAATGCAGGAATATATCTCAGGGACAGTGGTAGATCTAGGATTTGGTCCTGGGAATGGGGCAAAAAATTTCGACAGCTGGTAAAATATTTATCATTTTTTTCCAAAAATACTATAAAGGAATTTACATTCTGCGGAGCTCGACTATCAGAGCTAAATTAAAAATTTTACCTTATTAAGTAACATTTGATGATCATAGTACACTTAACTCATTTTGGTCATTTTTTGGATTAACAACTTATTCAGAAATCAAATTGCCAACAGAAGGGTTAAATTTTGCAAATAAATTTATTTTCCTTTATAAATTTCATCTTGAAATAACCGGTCAAGTGCAAGTTGAGCTTGCACAATTAGTGTTCCGTACGTTGATTGCATTTAAAATAAAAAATGTTGTTACGGTGGTATAAAATGACCAGTGACTTCACAAAACACACCCCAAATGAGTTTTCAACAAAGTTTGTTTCCAATCTTTACTGAAAATTGATGACCTTGAAATTTTTGTTTTTTTATATACCAGATAAATTATTAAAGGTAATGCACTCGTGATAAATTTCGTTCAATCTACACCTAGAATTTTTTCAAAATTTTTTGATCAGTACTTTTCGAGATATTTTATTTATTTATTTATTTATTTATTTATCATACATGCCTTACAGGTTACAAGACCCAACTACAAGGCCGGAGATACAGATAAGAGTCACTATACATAGAAATGTAATACAATAATAGAGTATTAAGTAGATACAAATTTCAATCACAATAATAATAATAATAAAAACAATTAGATATTAAAACAATAAGAAAAGAAAGATGCCACAGCCCCTCAGTGTCGCAATATTTTACCTATCGTTAACATAGATGTGTTGAAAAAGTCGATGCTTATTTTTTGATTATACATACTACACATTGAAAAAAGTGGGGAAAATTTTAATATATTTGTTCTTGGAACAGGTAGATAAAAAGTGTTATATTGTCTGCTAGTTATACGCGGCACACTAAAATTTATTCTTGACAGAATAGCGGGAGAATCTATATCATTATTCATAATTTTGAACAGAGTCGTCAGGAGCAAGTAACCACGACGAACCTTTAATAACGAGCAGCCGTTATCTGCAAGTAGTACCTCATGCGGAAACCCCTGTTGTGGATAGATACCATCTCGTTTAAAGCTAATATATTTTAAGAATTTGCGCTGGACCCTCTCCAGATTATCAGTATGGGTGTCATAGCCTGGAGACCAGACCGTAGCAGCGTATTCCAATTTAGAACGAACATAACAAATATATAAAGTCTTAATTACGTCAGGATTATGAAAGTCACCGGTGCAGCATGCAATAAAGCCATATGTTTTAAAAGCTTCGGAGATTATGGTGTTTATATGATCTGTGAAAGAAAGTTTTGGATCAAATGTTACGCTCAAGTCCCTGAAGACATTCACACGGGAGATACTACTGTTATCCAGCAAATAGTTATGAATAATCGGTGAGATTTTATTTGAGAAAGACATGATGTTACATTTCTTAATGTTAAGCTGTAAATTGTTTGTTACGCACCATTGGCCAATTATCTGTAAGTCCTTCTGAAGATTTATGCAATCCCGAATACCTCTCACCCTGCTATATAATTTTACATCATCGGCATAGAGTAAATAACCAGCACCTAAACCCCTCCCAATATCATTTATAAAGAGATTAAAAAACAATGGTCCCAGTACAGATCCTTGGGGAACCCCAGAAGTAGCATCATAAGATCTTGATTTGGAGCCATAAATTTCCACATATTGCTTACGATTAGTAAGGTAAGAATGAATCAAAGATATTAATGAGCCTGAAAAACCAAAGTTAGTTCAGGTTAGTTCAGGGTAGTTTATTAAGTAGGAGAGAAAAATCCAGCCGATCAAAGGCTTTGGTGAAATCTAAATAAATGATATCCATTTGGCAACCCTCGTCAATTGCCTCTGCTATTTCTTGAGTTATAGTAATTAAGTTTGTAGATGTAGACCTACCCTTGTAGAAACCATGCTGATGAGAGGTTATCAAGTTTTTCGTAGCATAAAATACATAATCGTGTAATAAAAATTCAAAGATTTTACTAAAATTACATATTATTGACACTGGCCTATAATTACTGATATCTGATCTATCTCCTTTTTTAAAAAACAGGACTGATTTTAGAGGTTTTCCATAATTCTGGGAAAGTACTCGTCGTCAAGCTTAAGTTGAACAGAGTTAACAAAGATTTGGCTCAAACAAATCTGCAATCACGAATGCTGGGAGTAAATCCGGGCCCGCAGTAAATTTTGGTTTTAGTCTTCTAATGGCATTAATAACGTCTGATTTACAAAAGGTACTGACTGTGACAATAGGCCAAGAAGCCACGACATCCTCACTGATTAATCTATCCAAGGTTGGACGGGAAAATGATTGTTCGAAATAAGTTGCAAAAGCGTTTAGAATATCTGATGCCGAGTTCAAATTACTCCTGTCATAAGTCATACTACTAGGTATACCCTTCTGTTCTCTTTTGTTTTTGACAAATGACCAAAAAACTGCTGCGGATTAACCTTTATATTCTCTTCTGTTCTCTGAATAAAGCATCTATAAGATTCTGTAGTATCTCGTTTTATTTCCGATCTCAACGTTTTGAACTTTTCAAACTGATCCATGTCTCCATACTTTTTATTTTTTTATGACATAAGGCTTTCTGCTTTATCTTGAGTATTACGTCACGCGAGAACCACGGAGGGTATTTCTTGCTATAACCTTTTAAATACTTCGGTACATGCTCATCTATTATTTCATATAATTTTTTATAGAAACTGTCACAGGCTTCATTAATACATGTAATATTGTTTAGAATTGACCAATCGATTTTCATAAGGAAGTTATACAACATAGTATAATCTGCTTTTTTGAAATTATAGTTGCCTTGAAAATTTATTTGAAAATCGCTTTTAGCATTCATCGATTGGCAGTATTTTAATGTAACTACTAGTGCCGGATGATGAGCGTCCTCTTCAATAAACACATCGACTGCCCTTTCAACTTCGCACTTTTCATTATTATGCATCACCAAGTCTAGTATTCTATTATTTGTGTTCCTGATGTAATTGCTTTGAGTAAAACGGACGCTAGTTAGGACATTTTTTAAGAACCTTTGTAAGATTATCTTCCGTTTTGTTATCTAAGAAGTCAGAGTAACGAGATACATTGAAGTCACCAAGTATGCATACATTCGCATTAGATAGGCATTGCAACGAAATTAAGCAATCAAACAAATTTTCCAACAGAAAAGTAGTTACCGGCGAGGGAATGTAAACAACAAAGATATATATAGACGAGTAGACAAAAGTAATTTTAACGCCTATTAGATCAATTTCCGGGCAAAGTTCTGTATATGGAATTGAAACCATGCTTGCTCTAAAGCTTTGATCAACACCAATCAGCACGCCACCTCCACGCAATTTATTTATTTCTGAAAAATTTCTATCTTTACGAAAAATATTATACCTGTCACAAATTATTTCGTTGTTAGTAATAGAAGAGTCCAGCCACGTTTCTGTGATCGCTATTAAATCATAACAAGAACAAGTTGAATTACTAAGCACGTCAACTGTTTTAGTTCTAAGTCCACGAGTATTTTGATAATAGACTGAAAAAACGATTATTAAGCAATAAGCGATTTGCTGAAGTAGGCACTACTTGAGACAAGGCGATCGATCTATTTCTGAGCTACAATAGGTGTGGACTTCATGGTTAATTGCTATTGCGCCAAAATATTTGCACGAAGTATTGAACATGCATTTTTATAAACTAAACATTTATTTATATCCCAAGCAGCATGGGCAATATCTACAGCGTTACCTCGACCGGCTGCATTAAATGCTACGCAATTAGAACAGCTTAGGGATTGAGATTGAGAGAGAGATATTTTAAAAATAATACAAAGAAAAGTGTGCGTAAGTATTACATTATATATATATATTTTTTACTCGTGTTTTCACAAGCTTTCATTTGACACCACACTCGATGACCTACTAAAAAAATTTTTTTTTTCACTTCCGAATTCACTCCCCAAAACTAACCCCTTAAGTCAAAATTTGACTTTCAAAACTACACGGCTTAGATGAGGCCATCAATTCCTATATTATTACCAAATTTCAACTTTCTATGACAAATAGTTTCGGAGAAAATCGGGGGTTGTGTGACAGACAGACGGACAGACAGACAGACACCGAAGTGATCTTATAAGTGTGTTCCGTACTGAACACTAAAAATGCTGAACATGTTTTAACCTGCATCAATTTCAAATTTATAATACTTTTAGGATTCTGTATCTTTACAAATAAGAAAAACACTCTTACGGTATATCTTGCAAGCTACTTATATAATGGTGTCAGGTGTGGAGTTCAAAATCATTCAACGACTTCATAAAGTAAATACGCTTACAGTGGCATATAATTAAAATAATACTGTTATCATTAGCTAATTTAGTGTTAAGTAACTTACATAACAGGAAAGTTCTTACTGTATAACTTGCCAAACTACTTGTAAAATAATGGAAGATGCAGATTAAAGTTTGCAACATTGTGAACATATTGATAGTGGCATTTATTCAAAGTAATATTGTTATTATAAGAGGTAGCTAATAAATCTTTGACGTTCAGGAGTTAAATAATAAAGGTTTTTGACTTTTATATATCTACATATCACTTCACAACGTTCTTTGACGTTTTCCGACTGCCAATCTCCTTCCTTTTTGTCATTCCATATATCTTCCAGGTTTTCTCAATTTCCTCGTCTATCTCCTCTCTCCAACTTGGTACTCGGGTCTACCTCGATTTTTCTTGCCCTGTGGTTGCCATTTTAGTGTTTGTTTTTGGGATTCGATCATCGTCCATTCTTCGAAAGTGCCCAAAGTAGATAAGTTATTTGTTTAGAATGTCGTCTGTGATACTCATGATTTTTTTAATACGTTCGTTTGTTGGTGACACTTTCTCTTCTCGATATTCCTGCTGCTCTTCTCCAGAAGTCCATTTCCGTTTCTCTCAGCATGGCTAATGCTCTTTTTTTTTATGGGTCTAGCACACGTACTACAGGGAAGTCCTTAAAACGCTGCAGGAGCGACACGTATGCGGAGAAAGCGATTCACGTTGTTTTTGAATCGCTGTAAATAGTACTCGGTGGGAAACACAGTCCTGGGCAAATTATTGCTGTTCTCCATATAAAAGACTACTTGGAAAGCGTTGTACAAGAAGTAACAAGCTGAACCTCATACAGATGTGAAGTATTAGCGCGACGTGTGTACTTCTAACATGCACCGTTCTGGGAGGAATTAAGCGGGCCACATCCTTCGAACACTTTCCATGAAAATACTTGTAGAATAGGCTCAAGTCGCCAACCGTTCTTCGATGTTCCAGCGAATCAAAGCCGCCGGTCAGTTCCGGGTCTCGCAGTCAGACGAACAGCTCTTCCCTGAATAGAATCCAACAAATGCAGTGTATTTTTGGGGGCGGAGCTCCAAACATGGGAGCAGTATTGCATAGTCGGTCGAATTTGAGTTTTGTAAAGAATTAACAGTTGTTGTGGAATCTTTCCTTCAGAGGCCATACTTCACAGGTATATAATGTGATACTGTTCACTATGATTTCATATATCCTCTTTTTGTTTTGTTTATAGATTTGATGGAATGCTGTTTAGCAGTTAAAGGTGCTGTGCCGTATTTATCTCTCTTATTGCCCTCTCCAGTTTTCCATCCTCCAAAATTTTTATACCCAGATTCTTGTAGTCGCTGCAGTGTTTTATCGTGGTTTGATCGTCCAGGTAAGATCCCTTTGTTGCCCCCCAATACATAGATATTCTGTTTTCTTTATATTGACCTCCTTTTGATTTTCATTAGCTTTAAAAACCTTCATATAAATAGCAATAGGAACAACTGAATTGCAGACAATTAATATATCGTTAAAAATGAACACAGAAATAAAATAACCTGCCGAATTGGTTTGTTTACATTTTCCACCTAAAGCCGGACAACTAACAATGCAATTTAAATACAGCCAGCAAATTTTCAGGAAACGAAACAAATCATGCAGATGTAGGGTTCATTATATGGAATAATTCAGTTATTAGAGATTTTGTATTTTGCATAGATACATTTATATCTAGCTCTATAGGTTTATTTGTTCGTGTATTGAAAGCAATATAGATCTAAAATAAAAGTGATCTTAAATACAATAGATTATTTTTGAGTTTGTCCTTATCGTTATTTCAAGCATGCGTATTAACGCGAAGGAATGGCACTTTCACACTACGGCAGAATGGTAATAAAATAAACTAAAAGTAAGGTTAAGTTAGTATTCATCTTCTATAGAATTAACACGTAGGCTGAAAAGTTTTTGGTCTGACACATAGATGTCTTCTTTTTCTTTTATTTTATTAAGCCTATAGCTTGTTCATCCAATGCCTCTTTAGTTTTCTTGTGATGTGGACGTCCAGCACTCTTTCCCTCTTTTGGGAGGCCTACACGGTGGTCTGCGTGCTGCGGGTTTCCCATCTCTAGCAATTCTTACTATGCGGTCGCCGGCCATCCTTGAGACGTGCTCATTCGAAACCCTTCTCCTTTATCTGATCCACCTCACCACATCCTGAGTATCGCATCTTTCTGTTATTTCTCTGCTTGGTATTTGGTCTCTTAATATAATCCCTGCTACTGATCTTTAGGTGCGCATCTCTGTTAATCTGAGTTTTGCTTTCGTACTCGACGTTTCCGTTCGAGTTTCAGCCGCATAAGTCATAATGGGTCGGACACAAGTTTTATATATTCGTACTTTGGATTCTGTTCTTATGAATTTGTTTTTCCATATTATATCCCTTAGATAGCCAGATATTCTTGCCGCTTTGCCTGTTTGGTTCTTTACCTCGCCTATGCGATCTTGGTTTGCCGTTAGCTCTAGACCCAAATATTTGAAGGACATGACCTGTTCGATTATTTCATCGTTCACGTTCTTACATCGAATCGGCTCCTTTGCTATTACGATGGACTTTGTTTTTTGCACCGAGACTTCCATATTTAACCGGTTGGCCGATAGGTAGAAGGCATGCACCATCCTCTATAGGTCGTCTTCTTCTTCCACCACAATCACAGTATCGTCAGCATAGCACATTACTTTCACTGCCCCTGTATGCATTATGAAGCCTTGTCCTACCTGCCGTACGCTCTCTGTTACTTGGTCCATTATTATATGTTAAATAAGAGCAGACTTAATGAAGCTCCCTGCCTGATTCCCGTAGAGATTCGTACTTCTTCGGTCAATTTATTGTTGACCTGTATATGAGTTTTTGTTTCCGAGTTGAGTTCTTTAGTTATTACCGATACCCCTCTGGGAGCATGTTGCTTGGACATCATTCAAACGAGAGTTTGAATTATGTCCTTGAGGCTTACTCTGTTGCACGCTTTTGTCAGGTCCATGAAACACGTGAATGCCAGTTTGCCGTATTCTATGAATTTTTCTACACGTATTAATCATAGATGTCGCTTCAAAAAATCCATATGATTTTTAGGAACTACCAACCTTTAAATGATACGTGTCAAAATTTTACGACATCTCGACGATTAGTTTACAAGTTACAGTGGTTTTAGTGACGCTACTTTTGATATTTTCAAAACAATGGAAAAATTAAACACTGTTTTTTGATGGGAAAAAATACCGTTACAGCAAAGCAATGTCTTGACAAGTGTTCCAGGACTCTGATCCTGGAAAATTACTCATCATTTACTGGTACTTCTTCTTCTTGTTCATGTGCCATATCCGGTCGCCCGGACGTTGGCGATCACTATGGAGAGTGCTTGTCTGTCTTCGGCCAATCTAAAAAGATCTCCAGCGCTTTGGATTCCTGTCCACTCTCTGATGTTCTTTAGCCAGGACATTTGTTTTCTACCAACTCCGCGCCTTCCCTCAATTTTTCCTTTCATGATGAGCTGGAGAAGACCGTACTTTTCTCCATGTAGTATATGTCCGCGATAAGCAATTTTGCGACACTTTTATAGTATTGATCAACAGTCTTTCAGAGTTTGCTCTACGCAAGACTTCCTCATTTGTCAGCAAGTCAGTCCACGGTATTCGAAGCATTCTACGGTGGATCCACATTTCAAAAGCTTCAAGTCGGTTCAATGTGCTTATTTTTATGGTCCAGCACTCCACTCCATACAACAACCCTGACCAGATATAGCATTTGGCCATCCGTTGCCTCAGTTTGAGGTTCAAATTGTCATTGCATAGAAGAGTGCTCATTTTTCTGAAAGTTGTGCGAGCTGTTTCAATTCTGCATCTTATCTCTATGTCGGGATCCAAGTCATCTGTTATTATACTTCCAAGATATTTAAATTTATGAACCCGCTCTATCGGTGAGTTGTTGAGTGTCAGCTTCGCATCATCATATTGGCTTCGACTAAACACCATAAACTTGGTTTTGCCAACGTTGACATTCAGGCCCAGACCCCGTCCAGCCTCATCAATTCTGTTTACCATAGTTTGCAGACCGTCCAGTCTATCGCACATAATGAGGGTGTCATCAGCATATCTTATTGTGCTCAGCACAACCCCATTAACCTTAACACCCAGCTCCACATCCTCTAATGCTTCCTGAAAATCCTGTCCGAGTATAGGTTGAACAAGAGTGGAGACAGGACACAGCCCTGTCGGACCCCGCGCTTAATTTTTATGTTATTTGTTTTCAACTCTCCTATGCGGACTTCGGCTGTTTGTCCCCAGTATAGGTTTTCAATTATTCGAATGTCCCTGTCATCCAGCTGTAGTTGTTGTAGTATTGATATTAGTTTGTCGTGTCTAACCCTATCGAAAGCCTTCTCATAGTCGACAAAGCAGACGAACACATCCTTACGCTGATCCCGACATTTCTGCAAGAGCACATTGACACCGAACAAGGCTTTGCGCGTCCCGAATGCATTTCTGAACCCCATCTGACTATTATCTAGATCGAACTCACACTTTGTACGAATTCTGGAATGGATGATCCGTAGAAAAACCTTTAAGAGGTGACTCATTAAGCTGATTAAGCGGTAATCACTACACTTTTTGGGATGTGATTTTTTGGGGATTGTGATGAATGTTGATTTTAATCATTCTTCTGGTATAGTGCCTGTGCTGTATATTAGATTAAACAGTTTTGCAATTTGTCCTATATTTTCCTCTGCTATAAGTTTAATTACTTCAATGGGAATTTCGTCAGGTCCTGTGGCTTTCTCATTCTGTGTAATAGAGATTGCGTGAAGGATTTCTTCCTTTAAGATTTCGGGCCCATTTAAACAGTTGTCATTGTTTCCTTTGGAAGCTCTGTTGTCATCAAAAAGTTCGTTGATATATGTTTCCCAAGCCTCTTTGATTTCTTCATCCCGTATAATAGGTTGATTGGATGAATCGAATAATACATGGGCTGGCTGGCTGGCTGGCATACTGGTACGCTGAATTTAAACGCGGTCGTACAGACACAAATGATGCTGAACGCTCTGGACGCCCAAATGAGGTGGTTACACCGGAAAACTCAAAAAAAAAATCCACAAAATTGTTTTGGATGACCGTAAAGTGAAATTGCGTGAGTCCTGCTTGGACCTGTGTGAGCGCAATAAAAAAGATTTTTTCATGCGATATGTGACAATGGATGAAACATAACTACACACCGGAATCAAATAGGAAATCAGATGAGTGGACAGCAGCCGGTGAAAGTGGTCCGAAGTGACCAAAGACACAACCTTCAGCAGGGAAGGTTTTGGCCTCTGTCTTTTGGGATGCGCATACAATAATTTTCATCGACAATGCTGAGAGGAGAAAAACCATCAATAACGAATATTATATAAAGTTATTGGTGCGTTCGAAGGCAGAAATCACAAAGAAATGGCCTCAATGAACAAGAAAAAAGTGCTCTTTCATCAAGACTATGCACCGTGTCACAAGTCAATGGTTTACGATGGCAAAGTTGCATGAATTGAAGTTTGAATTGCTTCCTCATCCACCGTATTTTCCAGATTTGGCCCCCAGCGATTATTATCTATTCGCAGACCTCAAAAAAATGGCCGCGGGAAAGAGATTTGGTTTCGATGGAAAAGTTATCGCCGACACTGAGGCTGACCCTTTTACAAGAAAGGTATAGAAATGTTAGAAAAGTGTTAGACTGATTGTATTGCTCTTGAAGGCGACTACGAGGCTGGTTTGAAAAGTCCGTGCAAAAATAAAAACTACTTATGTGTTTAGGGTAAACCTTTTTTATTTTTCGACATAGCCTCCTTTTAGGCTTATACACTTCGTCCAACGATGTTCTAGTTTGTTGATCCCTTCCGAATAATAGGATTTGTCCAAGTCTGCAAAATATCCATTAGTGTCTGCAATCACCTCCTCGTTTGAATAAAATCTTTGTCCCGCCAGCCATTTCTTCAAATTGGGGAACAAATAGTAGTCCGAGGGAGCCAAGTCTGGAGAATAGGAGGGATGTGAAACGAGTTGGAATCCTATTTCCATTAATTTTGCGACCACAATTGCTGAGGTGTGTGCTGGTGCGTTGTCGTGATCGAAAAGGACTTTCTTGTGGGCCAATCGCGGGCGTTTTTCTTGCAGCTCGGTTTTCAAACGGTCCAATAACGATGAATAATACTCACCTGTAATAGTTTTAACCCTTTTTCCAGATAGTCGATGAGGATTATCCCTTGCGAATCCCGAAAGACAGTCGCCGTAACCTTTCCGGCCGAAGGAACGGTCTTCGCCTTTTTTGGTGCAGATTCCCCCCTTGGTAACCCATTGTTTAGATTGTTGTTTGGTCTCAGGAGTATAGTAATGTATCCATGTTTCATCCACAGTGACGAAACGACGCTTAAAGTCCTCCGGATTCTTCTGGAACAGCTGCAAACCATCCTTGCAACACTTCACACGATTCCGTTTTTGGTCAAGCGTGAGCAATCGCGGCACCCATCTTGCGGATAGCTTTCTCATGTCCAAATGTTTATGCAAAATATTATGTACCCGTTTAGTCGAGATGCCCACAGCACTAGCAATCTCACGCACCTTAACTCTTCTGTCAGCCATCACCATATCATGGATTTGATCAATGATTTCTGGAGTCGTAACCTCCACAGGCCGTCCAGAACGTTCAGCGTCACTTGTGCCCATATGGCCAGTCCGAAAATTTTGAAACCACTTATAAACTGTTCTAATCGAAGGTGCAGAGTCACCATAATGTTTATCAAGCTTCTCTTTAGTCTCCTGAGGCGTTTTGCCTTTCATAAAGTAATGTTTAATCACCACACGAAATTCTTTTTCGTCCATTTCTTGAAAATCACTCGACTTCCTTGATTCACACGAATGCCAAACACAAAGAAATAGACCAATATGGCTGAAAACTTGGTGTGCGTTCATTCAAGAGATGCTACTAACTAAACATGGCCTCGATACGCGCCGGTGGTGCCATCTCTCGGACTTTGCACGGACTTTTCAAACCAGCCTCGTAATTTCTTCATTTGGGTTATTCTTTCCAGTGCTTCTGTGTTTTTTATTTTCTGTGCCCAGGAGATGCGAAGAAGGCGTCTATAAATACACATTTCAAAAGGTTCCAGTCGTTTCTCTGAGTCAGCACTCACATCCATATAGTAGCACGGAGAATACATACGCTCTTACCATTCTCATTCGGACTTCAAGACTGAGACTTGTGCGACGGAAAAATTTATTCATATTTATATATGTTACTCGGGCCTCTTCAATTCAGTACATATATATATATATATATATATATATATATATATATATATATATATATATATATATATATATAAAGACATAATTGTTCTTAGAGCCATTACCAGCACGAAACTGGATGCTGACTTTCCTTCACTTAGAGATACCTACAAATCCCTAATCATCTCCAAACTCAGATATGGAGATTTCATTTATGATTCCGCCAGCCCTAACATTAAGAAACCTTTAAACATAATCCAAAATAATGACAGGAACCTTCAGAACAACTCCAATTCCCAGCCTTCAGAGTCTAGCCTCAATCCCTCCTTTGTACCTAGACAGACAACTTTCATTAATGAAATATTACACTTCACACATACAAAGAAAGCATGTAAAAGCATCTCTAAATCTAAGCAACGTGCATCAATCCAATCTAGCATTTCGGCCTAAGTCCATCCCTGACCGAATCAATAAATACTTTACATTACACATTCTCTCTCCTTCCTTTTTCAACTGACCGTTTTGGCACTATTTTCCTCCATGGCTCTCTCCAAACCCACCAGTTGATTTCTCTCTACACATCCTAAATATAAAGAACCTCAGTCACACTGAAATAAAACAAAATTTTCTGGAAAGATTACACTCACACTACTCCAACTTTACAATTATTTATACGAATGACTCTAAAACCGAAAATGGAGTTGCCATAGTTCTCAAAAATGTCTCAAAATCCTTCAAATTCTCACAGCACAATACAGTATAAACTGCAGAACTCTTAGCAATCAAGGAGGCAACCAAACTTGCCATTACAAACAGCAAAGGAAGCAAATTCCTGATAGTTTCCGACTCATTAAATGCATTAAAGTCCTTATCCTTTAATGACTCCAATCAATTATTCCTTAGACAGCTCTTGGATCTTCAGCACATAGCCAAAATAAGAAATAAAATAACCGGTCAAGTGCAAGTTGAACTTGCGCAATTAGTGTTCCATACGTTGATTGCTTTTAAATTAAAAAATTTTGTTACAGATGTATAAAATGATCAGTGACTTCACAAAACACACCCCAAATGAGTTTTCAACAAAGTTTGTTTCCAATCTTTACTGAAATCTGATGACCTTGAAATTTTTGTTTTTTTTTTAATACCAGAAAAATTATTAAAGGTAATGCACTCGTGATAATTTTCGTTCAATCTACACCCTGTGGAGAATATTCCGGAATTTTTTCAAAATTTTTTGTTAAGTTCTTTTCGAGATAAGGCCCGGGACAGCGATTTTTCGCGATTTTTTAAAAATAATACAAAGAAAAGTGCGCGCAAGTATTACATTATATATACATTTTTTACTCGTGTTTTCACAGGCTTTCATTTGACACCACATTCGATACTACTCAGTATATATCACCACTACACCAAACACTTTATTTTTGCACTCGACGCGCGTTTCGCTAACCATGTTAGCTTCATCAGGAGCGATGATTGACTAAAGATAAACTACAAATCTACCCTATTTATACTTAGCCTAACCGTAGAATTACTCAAGCGGAACTAATGACATAGGCAAGGCGATCAGTTCCGGTCAAGTAACCAGTAGAGGGGACTATAAGGAATAGGCCCTCTGTCTTTATTTAAACTACTTTTACATTTTATGATTTCCATACTTTCGTATGCGTTCAACAATCTCCTATCAGATACATCCTTTATTAATCTTAGATTATCCAATGTTACAGTATGATCAGCTTCAAGGGCATGTTCGGCAATACTAGACTTTTCTGTTCTATTGTATCTTAAGTGTGCTAAATGTTTTTTAAATCGTGTTTTAATTGACCTTTTAGTTTGCCCAACATACTTTTTGTCACAATCATTACAACTAATTTCATAAATTCCACTTTTCTCACAATTGGGAATCTTATCTTTGGGATTTCCTAAGATATTCCTCAGATTGTCTGATGACTTATAGACTAAGGTGAGGCCTACCTTATTAAATACCTTATTGAGTCCCTTGCTATATTTCGGATTATATGGTATGGAGACATACTTGGTGTTATTTTCTTCGCGTGTAAAAAAGGTGGAATTCTGAATATTAGACCTAAATTTATGTCTATTTATTAGCTTATTTACTAAGTCATCGTCATAACCATTAACTCTAGTTATATTTCTAATACGATTCCTTTCTTTATTAAAGTTTACTCTATTCAGAGGGAAAGTGACCAAACGATGAACTAAAAAATGTATTGAGGCTAATTTATGTTGTTTGCAATGAAATGAATCATTAGGAATATATCTATCTGTTACTGTGTCCTTCCTATAGATATCAAATTCTAATCTATTATTATTTTTAATAATTAAAATATCTAGAAAAGGCAATTGTCCTTTGTTCTCAATTTCGTACGTGAATTTAATTGAATCATACCGGCTATTTAATTTAGAAACAAAATCATCAATATTTGCTTTCTTTGTATCAAAAATCGCGAAAATATCATCCACATACCTATACCATACCCTTGGGAAATATTCGAATTCTTGACTGGCTTCGATTTCAAACTTACTCATGAATAAATTGGCTATGAAAGGTGACAAGCATTTACCCATAGCTGTTCCTTCTTTCTGAACATAAAATTGATTGTTATATTGGAAATAATTTTGTTCCATGCAAAGTTTAGATAATGTTAAGTATTCACGAATAATTTCGTCTTCAAAGTCATTCATTCTAAGTAATTCTTCGAGATATTGTAAAGTTTGTGGAATTGGCACACTTGGGAATAAAGAACTAACATCAAAAGAAATTAAGACTTCGCCTTCATTAAGAACTAGATTTTTTGTTTTATTAATGAATTCTAACGAATTCTTCACTGCGAAAGTATTTAATGGTAACTGCCTAGGATGACCTAGTAAAAATATTTTTTTTTCACTTCCGATTTCACCCCCCAAAACTAACCCCTTAAGTCAAAATTTGACTCTCAAAACTACATGGCTCTGATGAGGCCATCAATTCCTATATTATTACCAAATTTCAATTTTCTATGTCAAATAGTTTCGGAGAAAATCGGGTGTGACAGACAGACAGACAGACAGACAGACAGACAGACACCGAAGTGATCTTATAAGTGTTCCATACGGAACACTAAAAACTGCATACATGTGGATTCCAGGGTACAGCGGCATAAAGGGCAATAACAAGGCTGACCAAGAAGCTAAAAAAGCCACAACAAATGGATTCCCAACAACTAAAGTAAACCATCCTAACGACTTCCAAAAGATTCTAACCAACATTAGTAGAGAATTATTCCAACTGGAGTGGGATTTAGAAGACGATGGAAACAAACTCTGAGAATCCAAATCAATTGTATATCCCCCTCTCCACTATCAGAATTTAACTAGATTTGAAAACGTCATCTTGAGAAGATTAGCCGCAGAACAAACATTTCACACTCATTCTTATCTGCTAAAAGGCGAACCCTCTCCTGTCGGCTCAGTTTGTAACTCCCCCCTATCCATTAAACACATCTTTGAAACTGAACATTCAACCAATATTAGATTAAAACACAACATTCCCTCTACTCTAATAAAAGTAATCAACTCTTTTCAATTGAACAAAGAAAACGTTTTGAACTATCTTAAAGAATTAAAAATCAGAATATAATCATGAAAATACAAATAACTTTGGACGCCAAATGACCAAAGATGTCGACGCGCTCAGTCACCCTAAAATCGTCATCAACATCATCGTACAACTCTTTTCAAGCAGTCTTTTATATGGAGAACCTCATCACTTTGGAATAATTTGCCCAGGACTGTGTTTCCGACCGAGTATAATTTACAACGATTCAAGACCAACTTGAATCGCTTTTTCCGCACATGTGTCGCTCCTGTAGCGCTTTAGAGATTTCCCTGCAGCTGTGTGTGCTAGGCCCATAAAAAATCAAGAATTCTATTTTTTACCTATCTAACTTTTTCGTGTGTAAATATTTATTTTTCCATATTAAAAAAGTAAATAAAAAAACGTCTTCTTGCAGAGTATAAATTCTGAAATATCTTACACACTCTTCACTAAATAAATAGTATTAAAATTTGTTTGCTTTTCAGAACTGTGATTTCTAATACTCCCACTCCTCTTAACACCATTTTCCAAGTGACTGTATATAGAATGTTTTTTTTTTTCTATTTGCATTTATTATTTACTGTATTGTACATAAAAATTCAGAAGAATAGCACGAAAATACTTTCAAAGTATATTTTGATTGTCAAAACTATATGAGTATTAAAATTTTGCTGATATACGAGGCTGGTTTGAAAAGTCCGTGCAAAAAATAAAAACTACTTATGTGTTTGGGGTAAACCTTTTTTATTTTTCGACATAGTCTCCTTTTAGGCTTATACACTTCGTCCAACGATGTTCTAGTTTGTTGATCCCTTCCGAATAATAGGATTTGTCCAAGTCTGCAAAATATCCATTAGTGTCTGCAATCACCCCCTCGTTTGAATAAAATCTTTGTCCCGCCAGCCATTTCTTCAAATTGGGGAACAAATAGTAGTCCGAGGGAGCCAAGTCTGGAGAACAGGGGGGATGTGAAACGAGTTGGAATCCTATTTCCATTAATTTTGCGACCACAACTGCTGAGGTGTGTGCTGGTGCGTTGTCGTGATGGAAAAGGACTTTCTTGTGGGCCAATCGCGGGGTTTTTCTTGCAGCTCGGTTTTCAAACGGTCCAATAACGAAGAATAATATTCACCTGTAATAGTTTTACCCTTTTCCAGATAGTCGATGAGGATTATCCATGCGAATCCCAAAAGACAGTCGCCATAACCTTTCTGGCCGAAGGAACGGTCTTCGCCTTTTTTGGTGCAGATTCCCCCTTGGTAACCCATTGTTTAGATTGTTGTTTGGTCTCAGGAGTATAGTAATGTATCCATGTTTCATCCACAGTGACGAAACGACGCTTAAAGTCCTCCGGATTCTTCTGGAACAGCTGCAGACCATCCTTGCAACACTTCACACGATTCCGTTTTTTGGTCAAGCGTGAGCAATCGCAGCACCCATCTTGCGGATAGCTTTCTAATGTCCAAATGTTTATGCAAAATATTATGTACCCATTCAGTCGAGATGCCCACAGCATTAGCAATCTCACGCACCTTAACTCTTCTGTCATCCATTACCATATCATGGATTTGATCAATGATTTATGGAGTCGTAACCTCCACAGGCCGTCCAGAACGTTCAGCGTCACTTGTGCCCATATGGCCAGTCCGAAAATTTTGAAACCACTTATAAACTGTTCTAATCGAAGGTGCAGAGTCACCATAATGTTTATCAAGCTTCTCTTTAGTCTCCTGAGGCGTTTTGCCTTTCATAAAGTAATGTTTAATCACCACACGAAATTCTTTTTCGTCCATTTCTTGAAAATCACTCGACTTCCTTGATTCACACGAATGCCAAACACAAAGAAATATACCAATAAGGCTGAAACTTGGTGTGCGTTCATTCAAGAGATGCTACTAACTAAACATGACCTCGATACGCGCCGGTGGTGCCATCTCTCGGACTTTGCACGGATTTTTCAAACCAGCCTCGTATATCTATACTGTTCAAAGTATCACACAGTTTTAAAAAAAAGTAGGAAAAAAAAAAACGGTAACTTGCACTTTTAGCAAAAAGTGTTTTTATATATTTTGGTAAAAAGTAATTTAAGTCATTAGTTTGTATATAATAGAGAGATTTTGCAACACTCTTTATCTTTGAAGCGTGCACAATAGTAAAGGGAAGAAATTGAATATAAGGAACAAAATAAGAGAAACCTTTATTAAGGATAACGATTTCTTTTATTTCGGAACTTATAAGAGAGATTATTTGAAGTTCGTTATTGTTATCGAATGTTTTATAGATTACAATAAAGCTTTCGACTGTGTGCACGAAAAATTAATAAAAATTCTAGAAACAACAAATATAGCCAAAAGACTAAATATTATTAAAAATCTGTACTGAAATCAATCAGTGGAAGTTAAAATTGGGCTGGAAAAGTCCGAGAATGCATTCTCTCATCACTTTTGTTCAATCTTTATTCTGATGTTGTGTTTAATGAGGCCATCTATGAATCCATTGAAGGAATAACAGTTAATGTAAGTACACTGAACAACATACGGTATGCTGATGATACTGTTCAAATGCAAATAATATCAAAGATCTCCAACAACTGATCAATCGAGTCGTAACAGCCAGCGAAAGATTTGGATTAACTATGAATATAAGAAAAACCAAGTGGATGGTAATAACAAAAAAAAATCTACCACCAGAATCCCTCGAAATGAGGGACAACACCGTAGAACAGATCTCCACATTTAAATATTTGGGAACCAATATAAATGACAAGTGGGGCCCAAGAAAGGAAATATATTCCCGAATATATATATATATATATATATATATATATATATATATATATATATATATATATATACATATATATATATATATATATATATATATATATATATATATATATATATATATATATATATATATATATATATATATATATATATATATATATATATATATATATATATATATATATATATATATATATATATATATATATATATATATATAAATATATATATATATATATATATATATATATATATATATATATATATATATATATATATATATATATACAGGCGTACCATAATATTTTGGAACAGTTTCGCTGAGATTAGATTAACCATAATTTTAGAAGTATTGTTGCACATACATCATACACGTAAGTTCAAAAACATCTTTTAGTCGGAGAGTAATTAAGTCTAGTTAACCTGAACTAACCTGAAATACATTTTGTCATACTAAACTGTATTGATACAATTATTATGAAAAGCAACTAAATTTCGCCTAACAAGTTTCCTTTTAATGCAACCATAGAATATAAAAACCTCTAGCAATTGATTTGTTTACATTTTCCACCTAAAACCGGAAAACCGAAAACCTAATTTAAATACAGACAGCGAATTTTCAGGAAACCAAACAAGTCATGCAAGATGTAAAGTTCATAAAATGCAATAATTCAGTTATTAGGGACCTCGCGTTTTGGATCGCTACGTTTCTATTTAAATCCACGGATTTATTTGTCCGTGTATTCCATGCAAATAGGCACTAAATTTATGACTGCTTTATTAGGCCAGGCCGTTGATAGATGGCGCCCCACCACGCTCGGCTCTGCTAATTAAATCCCAGTTTAAATTGATTTGCATAAAATTTTGCCGTGATATGATGTGACGCCGTTAAACGCTCGCCGCTCGTTGCCGCCATTGTCGATTTAGTTGAGTATATACTCGGCAATCGATAATGGAGATTTATATACATATATAGGGTGTTATAAAAGTCGTCTAATATGTTGAAATGGGCGCGTCGTGGGGTCGTATAGAAAAACATTCAATGCTTTTTTTAATCGAACATTTTGACAAATTAAAATGATGGCAAAACTGGTTTTTATAGTTAGATCAACCCGCACCTGACATCAGATCAATGGTTTCTAAAGAAGACGAAAATATCCAAAAAGATATGGAAATTCTTCAATGTTGCCAAATACACGATTGATTCAATAATTGTAAATTTTCACATTTAAGAACTAATAATAAATTAAAGTAATAATAAATAATACACATACCTAGAAAAAAATAATATTTAATCACAATAAAGAAGATTTCTTATCTACTTTATAAGACATCTCTTCATAACGTGTAACGAAACATGCGTTTTGGCGTCTTCCAGGTTATTGCCCCTTAACAGATGACGTTGACGTTACAGTCCATCTTACAGGTTTAGGCAAAATAGAACCAGAATTTTAGAAATACTCTAATAACAATTCCCAGAGTAATATCGAAATGGTAAACAATTTTGTTGTGACAAATTTGTCAATGCGAAGAAAAAAGTGAGAGGTATTTCTGATAACATTAAACCGATAGTGGAGATAACTTATTACGATTTACTCTGGTGGTATCCCGTGCCTTGCATTTCTCGAACTAATAATTAACACAGCGTTTAACACTTTGGTTTTTAGTGTTCCGTACGGAACACTTATAAGATGTTAAATTAAACAAGTTAATAAATAGAAATAAGTTCAGGTTAAATATTCAGAGTTCCACCTTTTTTACACGGGAAAAAAATAAGACCAGGTATGTCTCCAAACCATATAATTCGAAATATGGCCGGTAACTTAATAAGGTATTTAAGAAGGTAGGCCTCACTTTAGTCTATAAGTCATCAGACAATTTGAGGAATATCTCAGGAAATCCCAAAAGCAAGATTAATAATTCTGAGAAAAGTAGAATTTATGAAATTAGTTGTACTGATTACGACAAAAAGTATGTAGGGCAAACTAAAAGGTCAATCAAAACACGACTTAAAGAATATTTATCACATTTAAAATGCAGTAGAAACAGATAAGTCTAGCATTGCCAAACATGCCCTTGAAGCTGATCATACTGTAACATTAGATAATCTAAGATTAATTAAAAATGTATCTGATAGGAGATTGTTGAACGCATACGAAAGTATGGAAATTATAAAATGTAAAAGTAGTTTAAATAAAGACAGGAGGCCTATTCCTTATAGTCCCCTTCTACATGTTACTTGACCGGAACTGATGGTCTTGCCTATTCCATTAGTTTCACCTGAGTAACTCAGGTGTTAAGCTAAGTATGAATAGGGTAGATTTGTAGTTTAGCTTTAGTCGATCAGCGCTCCTGATGAAGCTGACATGCTTAGCGAAACGCGCGTCGAGCGCAAAAGTAAAGTGTTTGGGGTAGTGGTGATATATACTGAATAGTGTCATTGTGCCAAAGATTCCACATTCCCAACATAGAAGTAAACATTGTCTATAGTGGTACCGATATGTAGATGATATAATAGTTTGTTTCACAAGCACAAATAGACAAATCACACAATTTTTAGGATAAATTAATTCTATTCTGAACAATATCACCTTCACGATGGAAGACGAAATTGATTGCTCAATTAATTTTTTATGTAGAAAAACTGCAAACAAACATTAATTTTACTTTTACCATAAACCGTTCTACACAGATACTACAAAACAAAATAGTTCTCTACACCCTGGAGAATATAAACCTATAGCATACTATAAATAGACTCACCATCGTCCCATTGATGGAAAATTTTTTAATGAAGAATTAAATTATATAAAATGGTGGCAACTAATTATCAGTCTGTTCTAAACATTCGTCGAAATCACGTAAAATCTAAACGTGTTTACGCGTCGGTTCGAGGCAGTCTTTCTTTATTCCCATCCAAGGGGCCTAAAATGCCACATTCAGCGGCAGCTAAATACATTAAAAAGGCTGTGTCGTTTGTGAAGAAGTGGGTAAATCATTTTAACGACACGAAAACTGTCGACGACTTGCCAAAACGTGGCACGGTAGGTAAAATCACTTCAAAAGTCGAAAACGAATCGTGTCTTTGTTTCCACGGGATCCGAAATTGACGCTGCGTCGAGAACCGTCAAGATTAACAAAATCGGGTTTGAATGTGTCCCATGAGACCATTCGACAACATCTTCGTGCTCATGATGTCAAATTTCGAAGCACGTTGAAGAAACCTTTGCAGGGCGAAAATCACGTCGCGAAGCGGTTCGCTTGGGTCCATGATAAAATACTAGAGTGATCCTCACAATCGCCGGATGCCAACCTTATTGAAAACGTTTGGTTCTTTGTAAAGAGAAATTTTAGAGGAAAGACTCTGAGGACTTTGATTCAGTTGTCTCGCGAGATTCGAAAAGTTTGCAGAGTATCTCGTCGACAGCATGCCTCGAAGATGACAGGCGATTATTGATGCAGGAGACGATTGAACAACTTACTATGGCCTTCTTTTTCTCCGTCCTTGTACTCCTCAGGGGGTGTGGTGATACCATTATGTAATGCCTGTTAATTGTTCCTTCCATGCATCTCTATCTTGAGCTAGATGGATTGCTTCATGTGGCTTATCGGTAAGCAAAAATATTGTTTATTGACATAGATATCTTGATGATATCATTTCCTGTTATAACGGGAACAGATAGACAACTAACAATCTTAATTTCCTAAACAATTTGCACCCTAACACTAAATTCGCCTTAGAATTAGAAAAAAATAACTCTATAAATTTCTTAGACAAGTCTATATCAAAAGTGAACAATAAACACGATTTTTCGATTTTCCACAAGCCCTCACATACTGACACAGTCATACACAATAGTTCATCCCACCCTTATACTCACAAAATGGCAGCTTTTAACTCTTTTATACAAAGACTTACATATTTCTATGACTAAAACTAATTTTACCAAAGAATTAAACATAATCCAGCAAATAGCAATTAATAATGGATATGATCCTAGCATTATAGATAATATCTTGAATAAAAAATCGTTTAAACAGGAAATCTCTCTAATTTTGCCCACCATTAATGACGAAAAAGGAAAATTTAGCACACCCACGTACACAAGGAAAATAACTAGGACAATTTCAAAACATTTAAAAGAACAATAAAAAGCATTTAAAACCAATAATACCTTAGGGAATATAATTTTGAATAACAAAACCAAATCTAATAAATCCTTAAAATCAGGAGTTTATTTATTAAATTGTGGATCGTGTACTAAAACCTACGTAGGACAGACTGGTAGATATTTTGACACTCGCATTATAGAACATAAACATAGTTATTTAAAAAACAAGAACAATTCACATTACGCAACCCATATAATAAACGAATCCCATAATTTTAATGATACATTCAAAATCCTACATGTAGAAAATAAATCTAAAAAATTAAATATGTTTGAATGTCTTGAAATTAACAAACAGAAAAACTCCAATCTATTATTAAACGAACAGGTAGACTTAAACCATTCACCCTTACTTAATATTTATTAGTTCTTTGAAACAGTACCACAGATTTTCATCTTTAAAATAACTTTGTCAGTAAATAATATAATAAAATGATTAACATAATCTTATGTAACTAGGGTAGTTTTAAGTACTATATAACCAGTATTATGACCAAACATTTTCCTTTCTAATTCACTTCTGATGAAGCCATTGTATGGTGAAAGAATTGTTATTTTAAATGGGCGCAGGTAATTTCCACACCACTAATCCGTTTATGGCCTAAACATATTTAAGGGATTGTAATTGCAGAAGTAAATTCCACACCGAGTACTTTCAGGTAGAGGATGAGGGTTGATAAATGGGTGGTGGTACGCACCGGCCTGTTCAATTAAATCATTATTAAACCCTTCTACATATCAGTTTTAGTACACATTATTAATTTGTGATTATTACTTGGTTGTGCGTATATTTTTTAAAGTGTTGCTAATATGGAAGCAAAGTTAATAAAAAGTAATCGAGGAAAGGACATGTTATGTGTGAATTACTACACTTACTTTCGACAAAAGGTGCTAAAATGTGGAGAGAAAGATTTTGGAGATGTTCAAAAAAAGATTGCAAATCAAAAGTCTTCACCGTTGGGCCCGAGAATTTAGTTACCAGAAGTGAAGGACTCCATACACACAAAGCCGACACCAAGAAGCTGAATCGGCAAATATTTAGTAATTCCTGCAAAAGAAAAGCCGGAGAGCATATGAATGAAAGGCCATCTAAAATTATCCGACAAGAACTACAAAACACGCTGCCTGAAACAGAAAAAGATTACGAATACATTTATAACCATAGACGAAAATTTTTGCCAGGACGTAATCCAAGAAGTGCTGAGGAGGTGCATAGTGTTTTTAGAGACATTTGAAATCAAAACTAGCAAGGGTGAGAATTTTCTATATATCAATGAACACGAAAGTGGCATTATTATTTTTTCTTGCACTACAAATGTCAATATGTTGTGTAAAATATCCAATATATATATATATATATATATATATATATATATGGACGGCACCTTTTCATACTGCACTAAATATTTTACACAGTTATTTACAGTGCATGGTTTTGCAAACGATCATTACATTCCATTATTATTTTGCTTATTGCGTGATAAGAGAGCTGAAATATACAAAAAAAACCTCTTCACATTATTAAAATGTAAGATTTATTCAACAGATACACTGTATTTCAATCCAGACAAAATTACTATTGACTTCGAAAAATCTATTCATAAGGCAGTATCTGAAGTTTGGCCAAATGCTAAAGTGTTAGGATGTAGATTTCATTTACACCAATCTTGGTTTCGCAAGATACAGAATCTAGGTCTAGCTAAAGAATATTGCGACAAAAAATTCTGAAATTGGTCGTTGGTTAAAGTATTGTTCTGGCTTGTCCTATTTAGCACCCGAAGAATTAGGTGTCAGTTTTGCATACGATTTATATTTATAAAAACCTGAGCATGAACGTTTAAATAAATTTTGTGATTATCTACTAGAAACGTATACAGAGGAAGGAGCCGATTTTCCAGTTGAAATATGGGCAGAATCGAGTCCATCTTTAACTCGAACGACTAACTGTTGTGAGTCCTTCCATTCCCATCTAAATAATTCTTTTTATTCTACACATCCGTCTCTGTATACTTTTATCGATATGCTGAAAGAATTTCAGATTAACGTACATATAAAAATACAAAGTGTCGACGAGTCTAAAATAAGTAATAATCATAATAATCAAAAATTAAAACATTTAAAAAATCTTTATGAACAAAGACAATTCGGAAATATTAATCGTTTCCATTTTTTAAAAATGTGTCTCCTATTTTTCTCAACCTGTTTTGTAAATATATATAAATAGATATGTATAGGTTTGTAGCATTATCTAGTATATGTAAGGAAATTTGCCCAATTGTATTTTATGTATTTAGCAAAAACTTCGTGTTTTATCAATATTATTCTACTATGAAATAAAAACATATATTTTTGCAAATATCTAAAATTTTCAATAAAAACTGATTTAAAAGAAATCCGTCCAATTTTATTTAGATGAATAAAGCATAATTATATTTGCTTGGTGTGGAAATTACCTGTAAGATTTAAGTACCCTTATAAGGTTAGTGTGGAATTTACCTGTTGTATTAAGGGCGCAGGTAGTCTTGGTGTGAAATTTACTAACGCCATTTTAAATATATTGGAAATTTAAAAATAATGTTTGTTTTTTTTTACATAATTTAATTATGAATTTCCAACAAGCATCGGCTAACATAATCAAAGAAGTTTATTTTTTTGAGACCGTACTCTGAGCTGATATTTTCAAGCTTCGTACTTATTTGTATGAATTCATTTTCACTTGCAGCCATGATGAGAGTATCGTCGACGTATCTTAAGCTGCCCAGCCTTCTTCCTCCTATAGATATTCCTCCTTCCCAGTCATCAAATACTCTTTAGATGTTTGCTATATATATTATAAAGGAGAGGGGACAATATACAACCCTGTCTTACGCCAAGACCAACCTTGAACGTGTCGGATAGTGTTTTACCTGTTCGGGCTCTAGCATTGTTTCCTTCATATAGACTTCTTATCATATTTGCCCATTTCTTGTAATATTTTCCACAACAATGGCCATTTCAAACAGTCGAAGGCCTTAGTGTAGTCTACAAAACATATGTTTTTGCGTTGTCTTCACTTTCCTTTTCTATAATTTGTGGTAGATTAAGTATTTGTTCTCTGGTTCCTTTCCCTGGCACGAATCCTCTCTGTTCGTCGGACATTTGAGGAAGTAGGAATGTCTTTAATCTTTCATTTAGAATTTGAAGCATAACTTTGCTGACATGTGTTATTCGAGCTACTGTTCTATAATTATTGTAATCCTTTGGATCGCCCTTTTTATACAGAGGAATGAATATCGATTGTCTCCATTGCTTTGGCCACTGCCTGGTATCTCAGATTTTGGAGCACAGAGTATGTATAATCTCCATTCCAGAGTCTCCCATGGCTTTCAGGATTTGAGCGGTTATACCGTCCGATCCAGTAGCCTTTCGATTTTTAGGGTTTTTGATAGCCCTCTCTACTTCTGCCTTCAAAATGTTCGGTTCTTTCTGATGTGGAATTGTCAACGTTCGCTACGTCATCCGACCTTACTAAGGTAATTGCGCCGTTGTTAGCACACCAAAGAATATATTGTTGGCAAAAAATGTTCTCGAAACACATTTTTTCAAGAATATGAGCGGTCACGTTCTTATTTGACAGATTGTAAATGATACTCTAATTGAATCGTTCATTTCAAAAACCACATAAGTCAAAATTTAGCAAAATTGAGTTTTTTTGCTAGGAAACGTCTCCTCAAGGGTACCTACATATTATATGCAAAAAGCCACGTAAGTCGTATTTACGGTTAACGAATTGCCGCCTATCCACTTCCATCGTTTGTTGCAAAAACCACATTAGTCACAGACTTATGTTGTTTTTGCACGGATTTTCTAGCGAGGGTTTGAGTTGAGTGGGAGATAAAAAGTGTTATCTCTGTTCAGATACCAGTCAAATTGATGGCAAACCGATCCCAAACTATCCAACTCATGCGCACTTTGATATGGGGACCCCAAAAAAATAGAAAATATTAAGCAAGTTAGAAATAGTATCCTTGAACAGCATATTCCATTTTATGGCGGGATTTTCCACTGGCCTACCGCGGAAGGACAAAACCAGGAAGAATATTATGTCGAAAATGACCACGAGTTTGATTATGTGCCTTAATTAATTATTAAAATCAGGAATATTATTGTTTGTTTGTATTTTGAAGCATTTTTAATAAACCCTTTTGACAGTTTGTTGACTTGTTTTCTTTTAAAGAAGGAAAATGATAACTTCAAAATTATATTCAGTGCAAAAACCACCTAAGTCTCAAGAAAAAAAAATTTTTTTCTTAATAACAACGAAAATAAACTACATGTATTATGTGATAAACTATGTAACTACTTAAATAATTTGAATTAAATTAAATTTTTTCCTCTTATAAAGGATAGTTTTAGTTTAATAAAGTTTTTTTCGCCTACTGAAAATTTTACTTTTTTGACTTATGTGGTTTTTGAAATGAACGATTCAATTGTACTAATAGTTTATTTCGAAAGATAAAACCGGGAAGCTACATCAATAGCGAAACGCGTATCGTAGAAAATATCAGCAACGATCGTCCCTGCCTGGATTGATAAAAACGAATATCGGATATGAGTTATCCGAGCAGTGATCAATAATGTTATAATTAGATGACATTATTTTTAGGAAATAATTTTTAAGTTTGGTAGACAACGAAGGTTTTGTCAGTAATCGATTGGTTTTTTTTTTTTATACAATATACGTTAAAATTTTACTTATACTATCTTAAAAGAGCTATTCCAAATTTCAATTTTCTTAAGTATTGTGTCTATCAGACTCATAAAAATAATAATAAAAATAACAATGGGCTCTTATCCTTTTTATTGCATCAGAGAAGAATGTCTAGACATGGTTTTTTTCCCAGATACGAACTCGATATTCAAGAAAACTTTTCTAACAAAATTAATTATTCTTCTGAAAAACGAGCGAAAGTTTAAGTTGACACAATCTAGACACCGAACAAAGGACGTATGTTTTTACCATCTAATAAAAAGAAACGTTTTAACTCCTCGACTTGTTATTACGTAACGTTAGGTATCTCGTAAAACAATTAAGTACTCCTGATTTATCAATAACTACAATAGTTGTTTACGTGTCAAGTTTGGGTGCTGGAATTTCGCAGAACGAGGAAGCAAGTTTCAGGGGGACGCCGAACCCCTGCCACCCATACTACTAATTTTCAGACAGGATGCTTCCAAAATTGACTGTATATTCGTATAAATAATAATAAATAAATAATTATTTATTTGACATAATTTGCATGACGTATATGAAATTAATCCGGGAAATTCTACTTATTCATGCAATAGATCATGTGTAGATATCCTGGGTACTTTCTCTATTTGTGTAAGTCAAAAAGTACTTATTATATTGTAAAATTTACTTTTTTTCTGGGTTACGCCAACAAGTTGTACGACATGAAATTAAAATTGAATATTTTATTTTCAGAACAAATCTATTATACGAGGCATGTTTTTTAAGTAAGTACCGTTTTGCGATTCCGCCGCCGCAGCGATACGGTCCGCGTTCCGCGCATGCGCGCTGGTATCCTACATCTCATGTCTACGCACTGACGCCATTACAGTCTGATTCTTCATTGTATACGTTGTTTACTGAGTGTTTAAGATGCCTCCGACAATCGTGAGTCCCGCCGATTGTGAAGTACGGGCTGTTATACGATTTCTTAGTGCTAAAGGCGTAAAAAACCGATCGATATTCATCGTGAGATCTGTGAAGTTTACGGACAAAACATTATGAGTGATGGAATGGTAAGGAAATGGGTGAGAGCATTTAAAGATGGCCGCACAAATGTGCATGATGAAGAACGGAGTGGGCGTCCTTCGGTCGTTAATGAAGATTTGGTGCAGAAAGTGGACGAAAAGGTGAGAGAAAACAGACGCTTTACAATTTCATCATTGTGCGACTGCTTTCCTCAATATTCTCGTAGTGTTTTGTATCGCATTGTGACCGAGAACTTGAATTACCGGAAATTGTGTTCACGTTGGGTTCCAAAAATGTTGACGGATTTGCACAAAACCCAACGTTTAGGCAGTGCATTGACTTTCCTTGAGCGGTACCACAATGAAGGTGAACATTTTTTAGATCAAATTGTTACTGGTGACGAAACATGGGTGGCCTACGTCATACCAGAATCGAAACAACAATCCATGGAATGGCGACATTCATCATCACCCAAAAAAGTGAAGTTTAAGCAAACAATTTCTGCCCGCAAAATCATGTGCACAGTTTTTTGGGACAGAAAAGGAGTATTGCTAGTGGAGTTTCTGCCTCGTAATGAGACAATCAATGCAGCGTCTTATTGTGAGACATTGAACAATCTGCGTCGTGCAATCCAGAACAAAAGACGTGGCAAGTTGAGTAAGGGTATCGTTTTGCTGCATGACAATGCCCGTCCACATGTGGCTAATCGGACCAAAGATCTCATCAAATCTTTTAAATGGGAAACTCTAGATCATCCTCCATACAGCCCTGATCTGGCGCCCAGCGACTACCATTTGTTCCTGCACTTGAAGAAGCACCTGGGTGGTCAGCGTCTTCAAGACGATAACGAAGTCAAAACATTTGTGATACAGTGGTTAACAAGTCAGGCGGCAGAATTTTATGAGGAGGGTATTCAAAAACTGGTGCCACGTTATGACAAGTGCCTCAATATTCACGGAAATTATGTAGAAAAGTAGATTAAGGTACAGGCTTTCATGTAAAAATAAAATTGTAGCGATATCTTTGCACGTCTTTTTTAATTCCAAAACGGTACTTACTTAAAAAACATGCCTCGTATATAATAATACATATTACAGTTATACGTAGTATGGTAGTAATAAATACAAAGATGAAATGTGCAAAGACAAAAAATAATTCTAATTTTTTTAATGACTATTCTTAGGATATGAGGCAATAGTGCTCATGCGGGATCACCGTAAAAGAACAGTACAATATAATATAATATCATACAGGAACATGCTTTATTTTTAATTTCTCAAAAATGTTTTTTCTAGATAACAGCTTGTGCGCCAACTTTCTTTAAGGACTCTATATCTGTGCACAAACAAATATTTATCAAGAGTATACATATATATTACCTCACATCCGTATGTGTTCAGTTTGCTACTCCTCGTATAACCCTTTTCAAGCACTCTTTTATATGGAGAACCTCATTCCTTTGGAATAATTTGCCCAGGACTGTGTTTCCTACCGAGTACAATTTACAACGTAAATCGCCTTTTCCGCACATGTGTCGCTCCTGTGGCTGTATATATATATATATATATATATATATATATATATATATATATATAGTCCTTGGCCAAATTATTAGACGCACTGCAAGATTTCATGTAAAATATTAATTACCGAGTGATATTGTACCGTTTTATTATTTTAAATTGATTTGTTTTTTATTTTTATATTATCCAATCAATTACCTATTTATTTGACATAAATAAAAAACAGCATTAATTTAGAAAAGCATAAGTTTATTAAGTTTTAAAGAAAAGTGAAATTAATGTTAGTAAAAGTCAATATTTAGTTGAGCCACCTTTAGCCGCTATCAAAGCTTTAATTCTGCGCGGCATGCTATCAATGCAAGATTGTACTGTCTCCTGCATTTGAGGATGATGATTCCACACATGTATAATCTTTTTCTAGGAGCTGGGTTTTGTTGGTAATCACATCTTTAGCCACTTCTCTTTTCATCAGCTCCCACGGGGTTCATATCAGGGCTATTACCCGGCCAATCCAACAGAGGGATATTTTTTTCTGCCAAAAAAGCTTTAACAGACCGAGCAGTGTGGCAGGGAGCTCCATCTTGCATGAAAGTGAATGGTTCCCCATTTGGAAACCATTCTCTGAGCTGCGGAATCAACCGATTTTGTAATACTTCTTTGTACTGATCTTGCCTCATTATTCCTTTGACGACGTACAGACGTCCAGTGCCCTTGCCGCTGATCACTGACCAAATCATCACTTTGGTGGGATGTTTTAACCGTCGGGACGACACAATCAGGATGAAACTTTTCTCCATGACGACGACGCACATACTGAGCTTTATTCTGCAAAATTTCGAATGTGCTTTCGTCACTGAAGCAGACCTGTCAAAAATAGGAAAAATATATAAACTTCCATGTTTATTTGCTTTATTTAACTGAAAATGATAATAATGTATCAATTATTGATTAAATTGCTGTATCTTACCGATCTCCAGAAGTCCACATCTTTGTCTTGCCATTGTTTGGCCCACTTCAGGCGCTTTGCTTTCATTGCAGCTGTTAACTTGGGCTTCCTGGCGGGGCGACAGGCCTTAAAATCTAATTCTTCCAATTTTCTTCGAACAGTGCGCTCAGAAGTATTTACGCTAGCATCCTGGAGTTGTGATTTTATTACCTTTGTGGTAGCAAATCTGTTTTCTACACAAATTTTCTTCAAACATCTCTCTGACCGTGGAGTGAAAATTGGTTTTCTACCGCATCTTTTCTTTCTTTTCGGGCTTAATTCCTTCCCTGACTCAATTTTCTTTTTTATGCGTCGTACACTAGCTTCAGAAACCTCCAATCTTCGTGATATTTCTCGGTTTGTAAATGTTTTCGCAATCACAAGGGCCTTCACTTCAGCTTTTTTTACGTGGTGAAAGATCGCCTTTTCTACCCATAATGAAAATAGTCCAATTACTTTTTTAAAACACTGCATACAAAATAAACTAATAACTGAGTAGTATAAAACTGTTAAACAAACAATCACAGTCCATAAAGCCACAGAAACCCGTCCGTACCTGACTCGATTCCGATCGCGACTGATACAGGTTTGTACTTATTTACGTTCATGTATCACTTTGTCAACACAGTGTTGCCATATGTCATAAATAAATACAAATATGTAGTCTACAACAATTCTTTTAAATAAAAATCAATAATATTGTAGTTTAAATATACCATTATTGCATAAAAACTCTTAAGAAACATAAAATTACTAAAAAAAATACAGTGCGTCTAATAATTTGGCCAGGGACTGTATATATATATATATATATATATATATATATATATATATATATATATATATATATATATATATATATATATATATATATACATATATATATATATATATATATATATATATATATATATATATATATATATATATATATATATATATTTGTTTTCAATTCTTGGGCTTTGGGTTTGTTTTATGAATATTTGGTGTTTAAAATGAAATTTAAATTGACGTTTCGCCCTTTGGTTTAGAGCATTTTCATTTTTTTCTTTATTTCTACAAATTATACAAAATATAAAAATATAATTTACATTTAGGTACACTAGTACAATACAAATCATTTAACACACACAACCATAAACTATTTACATAAATTCTTAGTTCTATCTTTAAAAATTAAAATCACATGGGACCTACCTTGAATCTCACATATTTTATTTATTACTGACAAGTCGTAGTGGCATTCTTATCGATGTAGATTTTATTTTGTATTATTGATCCGTATTTATTTTTTTTTTTTTGTTTTGAATATTAAGCAGGTAGTCTTTTTGTTAATATATTAAGGATGAGTATACACTTTAAAATATTACCTTATTAAATTTGTATAAATATGGCTAATTCCTTTTAGATCACTTTTTATCATTGACTGTAAATTTCTCATTTTTTTTTAATTTCGATCATTTCTTTTATTGCAAGTTTTCCAATATTAATGTCCCTGTTAAAAATCTTTGTTTCATTAAAGTTGAAATCATGTCCAAGTTCCGTTGTGTGTTTATGAAGTGCCGTTGTTGCATTTTTTGTATACTTGTGTCCGTTGAGTCTGTTTTTTAATAATTGGGTCGTCATACCAATATAATGCATTGGGCAATCTGCACAAGGTACCGAATAAACTACGTTGGATTGGTTCATAGTTAGTACCTGGCTTTTCAAATTTGTAAATAGTGAGCTTAGTTTGTTCTGCGTTTTGTGACAAACAGTTATGTCATATTTTTTTAGAGCGCCCCCTAGTTTTTCTGATAAATCGCGTGTATAAAGTAGTGGAAGAAATTTGTTCTGATTTTGTTCTGTGGTTTCCTCTTTTTTGATTTTTTTGTTATATAATTTGTATGTTCTTGTTTTTATTGTTTGGTTGATGTCTTTTTCTCTAAATCCATTTTGTATTAACACTGATTTCATTTGATTCAGTGCTTTCGGTCTTAAATTTGGTGAGGTCAGCGCTATTGCCCGGTCTGTTAAACCGACAATAACGCTTACTTTTTGTGCCTTTGTGTGATTAGAGTAGTATGTATATATATATATATATATATATATATATATATATATATATATATATATATATATATATACCATGTGTACAAGTATGAAATGCGGATTTCAGACAACAGATGGTGCACCAATGCAGTTTGTGCTATAAAGATTTAACAGGTGGGGAGTTCCGCACGCTGCGTCCATTTTTCGACTAGTAGAGAATGACAACCTTAATATAAACTGAAGTAATGGCACAAAGACCTCGACATATGTGAATACATGGGATAGAAAGAAGAAGATGATGTATAGTATCTAATACTTGGCTAGGATCGACAGAAAACGCGCATAAAACTCAAAGTACCTGTCGTATTACTAGCGGAAAGAATAAGTAGGATACAATAATTTGCATCTCTATTTCATGTAAGCCTAGTTTTAAATGCATACATGCCCTCTATTGAAGGCTGTTTAAAGCAGCAGACCGATAGACGAATTGCTCTAACAATTACTGTTAGGCAGAGCTTTATTCTAGGGTTTTATCCCAAGTATACTCGAGGTAGAAGACACGAAATTTAGCGTCATATAATTTCAAAATATAAATAAGGCAATGGAAAACTACCCGTAGTATCATGTCTAGTAAAGCCTTCTCATTTTAGGCGTTCGGAACCAATATTAAACTCTAGGTCCCTTGTGTCTATGAAGCATTTAAAAAGGCACCAACCACAGGCAACGGCGAGAGGGTTGTCTACGTCTGCACAGAGTACAAGTGTCAGACGCGCACGAGTGATAAATTGGAAAAATGTGTGCATAGTGTTGTGTTCAATATGTCGAAATTTATACTGAACAAAGAGCATTCGCTGACAGCATTAATTTTTTGCTGTTGACTCATACCGATTACTTCGAGAAGCTTATGGTGAACATGCTCCATCGCAAGATACGTGTGAACGATGGTTTCGGCATTTCAAAAGTGGTGACTTCGATGTTGCAGTACGAAGATGATTCGCAAACACTGTTCGCTGCTTGAAAAAAGGCCAGAATACCGAAAGAGGCAACACAAAGTCATTTTTCTTCATGACAATGCTCCATCACATACGGCAAAACCAGTTCGCGACACGTTCGAAGCACTCAGCTGGGAAGTTCTACCCCATGCGGCTTACTCACCAGACTTGGCTCCTTCCGATTAACACTTGTTTGCATCGATGGGTCTCGCACTTGCTGAGCAGCGCTTTGGTTCGTACGAAGACGCGAAAAAATGGCTCGATGAATGGTTCGCAGCAAAAGGGGAAGATTTTTACTGGCGTGGTATTCACAAATTGCCCGAAAGATGGGAAAAATGTATAACAAGCGATGGAGCATACTTTGAATAAAGCACTTTTTATCATTCTTCCGAATTTAACATGTTTTTTAGAAAATAAATCCGCATTTCATACTTGTACACCTGGTATATATATATATATATATATATATATATATATATATATATATATATATATATATATATATAAAATAAAGAGAGAGAAAGCAAAAGTTGCCGTATCTAACAAAATCCTAAGTTATGAAACTAGTTGGGGAACTCGGCAAAAAGGGCATCAGCAGATGTTCATACTATATTCATTTAGCCAATATTTCGGTCTTAGGTTGGGACCTTCATCAGGGCACAAATCTGGAAGCGCTGGATCCTGTTATTATCATTCGGTCTATCTGACATTAAGTTGTTCATACATCCAAAGTTCTGTACAATGTGTCTAGGGATAAGGCCTGTTGACCTGCACTTCAATAAAAAGTTCCTTCTACTGGTCATTTTTGCTAATTTTAGGTTAAACTTAGCCCAATTTCGGAAAAGGTTTGTTGTTTCCGCTCCATAGGCTAAATGAATATAGTATGAACATCTGCTGATGCCCTTTTTGCCGAGTTCCCCAACTAGTTTCATAACTTAGGATTTTATATATATACATATATATATATATATATATATATATATATATATATATATATATATATATATATATATATTTATATAATCCATAGTTTTACTTGTACTTGTATAAATTGTAAGTAGAATTAGAGCAAAAAAAAAAGATTTTTTGATAGTTATTCCTGAATCTCTTATAAAACTGGCAAAACAAATGCTTTCGCTTTGCACCCCATAAAGATGTTTTCTTCCTCGTAATATCTACCCTGCAACATTTGTTGTTTTTCAGAGGGAGTGCCGTATACAAAAGGGGGGCGAAACGAGCATCGCTATCTCTTTTTGATTTAAGGGAAAGAAGAAACGGGAGAAATATGTTTAATTTAATTTTAACAGCATCAATCCGGAAAAACAATTGTCGTACTGTTCTCCAGAATGATGGTTGAATTTCAGTTTGATTATGGAATCCAACGGTAAAGAAACGTTGCCAGAATATTAAATATTGACGTAATATAGTTCTAATAGTAGCGTGAGTGAGGAGGTCTATACATAAGCAAACATACTTGAGAGATCCTTTTGGCTAACCATATGTTAACCTCTGGATCATGTAAGCCAGACGAAGCCTATAATCTAACTTTCGACATCGCCAGATGTTACTCCCTCAGCTTGCTGTTTAAAGGTCTTGTTTTTTTTTTACTTTCCGTCGGCCGCGAACTCCGATGGGCTGCCAACCTTAATACCTAGTAACGTCTCGTTGGTACTGCGGAGCTATGTTTGACGGCGACGACGTTCGATTTTTTCAGTTCGGTTTCAGCCCTGCGAATTTTAAGAGTGCTATCTACCTCGCCTGCCTTCTTGTTCAACCGACGATTCACCAACAACATGCCGCCGCAATTTTCTGTCTGGGTAGGCTTCCAGTCCTTGAATGCGGACTTCAGGTTTTCGCTCCACCCATACGAGCAGGCGGTACCTTCATCGCTAGTATCTCGTGGTCCAAGCAGTTCCTCATTAACAGCCGTCCTCAGGTATTTGCCTTACCCGTAAAGGTGCTACGGCCTTCATAGTCAGCCTTTTATGGTCCAAGCAGCCTCCCTTGACTACCTTTTTTATAGAGATTTTGCCGATGTTTGCTGGCAAGCAGCATTAGGTGAAGTGTACTGAACCACCGGGGATCGAATCTGAGATGATGGGGTCGGTAAGGCGGAACCGTACCATGGACTTAAAGCTGTCACTAAACGTATTTTGGAGGCTCACATTTGAACGTAATACAGACATTATTACGACGTCGCACAGTGCGAAATTTAGGAAGTTTAGCGCAACTTTATTCAATTTTTGAAATACGTAAAATGCATAAGATTATTTATTATTTTGGTAGGTTAATATCCCACCTCTAAAACCTCATACTCAGTCTGGGGATTGACCCTGCGAAACAACTGCAAAATGCACCTGAAAGTTGCATTACTTATTCAATGATACTTTTTGCCTACAGAAAGCTATTCGATTTGTTTAAGTTAATAGAGTGGTACATACAAACGGCAAGTCAGTAGGCCATGATTTTTTCTTCATTTATTTTATAAGAAAATTGTCAATTATTGGCATTTAAATAATTGCAAAATCTTTTCTTACTCGTGTGTGATTTGTTCGTGAAAAAAGTGATTTTTAAGAATTAAGTAAAATTTACATTTTTAACTTCAGTGGAGACTTTAAAAAGTGATACTACATAATACCAGCTTGAAACGCACAAAATTTGAAAGGTTTTTTTTTTCCTCTGTTGGAAACACAAAAGATTTTCTGAGATATTTTGCGATCTTCTTTTAAATTAAACATTTTCCAGAATGACTTTGCAAATTTCATATAACTGCATATTCCAAAAGTGGAAGGAAGAACCGACATCGGGCGCCATCATTGGTTTTGTTTTGGAAAAAATAGGCTCACCAATGCTAACATCTGACGCTCTTTGCAGTTTAAAGGCAACTTTTCTTGCGCTGGTTTGTAAAATACAAAAAAGGTGGAGGGAATCCAGTCGAAATTTAGCATCATTTCTGAATAAAAATGCTAGCTGGCTTGAAAATAATGTAAAATTTTTAAATGCTGTAAGGGATGCATTACCTAGTGGATCGAGGACCAATGCAGGCAGACCAAAAAAAGAATTTAGGGATTGTCATCCTAAAGTGCAAAACAGAAAAGTGCATCATCTTTTGAAGTCCGGTAGTCAAGACGAGTTAGCCAAAGCAACTGCAACAAAGCTATACCAATCTGGAAAACGAAACTCTGCAGCGATTGTCAAGGAACTGGCATCTGGTTCTCCAGAAAGGGGTAGCAAAATCAAGAAGGCTCGAATGTCTTCTTCAAACAGCCCACGAAAATTAACTCCAGACCAGGCTCTGGCGCTACTTATTGATGCAAACTTATCGTCAAATCAGTACAACATTGTTCGAGATCAAGCAAAAAATCACCGTTGCACTTTGTATCCACCTTATTATGTTGTAAAAGAGGCAAAGAGGTTGTGCTATCCAAAGGACATAATAATAACTGAAGTTTTCAGCTGAAGTATCAGTTCAGTCGCTTATAAATCATACCGTAGCAAGACTTTGTACAGGGCTAGAAGGGATTCTTAGAACTTTATCAAACGTTAAAGCACTAAATATTATCGTAAAGTGGGGTTGTGATGGGGCGGAACAAGGTAATTATCGACAAAAGTATATGGACAAACATAGCTCTGATGATAGTATGTTTAGTGTATCAATGGTACTAATCCAAATGTGCTCCGTAAATGATAATGGTGATAATCAGTCAGTAATTTGGAAAAACCCTGCTTCTCTTTCCACACGGTACTGTAGCCTCATTAAGTTCGTTTTTGCCAAAGAAACAGTCAGTGTAATTACCTCAGAAGTAAACAAAGTGAAAGAATAAATATCTCAACTTACTCCAACCACTATACTTGTAGATGGCAAGCAATTTCAGGTTACAGCAAATATGAACTTTTGTATGATTGACGGTAAAGTATGCAATGCTGTATCATCCTGTGCATCATCACAAACATGCTACTTATGTGGGGCTAAATCTAGTGAAATGAACAACATCTGCGATATACCTCAAAAAAATATAAATGAATCCTTTTTATCCCTTGGACTATCACCCCTCCATGCATGGATAAGGTTTTTGGAATGTATTTTACATATATCGTACAAACTGGTTATTAAGGCATGGCAAGCTCGTGGAGCAGAAAATAAAAAAAAAGTTGCAGAGAAGAAAAAAGACATTCAACAAAAATTTAAAGAGGAGCTTGGCTTGCTTATAGATATGCCAAAACAGCAGACCGGAAACACAAACGATGGTAATACCGCGAGGAAATTCTTTAGAAATGCCGAAAAGTCTTCCGAAATAACTGGCGTTAATTTAGACTTGATCGAGCGTTTTCATGTGCTGTTAGAGTGCCTAAATTGTGGTCTTAAAATTGATTCAGAAAAGTTCGGCGAATATGCAAGAGAAACTTTGGAATTGTATTTGAAAGAATATTTCTGGTACTCAATGCCCTAAGTGTGCATAAAGTCCTTTGTCATGGAAAGGATATTATAGCCTCTTGCATTCTTCCGATCGGACAATTTTCTGAAGAAGCTCAGAAGGCAAGAAACAAAGACTGCAAAAAATATCGCGAACTTTTTACTAGAAAAACATCCCGAATTGACACAAATACGGATTTATTTAATCGACTGCTTATTTCATCGGATCCGTACATCGCTAGTCTTCGTAAAGCACCCAAAACCAAGCATAGTGAAGTTACGCCAGAAGTTTTAGAGTTGTTAGAAAGATTTGCAGACCCATGTAATGATTGCGAGTCTTCAGACGATTGCAATGAGTCTCGTTCTGAATAGATGTTCAAAATGTTGTTACAAAATGTATGTTTTTTTTTATAGGTTCTATAATAAAAAACCGGTCAAGTGCAATTTGAACTTGCACAATTAGTGTTCCGTACGTTGATTGTTTTTAAAATAAAAATTTTTGTTAGGGTGGTATAAAATGATCAATGACTTCACAAAACACACCCCAAATGAGTTTTCAACAAAGTTTGTTTCCAATCTTTACTGAAAACTGGTGACCTTGAAATTTTGTTTTTTTTTTTATATACCAAATAAATTATTTTCTTTTACTATTTTTTCGATTTTTCAGTTTTGCAATATTACTATTTTTTTAATTTTTATTTTTTTTTCTTTTGTTTTTTAAAAACTTTTTTGATTTTCCAAATTTTTATTAATTTTCATTTTTTTAAAGTTTTATAACGAATCGTCGATTTTTTCAAACTTTCGAAGTTTTTTTGAATTCTTATTGATTCTTCCCACTTTTGAAAATTTTTCAATTTGTAACAATTTTTTTCGATTTTTTTAATTATTTTTGATTTTGTTCAATTTTTTAAAATTTCTTCCCGATTTTCAGTTTTCCTTTCGAATTTTTCAGTTTTTAACTTTCAAATTACGTCTCAAATTACACAACTGATTTTTTCCATTTTTAACAATTTTTATCGATTTTTTAATATTTTTTGCGATTTTTTTGTTTTTATGATTTTTTATTTTTTTTTCGATGTTTGACGATTTTTAAGTTTTTTTTTTTTTAACGATTTTATTTGGATTTTTTTAAATTTTTTTCGGTTTTCAATTTTTTTTTTCTTTTACTATTTTTTCGATTTTTCAATTTTGCAATATTACTATTTTTCAATTTTTATTTTCTTTTGTTTTTTAAAAACTTTTTTGATTTTCCAAATTTTTATTAATATTCATTTTTTTTAAAGTTTTATAACGAATCGTCAATTTTGTCAAACTTTTGAAGTTTTTTTGAATTCTTATTGATTTTTTTCCACTTCTGACAATTTTTCAATTTGTAACAATTATTTTTTGATTTTGTTCAATTTTTGTTAATTTTTTCCCGATTTTCAGATTTCCCTTCCCTGAAAACTGGTGACCTTGAAATTTTGTTTTTTTTTTACATACCAAATAAATTATTAAAGGTAATGCACTCGTGATAATTTTCGTTCAATCTATACCCCGTGGAGAATATTCCAGAATTTTTTCAAAATTTTTTGATCAGTACTTTTCGAGATAAGGTAGGAGACAGCGATTTTTTAAAAGTAATACGAAGAAAAGTGTGCGCAAGTATTACATTATATATATATTTTTTTACTCGTGTTTTCACAAGCTTTCATTTGACACCACACTCGATGACCTAGTAAAAAAAAAATTTTTCACTTCCGATTTCACCCCTCAAAACGAACCCCTTAAGTCAAAATTTATGTTACGGTGGTATAAAATGATCAGTGACTTCACAAAACACACCCCAAATGAGTTTTCAACAAAGTTTGTTTCCAATCTTTACTGAAATCTGATGACCTTGAAATTTTTGTTTTTTTTATATACCATATAAATTATTAAAGGTAATGCACTCGTGATAATTTTCGTTCAATCTACACCCCGTGGAGAATATTCCAGAATTTTTTTCGAAATTTTTTGATAAGTACTTTTCGAGATAAGGCCCGGGACAGCGATTTTTCGCGAATTTTTAAAAATAATACAAAGAAAAGTGCGCGCAAGTATAATATTATATATATATTTTTTACTCGTGTTTTCACAAGCTTTAATTTGACACCACACTCGATGACCTAGTAAAAAAATTTTTTTTTCACTTCCGACTTCACCCCCCAAAACTAACCCCTTAAGTCAAAATTTAATTCTCAAGACTACGTGGCTCTGATGAGGCCATCAATTCCTATATTATTACCAAATTTCACCTTTCTATGTCAAATAGTTTCGGAGAAAATCGGGTGTGACAGACAGACAGACAGACAGACAGACAGACAGACACCGAAGTGATCTTATAAGTGTTCCGTACGGAACACTAAAAACACAAATAAACTGAAAAACTTTAAATAAAACACATTAATTTTTATTAAAAATTTTAAAAAAAAACCGACAAATAGAACTGTTCTACTGGTTTAAATAATTAAGTTCCGGTAAACTCAAGAAATTTCGCACTGTGCGTCGCCAGAAAGCTCATTTAGGTCAACAAGATAGATTTTAAATGACGTCGTCAGTACATCTGAGTCATCATTATAATATGACAAAAGAATTTAAAAGAAGTATATAAAATTTTAAAGTTAAAAAAGATATTAAAAGAAAATTAATTTAAATAAGTGCCGAGTAACTATGTCAATGCAGATACTTCGTTTAGTGCTGACTTAAAAGTGGATAAAGTTAACTAAATTAAAAAGTTCTTTATTAAGTTTGACGGAGCCTGTTTTCCATAAATTTCTCGCACTTTTCATAATCATATTTTTTTCTATTTTCAAAAGAATAATTATATTTCTTTTTTTATATAAGTATCTCAGTAGGGTATTTAAGTTATGAATATTAAAAACATATAGAGTTGATTATAAAATCTCTGTGCAGCTTGGGCCAAATAACACATGTCCTGCAATTAATCTGTCAAGTATATATAACGATATAATAAATTCCTATATATTTAAAATTCGTAAAACCGATAGCAAACACAACCAAACTGATCAAGTCATATTTTGATTACTTTATTTCTTGAATTTAACCAAATATTTGACTTTTTTCAGTGGAGGATTGGAATAATTTTCCTTCTGACTTTTATATCAAGCTCGTCATTATTACTGAGGCAGGCTCAATACACCTTAAATAGAATAAATATAGCTCCCAAATATACTCTGCGATTGCATTTTTATCTTACTTTTACAAAATAAAATATTGTGATATAGGATTTTTTGATGGGTCTAGCACACTTGCTACAGGGAAATCCCTATAGCGTTACAGGAGCGACACATGTGCGGACAAAGCGATTCACGTTGGTCTTAAATCGCTGTAAATTGTACTCGGTGGGAAACACAGTCCTGGGCAAATTATTCCAAAGGGATGATGTTCTCCATATAAAAGACTGCCTGAAAAGCGTTTGTACGAGGAGTAACAAGTTGAATCTCATACAGATGTGAAGTATTAGCGCGACGTATACTTCTAACATGCACCGCTCAGGGAAGAATTAAGTGAGCTACATCTATTGAACACTTTCCCTGAAAATACTTGTAGAATAGACTCAAGTCCTTAACAGTTCTTCGACGTTCCAACGAATCATGGCCACCGGCCAGTTCCCGGTCTCCAATTAACAGCTCCAGTATATATGCAGTATATGTTTGGGAGCAGAGCCCCAAACATGGGACCAGTATTCTATAGTTGGTCGAATTTGAGCTTTGTACCGAATTAACAGTTGTTATGTAAAGCTTTCTGGTTCCAAATAATATTCCCAACTTTTGAGAAGCTCTCCTTGCTATCTCTGCGACATGTTCATGCTAGGATATATTTGCTCCCAAATTAACGCCCAACAAATTAAGTGACGATGTTAGAGGAATGGAGTGCCCCGACATAATCATGTCGGGTTCAGCAACGTTAACTTTTTTAGAAAAAAAAACTGCCGCTTGAGTTTTTGTAGCGTTAAATTCCACTTGGTTACTACCACCCCAAAATAGAATTTCTTCCAGGTCTTTGCTAGGTTGCATGACTTCCTGCTGTCTGCGGATATTTGTCTGAGTAGACCATGTTCCAGAATTCAAAGTGAATGAAGAGATAAGCATACTGTCATCTGAAAAGCTGTAGATTACAAAATGTCTTCAAAATTTTTTCATCAGTACTTTTTGAGATAAGGGGGGGCAGCGATTTTTGGCAATTTTTTAAAAATAATACAAAGAAAAGTGTGCGCAAGTAATACATCATGCATATTTTTGAATTTGTGTTTTTACAAACTTTTATTTGACACCCCATTCAATGACCTGGTAAATTTTTTTTTTCACTTTCGATTTCATCCCCCTTAAGCCAAAATTTATCTTTCAAAACCACACGGCTCTAATGGGGCCATCAATTCCTATATTTGTGCCAAATTTTAACGTCCTATGTCAAATAGTTTCTGAGAAAATCGGGTGTGACAGACGGACAGACACAGAAGTGATCTTATAAGTGTTCTCTACGGAACATTAATTGTTGAATATCCAAAATATGGCAAATACGCTGTGATAAATATCTCCGAAAATTGAGGCCACAAAGAAACTCTTCCTACAAAAGTTGTAGGTTTTTAGGCTAGAATAAGATAATCAGAGAAAATTTTTGGTTATATTAGGAAATTAAATTTTTACTTTAGTTTTTCTGAAATTTTTTGAAATCCATTTTCAGATTTGGGTCGGTATTGAGCCCAAATCACCAGAATTTCTTAATATGCCACTCAAAATTCACAACTACATATCATAAGCTTTAATCTGGATCAGATTGTGTCCTCATAAATTACGTCAATTTATGGACTAATAGGGGGGGTCCGATTGACAAAGACTGACCCATATATATATATATATATATATATATATATATATATATATATATATATATATATATATATATATATATATATATATATATATATATATATATATATCTCCATTCGTTTCCTCAGTCTTGAGGGTCGTGATCTCTATGGAATGACTTCACTATTCTGTTCACTATTTCTCTCCATTTCTCTCGATCTTCTGCCAAGTGCAACGATACATGGAGTGGTTGATCCATAACTTGTTTTATTTGATCTGACCATCTTGTTGGCGAACGGCCTCTCCTCCCTTTTTACCCTGGACCTCTCCCATTATTATTAGCCGGTCTACATTATTGCCTGGCCTTCTAGCTACATGTCCAAAATACTGAAGAATTCTTTTCATGCATAGTGATGATAACCTTACAGTTACATTTAGTTCATTCAGTATAGATTGATTAGTTCTTCTGGCGGTCCAGGATATTCTCAACATCCTCCTATAACACCACATTTCAAAGGAATCAATAGATTTACGTTCCTTTACTCTAAGTGTCCAGGATTCTACACCATATGAAAATATTGGAAATACTAAGGTCTGTACGAGATTTAATTTCGTTCCTTTAGTTATGTATGGACTTTTCCATATCTTAGTAAGTCTCGTCATAGCATTTCTTGCTAGGGATATTCTTCTTTTTATTTCATTCTCGCATCCTCCCATACTACTTACGGATGATCCTAGATATACAAACGTTGTTACTCTCTCAATGCCATTGAGTAAGTCGGATCTTACTATTTGGTCAGACTTATCGACTATCATCAGCTTCGTTTTGTCCTTATTTATGGTCAGACCTAGTTTCTCACTTTCTTGCTCTATTCGATTTAAAAGTGTAGCCATCTCTTCCTCGGTCGCTGCAAATATGGTGGTATCATCAGCGTAATGCAAGTTGTTTATTCGCTCACCTCCTATCAGGATTCCACCATCCCATTCATTCAGCGCATTTCTCATTATAAATTCACTATAAACATAATGTAGGAGACAGAACACAGCCGTCTTACACCTCGGCGAGGATGAAACTGATCGGATATTGTATTGTCTATTCTCACCACTGCAGTGCTGTCCAAGTAGAGGGTTTTTAATCAGTTTAATCAGATGATAAGGAACACCCATTTGCTCTAGTACCTCCCAAAGCTTTTTCCAGTTGACAAAATCAAAAGCCTTATTATAGTCTATGAAGCACATTACCATAGACACATTATACTCTCTACATTTCTCTATCAATTGTCTTATGTTAACAATCTGATTTCTTGTGCCTCGTCCTTTAACGAATCCCGCTTGTTCTCTAGAGATTTGTTGGTCAACATAATATCTTAAACGATTATTTATGATATGTAGCATTTACCTTACTTGGATGTGATAATAGAGATAATGTACGATAATTACTACATTTACGGGTAGAGCCTTTCTTATGTAGTGGTATTATTATAGAGGTCGTCCAATCTTTCGGCCATATTCCAGTTTTCCAGATGTTATTACATATTTTATAGATCATCCCCACTGTGTCATGATCTGGTTCCTTAAGAATATCTCCCGTGATGTCATCGTAGCCAGGTGCCTTATTGCTTTTCAGTTTCTCAACAGCATCCTCTACTTCACTCCTCATTATTTCAGGTTCTTGCTGCGTGGTATTGATCTATTGGTGTATGTCTTGTTCTTGTGCATCATAATAAAGATCTTCACAATATTCTCTCCATCTGTCTATTATTCTTTCTTTCTCTGTAAGCAGTGTTCCATTTTTAGCCTCGATTGCCCAAGTTTGAGGTTTGAAATCCTTATCTATCTCTTTAATTTTTTTAAAAAGATCTTTAACTTGATTTTTCTCTGCATATGCTTGTACTTCTTTACATTGGTTATTGAGATATGTATTCTTATCTTGTCTACAGTTCTTCTGTATAAGTCGATTTAAATCTTGGTACTCTTTTATCTGCTGATCATCGTTTAGTCCAGTTTTCTTTACGTTTTTCCTATGCTCTATAAGTTGCCATGTTTCTGCAGACATCCAAGATTTTTTAATACCTTTTCTTACTCTTCGGGATGCTATTTCTTCGTGGGCATCTTTTATCGATGTTTTCACTTTGTTCCACATCTCTTCATATATATATATATATATATATATATATATATATATATATATATATATATATATATATATATATATATATATATCCTGAATTCTTATTTTGTAAGGCGTGCTGAGCAATACATAATTTCTCTTTTTATTATTTGTGATGAAAATATTAATTGTATCTCGAAATTGGCCCATTTCCCGATTTTAAACAGTTATCATAAAGACTGTGTATATATTTGACAATAACCTTGACCTAGAAACATAATTCGGCCAGCGCTCCTAAATTAAACCCCGTCATCTTTATAACTCTATCGCGCCTATCGGGAGCGAGTTAGTTTCGGAAACGGATCTGACCGACCGGAAGTCGGAAGTCGAGCGTCATCCGTCAAAGAAACGGAAGTCGTCAGATTTGCCACGATTTAGTTTATGAGCTTAAATGTCTTTGCTGGCTTTGCCGTTCCATAATTGTTTCGTCGATATCGAGTTTTATGTGCTGACTGCTAGGGTTTGCATTTATAGTGCAAACAAGACACCGTTCTTTTATTTCAAAGTAATCTGAGTTGAATGTCTTGTTTGCATTTAGCAGTGTTATCGAAACATATATTTTACTAAATTTAGTGTTTGTGCATTTATTTGGAAAATAAGCTAAGTGCAGAAAATAGAGATTAGAAATCTTTGCTTAGCTTTACTAAGATATTGAAGCATTTTGTCAATATTTTGTAGGTGGATCATTCTACAGATGTTCGATATTTCATTGAAATTCACGTCTCCGATTTTGAAAAAAATTGTGTTGGTTCAGCTTAGTTTAAGAACCACAAAAACAAAATTTGACCGAAAAATGTTGATTTTTGGCTGAGATCAGATCAGCGTTAAAATTAAAAAATTTTGAACAGATTATTCTTCAAAAAATCGTAAAAACGTGAAAAAAGGTTATACGGACTTCGCAATGGGTGCTTTAAAAAGGTCGCATCGACTACTTTCCACTTAATTCTCAATTTTTTCAGAATTTTATGTTTCTAAGCCTAGTTGACCTAGTAAACTGCCAAACTACAAACATAAAGGGCGTCAACCAACAGAGCAATTAATTTTTGTTGGTAACGTATGATAGGGTATTGTGCTGTTATGTCATGTCATCAGCACCAGGTATCATGCTTGTCACTGTCACCGTACCACCCTACAACTGAGCCAACTTCTCTTCCAATATTTCTCATCCACCGTTACTCTTCGCCATCCTATTGTCTTTATGGCTCTCGTATTTATACATACGTGGATTTCACAAGTCGACTTCCTGTGTATGGGAAGTCGTCCCCTGTTTCACCTGCTGGACTTTTTCCCTTACTCCTTTTCTTTTCTATCCTATTCCTTAATATGCAAAATCGCCAAACCCAGGCTCTGAACAAATTCACTTTTGTAGGTTTTATGGTAAATGCCATCTGAGATACTATTAACACATCAGAAATACGGGCCTTAGCATTTTTACAAGGTTTCCGGGGCACTTTCAGTGCATGCTGTTTCTTCTGAACTAACCGGAACCGTGGATGATACTTCAAAGGACACAACGATCTAGTTTAACTTCTCAAGAAGGGTTTCTTCAGCGAGTAAGTGCGTTCATTGCTTTCTCATGCGTGGCTAGAATTTAAATCTGATGTTGTGATAGTTACATTCTCACAGAGAGAAGAAAAACCGCTTCTCGAAATGTTAGATGCCTGAAGGATAATAGATCAGACTTAACCCACACACAAAAATTCATCATGGACTGACCCATCTCTTATGCAAATTTTCACAAATAAATAATTGTTGATTTATTATTTTTTTGTGATAGTGTTACAGCAAAAATAATTATTATCACTCAGTGGACTGGGAATATGTCTTTGGTAGTATTGCGGATGTAAATGCTGCAAAGTCTGTCTTCGATGAAGTTTTGTATGCTGGTATTAGTCTGTATGTCCCTGTGGTTCGTTCCAAAAATCCGAAGTTCCCGAAGTGGTTTTCTGATGAACTTAAAGATCTTATCTTAAAAAAGAAGTTGTGTCATAAAAAATAAAAAAAAACCCGTCGGTGAGAAACTTATCGGAAGTTTTCGGAGTTAAGAACCCAATCCAATATCTTAAAGAGCAACTGCTACTTGCAGTATGTTAAAAATATTGAGACAAATTTAAAGCATAACACCAAACAATTTTGGAATTTCATTAACAGTAAAAAGAGGGGCAAGTCCACCCCTACCTTAATAAATCTAGACGAGCTAACAGGGACGGATGGACAGACTATTGTGGAAATTTTTGAGTCTCATTTTCAGGGTGTTTATAGGTCGGATACTGACGGTGGTGAGCCTGGGCTTGAGGATGGTGGGGATAGTGGTGGATCATTCTCCTCTGTTGAGATCTCCCTGGGGGAGGTGTTTGACTGTATGTCCAAACTTGACATAAATAAGGGACCGGGTCCTGATGGTATATCTCCCAGATTTTTGGTTGACTGTGTCTATGCTTTGACCGAACCGCTCCATATGCTTTTTAAAATGTCCCTAGAGAGCGGTGTTTTTCCTGACCAGTGGAAATATAGTTTCATTTCTCCATATTTAAGTCCGGCGACAAATCAGACGCTAAAAATTATCGACCTATTTCCATTCTAAGTTCTATTCCAAAAGTATTCGAAAAAATTGTTTGTGACAAATTAAAACCATTCATAAAACCTTTTTTGGTTCCGGAACAGCACGGTTTCGTTGGTGGCAGATCGACGGTTACAAACTTAATCTTGTTGGTTCAAAGTACTATTGATGTAATGGAGGCGGGTGGTCAGGTTGACGTGGTTTATACGGATTTCAGCAAGGCCTTCGACACAGTAAACCACGATATCCTGATAGGGAAGTTAAGAGGTTATGGGTTTTGTGGATCACTACTGAATTGGTTGACCTGCTACCTTACATACAGGAAACAGTTTGTTAAAGTAAAGGGCTTTGTGTCGAGTGAGGTATCTGTTGCATCGGGTGTACCGCAGGGTAGCCACCTGGGCCCGTTGCTGTTTAATATATTTATTAACGACCTACGAAAGATGATTCTATTTTCAAGGCCCTTGTTTTTTGCAGATGACTTGAAATTGTCTATGGCAATTTATTCTGTTGACGATGCTATGAGACTGCAGGGAAACTTGGATATGGTGAGTGAGTGGTGGTGCAGGAGAAACAAAATGAAACTAAATATTAAAAAATGTAAGATTATGTCGTTCTTTCGAGTGAAAGTTCCGCTTTTGTATGACTACAGTATAATTGTCTTCTCGAAAGAGTCTCCTCATTGTGTGACTTGGGTATTTATTTGGACACTAAGCTTGATTTTCATGTTCATTATGACTTTATTACTAACAAATGTATTAAACTCCTTGGCTTAGTCTGTAGGAATACTGGGGATTTCCAGACCGTAGATAGCGTGAATATTTTGTACAAGGCCTTGGTGAGATCTTCTTTGGAGTATCTGTCATGTGTATGGTCGCCATCGTATGCTCTGCATATTGAGGGTGTTGAAAGGGTACAGAGGAAGTATGCTAGATATGTCTCTTGCAAATTTAAGTGGAACATCACTGCCTATGGGGACCAGCTACGAAGACTTCAGCTGCAATCACTTTCAAGACGTAGGAAAGTTGCTGATATATGTTTCTTATTTCGACTTGTAAATGGTCATATAGACTGCTCTGATCTCTTGAGTCTGATAAATTTTCATGTTCCACCAAGATCAACAAGGAACCACGTACTCTTTGCCCCGAGGTACCACGGATGTAACTATGGCCTATTCTCGCCGATCAATAGAATCACTAATGGTGCCAGTGAAGCGGATCTTGATTTTTTTAATCTCTCTTTAAAACGTTTAAAAGAAAAAAAACTGTTGACAGTCCACTGAGTTTTTGAAATGATAATTACTGGTGTTGTTATTGTATTGTTATAACTTTACTATATTATTGAAATTTTTCTGTAAATACTATGTACAAAATGGGTCTGCCCGTAAATAAATAAATAAATAAATAAGTAAATAAATAAATAAATAAAACTCGTGAACCTAAACGATTCTTTACGGGACAGAAGCTTTGTGATCTAGTCTGCAAAATGTTTGCAGAATTTATAAATAACTATTATTGCGCTAGTGTAGAAAACAACTATTACTGCACCAAGTGCAGAAAATACAGTTTTTCGTAGGAGTCCACTTGATAGTAGCAGGCTATCAGAAAATTTTGATACAACAAATAGTTATTTATTTGGTTATCATGTTTTATAAAAATGAATTTTTATGCACTCCATTTGGAATTTACACGTATGGAGTCCGGCAAGTGCTACTATTGCAGTGCGTCTTCCTGCAGCTTACTTACACTACCTCTAATTATTACTTTCTAAATTTAACATGTAAATAACTATTTGCTAATAGTATATTGTTTTAGTACGAGTATTATTGACACTTGCTAGAATTCCTTGCACTACTCAGGAATTTGATAGTTTTTAGTGTCTTTTTTTAAACAATCTTAGGTTAAATGTCGATATTTATTCATTTTATAGGTAGAGTATATTTTAAAAAGAGATTTAAAAGCTTTAAGAACAATATTTATGCCTCTTAAGTTCAAAACTTGTTTTTTTTATAGGCAGTTCAGAAACTTTCATAGGATATCAATTTTTCAAAAGTTTTCCAAAGGATATTACACTAATCTCTTGTTTCTTGGAGTTTTTATGGAAATTTGGCAAATAAATCTTGTTATAATCGAGTCATTTAGTAGACCTTTTAGTTATTTAGGAAAGTCATTTTTCTTTTACACGAGGGAAACCCACACGACTGGTGCGGTTGAATTATTCATCCATCCATGTTACAATGTTAACGGTTTGTAAATCATTTATGGTGTCTAAAATGTTATCTAAAATTAGTTATTACTATCATTGCTAAGGGAAGTATTGATTCGTGAAAGATGATATTGGTTCTTAAATCACAACAAGACGATTTTTTCATTTTCTTCGGTTTGTTTCCCGTTAAATTGTTTACCCCTTGACATGATAACTCTCGAAGGAAATAATATAACGATTTCAAATTTGATACACAGGTTACAGTTGAAGTATGAAATGAAAGGGAGCAAAAGTGTATAGTCGACGACATTCTAATAAGTCGGGTGTATCGCCTTAGCTGCGATAAACTTTTCTGATGTTGTTCTTGTTAAAGTTGCAGTCAGCATGAATTTAATTAATATCACGTCGGACAATTGAAAAAGTCTAATAGACTTTTTATGTTCGAGATAGAGAACCAACTATAATTTCCAGTGGCAAGCAACCATCTAAATATTTTGAGAAAAAAACTCGTTCAGAATCCTTACATATTAAAAATATTAGTGTGTTCAAACTGCAAATATTACTTTTAAAATTGTTCAAAAAATGTTTAGAGCACGCTGATAAAAGCAAAAATAACATTTTTCATATGCCATGGAATAATGATTGGATTGTTTTATTTTATGATGTAATAGACATAATATTTAAATATGAGTAGTAGCCATTATTTTTGCTTTAACGAATAGGAATATACTGAATACTTTAGTAAAACCGAGGCAGAAAAGCTCTAATTTATTTAATATTTGTAAAATATTCTTGTAAATGTCTCTAAATATTTTTGGATGTTAAAAATGAATGCAGCATTATTATGTCAATGTAAATTTTTTTAAAATTTTCAATAGTGTCAAAAAATTTTATTGTACATATAATAATGGAAGCCAAAAAGCGTTTTGCGAGCTTTTTAAATCCTCAGGCGAAGAAAATGGTGTTTAATTTAATAAGCTACTTTGAAAAGGAACAAAGAAAATCTACCAAAGACACTAAGTTAATAAATCCGAAGTCCATCCAGAAACAGGTATCGGAAATTTTAAATTTAAGTATTAGAACCATACAAAGGATTGTTAGTGAAGATCGCGGCGGTATAACCGCGAAAAAATGTAAAAAAAGGAAGCGAATTCACGAAAATGGATGTGAGAAATTTGATTTACGACATGTATAAATCTAACATGAACATAACTCTTACGACTTTAAAAGATACTTTACGAGATAAAAAGATTTTAGAAATTGGACTAAAGTCTTTGTCAAAATTAAAAAAAAAACATTTGAGATTTCGATATAAAAAAGACTGCAACCGAAGATATGTGTCTGAACTTCCCAATATTGCCAGTCAACGAGTAACATTTTTAAGAAAGTATGTTGAAAATTTAAATTCACAGTTTAGAAAAGTAATTTTTTTGGATGAAACATGAGTTTTTTCAAGCGGAAGTGGGTCCAAATGCTGGCAAGATAATTCAGCTAAATCAATCAAAAGGCAATTCTGGAAAGAGGTTTATTATTTTGCATGCTGGTTCATACACCAGATTTGTACCTGGGGCCAGTTTAATATTTTCAACTACATCGAAAAGCGCCGATTACTACGACAGCATGAAATATTCGAAAAGTGACTAGAAGAAATGCTTATTCCAAATTTAGATCGACCCTCATTAATCGTTTTGGACAATGCTTCATATCATTCTAGAATTTTGAGTAAACAACCAAATTCATCGTGGAAAAAAAAATATTTCAATGGTTAGTAGAGCAAAATCAAAACCTTTCTTCAAGTTTATTAAAAACAGAATTATTCTTAATGGCAAAGACTTTTAGAAAACCTAAAATATACGCGGTTGATGAAATTTTTATGGAACAGGGTCATGAGGTTTTGCGTTTGCCACCTTACCATTGCCAATTTAATGGAATAGAATTAATATGGGCAGGAGCAAAATCCTATTATGAAAAGTATATTACTGAAGGATCTACATCACGAACTTGAAATGGTATGGCAAGATTCTGTAGACCATATTACCGAAGAGTACTGTAAAAAAGTAGTAGAGCGTACAGAAAAAATAATTTTGGAATGGTGGGAACGCATATTTTTGGCAACCCTAATTTAGACGACATCAAATTCCAGCAAGATAATGCACCTTGTCATAAATCAGCGGCTACGATGCGCTAGTTTAGAGACAATAACATTGTCTTGTTGGATTGGCCGGCGCAGTCTCCAGATCTAAACCCTATCGAGCATCTTTGGGGTATTCTAAAGCGCAATATACGGGAGCTTAGCATAACATCAAAAGCAGCGCTAAAAAGCGCTTTGATGGATGAGTGGGATGCCATAAGTACAACTGAATGTACTAGGCTTGTACGCAGCATGCCCCAAAGAATTGCTGCTGTAATTAAAGCTAAGGGCGGACACACCAAATATTAATTTATTTCATTATTTTACCTCATTATACAATTTTACAAAACATACGAATTTAATTTTTTACCCTCAAACACAACAAATGAAGTAAATTGTAGGGTTCCGTAATACTTTTGGCCAAGGCTGTAGTTAATTCTAATTTCAATCCTTACCTAATTTTGAATAAAAAAAGCTTTGTATTCACTTATCATATTTTGATGTTTTTTAAACTTGATGTGAAGTGTTGCTAATTTTAAAACAACCTGTTGTTAACTGTATTTTATTGAATGCTGAACGCAACCCTTTATGAGCAATTCCTTAAATTTTGAACAACTGGTAAATTAAGTTTGATAAATGCCAAATCTTCTTCGCACCCATTATGGAGAACTCTGCTTTTTTCGATTTAATTCAGAACATGAAATGACATCTGACCCGACTTATTAGAATGCCGTCGACTATACACTCATAATCTAATAAATTATGACGATCATTTTGGTATCATGTACAGTGTATTAAATCGTGATAAGTATTTTTTACTGAGATCTCTAAAAATTAAAGATACATAAAGAACGTGTACAGGGTGGTCCAAATTGGACACTTTTAAAGGTAAACCCCTTTATCTAAAGGAGATAGACAAAAACTGATGTCGGTGTCTGAGGTTCAATTTTTATAATGGTGAAAACCGCATATCTGAAACGGTAGTAGATATCGATATGCGGTTTTCACCATTGAGTTTATTATAAAAATTGAGCCTCAGACACCGACATCAGTTTTCGTCTTTCTCCTTTAGATAAAGGGGTTTACCTTTAAAAGTGTCCAATTTGGACCACCCTGTAGACGTTCCTTATGTATCTTTAATTTTTAGAGATCTCAGTAAAAAAATGCTTATTTACGATTTAATACACTGTACATGATACCAAAATGAGCGTCATAATTTATTAGATTATGAGTGTATAGTCGACAGCATTCTAATAAGTCGGGTCAGACGTCATTTCATTTTCTGAATTAAATCGAAAAAAAGCAGAGTTCTCCATCATGTGTCCCAAGAAAATTTGGCCTTTGTCAAATTTACTTTACCAGTTGACAAATTTGTTATTGGTATGTTCAAAATTTAAAGAATTGCCCTTAAAGGATTGCGTTCAGCATTCAATAAAATACAGTTAACAACAGGTTAAATTTTAAAATTAGCAACACTTCACACCAAGTTTAAAAAACAGCAAAACATGATAAGTAAGTACATGGCTTTTTTTTAATCAAAGTTAGGTAAGGATTGAAATTAAAATGAACTATGTATTTTAAACAGAATGAAAGGGAACGTACATAAATATAAAAAAAAAACGATCTTCTACTAAAATATACCTACCTAGGAATATTATATATTCGATTATGTATGCTGAAAGAGTATGAAACAAGTTTAGTAAATAGAAATCGGAAGTTTCTTCCCGTTTGTTCTTAATGACATGTTTCACAAAATATTTTGACAAGAATTTTTAAGGCGATTTTCTAAACGGTTGCGGAAGGGACGCCTTGAATCCTATTTCCTACATATCGAATTATCTTATTATGTATAACATACCTATAGGGTAGTCCACGTAAAATAAAAGATTGCACTGTACATATACCTTATCTCGAAAAGTTCTAAATACTTATATGAACAGTTTATAGCAGATTAATAGCATTTAGCATACTTATTTGAGGAAAGAATGACTCTTTTGATGAGGTTTACCTTTAAAAGTGTCCAATTTGGACCACCCTGTACGATGTATTAAATCGTGATAAGCATCTTTTTACTTAGATCTCTAAAAATTAAAGATACATAAGGAACGTGTACAGCTGTATTCACTAAAAAGATCTACAAGTTGTGATGCAATCTACAACTTTTGACTGTTCAGTTGACTTTTATTTTTGATAATTTAATATTTTGTATTATAAAAAACACCGTACAAAAGATTTTATAAGAATTTTTAATACAAAAATCCAGAATAAAGATTTTTTAAACAGGTGGGAAGTTTTGATTTATTCATTTGATCAATTATTTATTTTACAAATATTTTAAATTTATAATAAAAGACTGTTTTTTAGTCAATTTCCACTGGTTTATTTAAATTGCGATGACGCGTTTCGCTGTCGATGCAGCTTCTTCAGATCTACATTTTACACTGTCAAGTTAGGTTTTTTCGGTTTTCTTTATTGAATTTAAGTTAGGCTATGCCTCTTACTTACATTTATGACAGATTATATTCCTATACTACTTAACCTAGGTTCTATACAGTAATCCTAATTAACTTAACCTAGGACATTGGAATTTTAAAATACATTTGTTGACTAATCTAACTTAACTAGAGCTTAATTCTAAACTAATCTAGAACTTAAATCTAAACTTAATCTAGGTTACAATCTTCATGGGGGTGGGGGAGGGCCATCGTCTTCGTCGGATATGGGGTCAGAAGGTCTTGGATAGTGATGGCGGGCACGTGGAATGCGCTCCTTATGGTGGCGTTTGGGTGTTGTAGCGCCTTTGCGAAGAACTTGATGTTGGTGGACCTCATGTGTGCCTTGATTGTTGGCACACCGAGGTCTCTATGCAATTGACGGTTTCGGACGAACCATGGGGCTCCCGTGATCATCCTCAGGGCTTTGTTCTGTACTGCCTGAAGTTGAGCTCTGCGTGTCTTGGTGAGTTTAGACCAAGTAGGGCAGGCGTGTGTGAGTCCTGCCCTCACGATGGTTTTATAAATTAGCAGCTTGATCAAGTTAGGTTTAATATTCACAGTTTTATATAATTTCTTAATTATAATATTACACCTAATTAAATTACATTGATAGTATTGGAAAATCCACACAGATTTGGGGAGAATAAATTCAATAATGGTGAATTGCTTAAATCTACCTGGTCGTTGAGTAAAGTACCTGTAGTCCTTAATCGATTTATTTGCATAGTCTCTAAAAGGTTTAGTTTTAAAACCTTTTTGTTGGGTGTGTAAAATTTTGAAATTCTTGTTAAATGTGTGATTTTCTGTTAATAGATGATTAGCATATGTTGAATTAGATTTTCTATGGATGAAACTTTTTTCGTGTTCTGTAATTCTTTGTCTAAATGTACGTAAAGTTTGTCCGATGTATGTTTTTAGGACATGACCCACATGTTAATTGATAAACCCCTGATTTATTGTCTTTATTGATTTGTGGTTTGTAGTTTTTAAGGTATTTCCCTATAGTATTGTTAGTCTTGTAAGCTATGTTGATATTTTTTTGATTTAAAAATTTCCCCAGTTTTTCCGTTGGTTTGCCGAAATAGGTTAAGCATTTAAAAGTGGTATTTCTGTCCTTAAAACGTGGGTATATTTCTGAGATAGCCTTGTTTCTAAGAATAACCGTTGTTAACGGCTACTTGTTTTATGTAGTTTAATACTTTAGTAAAATTTTCTTCTGATAAGGGGATATTAGTGAGTCTATGTATAAAACTATGATAAGCGGCAAGTTTATGATGGTTAGGGTGGTGAGAACTATTGTGAATTGTGGTATCTGTATGACAAGGTTTGTGATATATTGCAAATTCATGTTTTTTTTCTGGCTTTACTGATTGTTAAGTCTAGGAAATTGATTTTCCCTTCGACTTCTTCTTCCATTGTAAAACTGATATTTCTATGTAAAGAATTAATATACTGTAAAAAGTGAGTTAATTGTCTGTCCGTACCTGTAAAGCATACAATTATATCGTCTACGTATCGATACCAGTATAGGCAATTACTACTATTGTTGTTATGGTTGTTAAATATCATTGTTTCAATACTGTCCATGAAATTTCCGCAAGTAATGGACTTAATGGACTCCCCATAATTAACCCTTCCTTACTGTTGTAGAAGGTATTGTTAAATGAAAAATAATTTTGTCTTAGGCAAGTTCTTAATAAATTAATTATGTCCATTTTTATAACTTCATTTACTTTGTTTTTTGTTAATAGGTTCTCTATTAAAATTATTGTTTCGTCTGGAGGAACACTTGGAAATAAGTTTTTGACATCGAAAGAGACTAATTTAGAAATTTAGAAAAACAGTCTTTTATTATATATTTATAATGAATTTCCATCAAGTAGAAGCTACAACAATCCAAAAAAAAAAAAAATATTTTTAAATTAAATTATTTTATGGAATCCCTCGTAGCGACCCGTATCTATTGGCCGCTCTTCTACCATTCAAGTCTCTTCGGTTATAGATCATTATTTCTACTCACAAATACAGTCAAACAAAACAACACGTGAAGTCAATAATTAAGCCTCAAAGATCGAATATCTGATGGGTTATAATATGAAATATGAATTATTACGTTTAATATCAATTAGTAACCATACCTGCCTAATTATTAAACATAGACAATATGCGTTAACTTATTAGAAAGCCTATCGATGGAAATAATCCTTTTCAATTAGATAGATACATTGTATAAATTAGATAGTAGATACGTATATACGGATATAATGATATATAGTCGATGTCTGTATGGATGTTCGCGTCCTGAGGCATATATCTTGGCAGGTATCGATTTGCGCTTATATATTGTGTACTAATGGATCTGCTCCATTTTAGAAATATTTCATTACATTACTGCGGTCGGTTAATTCAGACTACACAACCTGCATAGTTTATACTTTGGTCTTTGTAATTGTTTTAATAATTATTGCATTGTCGTGTTCGCTTTAATAGTAAATGGAGGAGTATAGTGTAGTTTGACTCTAAATTATGTAATTTTATTTTATGGTATATATTTATCGGGTTAGTGTTCGATTAAAAATTTGCAATGGTATCTCGTAAAAATATATCCCATCAAAAACATAAAATGTAAAAAAATGCCAAGTCTCGCAACGCAGTCCTTCCACCACAAAAAGTTGTGAGATCTCATGTAAAACCAAGTCAGTTATTTTAGTTAGTACGAGGCTGGTTTGAAAAGTCCGTGCAAAAATAAAAACTACTTATGTGTTTGGGGTAAACCTTTTTTATTTTTCGACATAGTCTCCTTTTAGGCTTATACACTTCGTCCAACGATGTTATAGTTTGTTGATTCCTTCCGAATAATAGGATTTGTCCAAGTCTGCAAAATATCCATTAGTGTCTGCAATCACCTCCTCGTTTGAATAAAATCTTTGTCCCGCCAGCCATTTCTTCAAATTGAGGAACAAATAGTAGTCCGAGGGAGCCAAGTCTGGAGAATAGGGGGGATGTGAAACGAGTTGGAATCCTAGTTCCATTAATTTTGCGACCACAACTGCTGAGATGTGTGCTGGTGCGTTGTCGTGATGGAAAAGGACTTTCTTGTGGGCCAATCGCGGGCGTTTTTTCTTGCAGCTCGGTTTTCAAACGATCCAATAACGATGAATAATATTCACCTGTAATAGTTTTACCCTTTTCCAGATAGTCGATGAGGATTATCCCTTGCTAATCCCAAAAAACAGTCGCCATAACCTTTCCGGCCGAAGGAACGGTCTTCGCCTTTTTTGGTGCAGATTCCCCCTTGGTAACCCATTGTTTAGATTGTTATTTGGTCTCAGGAGTATAGTAATGTATCCATGTTTCATCCACAGTGACGAAACGACGCTTAAAGTCCTCCGGATTCTTCTGGAACAGCTGCAAACCATCCTTGCAACACTTCACACGATTCCGTTTTTGGTCAAGCGTGAGCAATCGCGGCACCCATCTTGCGGATAGCTTTCTCACGTCCAAATGTTTATGCAAAATATTATGTACCCGTTCAGTCGAGATGCCCACAGCATTAGCAATCTCATGCACCTTAACTCTTCTATCATCCATCACCATATCATGGATTTGATCAATGATTTCTGGAGTCGTAACCTCCACAGGCCGTCCAGAACGTTCAGCGTCACTTGTGCCCATATGGCCAGTCCGAAAATGTTGAAACCACTTATAAACTGTTCTAATCGAAGGTGCAGAGTCACCATAATGTTTATCAAGCTTCTCTTTAGTCTCCTGAGGCGTTTTGCCTTTCATAAAGTAATGTTTAATCACCACACGAAATTCTTTTTCGTCCATTTCTTGAAAATCACTCGACTTCCTTGATTCACACGAATGCCAAACACAAAGAAATAGACCAATATGGCTGAAACTTGGTGTGCGTTCATTCAAGAGATGCTATTAACTAAACATGACCTCGATACGCGCCGGTGGTGCCATCTCTCGGACTTTGCACGGACTTTTCAAACCAGCCTCGTATATATTCTGATGAACATTTCGGTACAAGTGAGGTGATTGACATTTTGTTGGTAGCTGCCAAGTTTATTGTTAAAATTGAAAAAAAAAAATGTTGGTTATTACATTCTTTGAAGTTTTATTTATATATATTTAGACATCTATATATTTTTTTTTCAATTTTAACAATAAAAAATTAAATTTGTTTATACCTTTTCAAAAAGTTAATAAAAAAAACTCTGAAAAAATTAGGTACATTAAATAGATATGATTCAAAAAAAGTTAAAAAATAATGATTTTTTCTATTTTTTATGATTTTTCTCATCTTTCAGGGTATTTTTTAGCTAGCTGTGCGTTAAATAATAATTTTCAATTGCAAATATCTCGTTTTATGTCGCAAATACGTGAAAAATGATTTACAACGATTCTGTAGATAATTGCATTATGTATCGATTTTGTTCGAAATATTTTTCTTCTGTGGAAGCACCTGTACAACAACTTTGTCATAAATTGTTATCTAAATAGTTACCTACCAACAACCGTATCAATATTATACATCTTTACTTCTATAATAAATATAATGACTTGGCAATCGCACGGCAACATTATCACATAAGAATAATCTACTATTTCGATTTCTAAGTAAGTCTAAACAGTGCACTTAAGAATAAAGTATTTTAAATAGTAGATAAATTACTAGAAGAATTACAGATTCTCTTTAACAAAATACTCACAGCCAAGATTATACCATCCGAATGGAAAGAAAGCATCTTGATACCAATTTTCAAAAAAGGAGAAAAGACAGATCCAAAGAACTATCGAGGTATCAGCTTAATGAGTGAGTTACTAAAATTATTCACTAAAATTTTAGCAGAAGAAATAATGTTAATCGGAATCTGTGAAGAACAGCAAGGATTCAGAAAGAACAGGTCTACTATAGACGCCAAATTTATAATACGCCAAATTACCGAAAAAGCCATAGAGTTTAATAAGATAGCCTTTTGTGTTTCATCGATCTTTACCCAGGCATTCGATAGGGTACGGTTAACTGATGTCATAACTCTACTACAAAAAAGGGGAATTCACCCGAATATAATAAAAACTATCGAAGAGTTGAACACCAACAACCATACATATGTAAGAGTGGCAAATAAATTAGGCAATAAAATACCTATGACAACCGGAATCAGACAAGGAGATAGCCTAAGCCCAATCTTATTTAACATCATAATGAATGAAATAATAAACGAAGTAAAGAAAACTGGGAGAGGATATCGATTGGGAGACAAAGAAATAAAAATAATATGCTACGCCGATGATGCAATAATCATATCAGAAGACGAAGATAACTTACAGAGACTCCTACATAAGTTCCAACAAACAGCAAAAGTGTTTAATATGCAATTATCTGTAAAGAAAACAAAATCCCTTACAATATCTAAAGAACCGAAAAGATGCAAACTCGCGATTTATGATCAGAGTGTAGAACAAGTGATGTCCTTCAGATATCTAAGGGCAAACATAACAAGTACCAGGAACCTTAAGGAGGAAGTAAAAACTCAAACAACAAAGGCATCATTAATATCAGGATACTTAAGAGATATAATTTGGAGAAACAAATATATGACCACCAGGAGCAAAGTAAGAATATACAAAACATGCGTAAGACCGATCATGACGTACGCGATAGAAACCAGAGTGGAGAACACAATAACGAAACGACTCCTAAGAACAGAAATGCGAACACTTAGATCGATAACAGGACATACCTTATTTGACCGGAACAGATGTGAAGCAATAAGGGAAATGTGTGAAATACAGATGTGGTGAGATGGGCAAGGAATAGGAGAAGAGAATGGAGAGACCATGTGGACAGAATGCCAAATGACCGGTTGGCTAAGGTTGCAAAAAAGAAGCGACCAAACACACCTCGACCGCTTGGGAGACCACCAATAAGATGGTATGAGAGCTGGTCTTCATCATCGCAATTGTTTCTGGGAAACCTTTGAAGTGAACACAGGACATGGTCCTAACGTAGGAAGAAGAAGAAGAAGAAGAAGAAATAGTGTGATTATGTTGCCATGCGATTGCCAAGTCATTATATTTATTATAGAAATAAAGATGTCTAATATTGATACGGTCACTATAAATGTTGGTAGGTAACTAAATAGATAACAATTTATGACAAAGTTGTTGAATATGTGCTTCCATAGATACTAACTAAAATAACTGACTTGGTTTTTCATGAGATCTCACAACTTTTTGTAGTGGAAGGACTGCGTTGCGAGACATTTTTTTTACATTTTCTGTTTGTGATGGGATCTCATTTCTTTTTGTAGGTAGTCCTCTTTTTTTTTCTTCTCGGGTAATATTTCTTGTACGTCAGCTATGGATTTTCTTAAAGCCCACTCCCTGTCTCTATTGGTTTTTCTCAAAGGCTATGATGTAACAATTTTTTACAAGTCTGGACGATAAGTGCTTCTAAGTCGATTATATTCAACGATTGCGGACTCCTGAGCTTTGATACTACCGAAGTCGACATTAATTAGATGTAATCCGCCCAAACTTGTCACTCTCGAAAGTGCCACGTATGCCTGGCCGCATGTGAACACCGAAGAACCGATGGCCATCAATGCACTGTTTAGACTTAGCCCCTGACTTTTGTGTATGGTAATAGCATAGGCTATACATATCGGAAACTGTTCGCGAAGAACATTAATTAACTATTAATAATTTCAAATTTAGTTTTGACTGGACCAAGCTCGTAAAGATGTTCATTACTAAACGTAATATGTATTTTTTAAAATTTTATTTGTATTTTCAGGATCAACCTTTACTCCTGGTACTATACTGATAGAACCGTTGACTAAGCCAAGACTCACGTCAATATTTCGTCTTAACATGACTTTTGCTCCTATTTTAATAACTATATTCTCTTCTAGCCCTGCTGCCATGGAAACATCATCTTCATACTTTTTTATAATTAAAATATACTTCACTTAACAATTTTTTAATCACACGAAGTAGGTAAGTATAATTAAACGAATATATTTGATAAATAAAAAATATTATTAAATATAATATATTAATTAATAAATAATACAAATTATTCATAATTATGGATTTTCTAGTGATTAATTAACTTTATACGACGTATTATTTACCAGGACTCACGGTTGACCTTGCATTATGCTATGTATGGCAGAGGCTGCGCGCTCTCCGCGCTCTATCTCAAAAACGGTTAAGAGTATAAAAAAATGTTTAGAACAAAACTTGTAGAGAATTTTATGCTCTACAATTTTTATAATAGATGCAAATATCATTGAAACCATAGGAAGCGAGATATTTGCGAAAAATCGATTTTTGTGACCTTTGACCTTGAATATCTTAAGACGCGGACACGAGTGTAGAAATAAATATTCTAAATATTTTACATTATGAACAAAAGGGCAAAAAACTAGATTGTATAGAAGCAATCGAAATTTACAAGAATCCTAAAGATCCCAATATAAATCTATTAAATTTACAGACCGATATTAAAAATTCCACACTTTTAAGCCTGTTTGATCGTAATTAAAATAGAGGAAAAACCCCTAATCTTTAATAATCAACAAAAAAAAAATACTTCAGATGATTATAATTTATTCATTGCCTTTGAGAATATAGTAGTACTACGAAACTGCAGTCACGCCTAGTGCAACTTTATTATAGAAATAAAGATGTCTAATATGGATACGGTCACTATAAATGTTGGTAGGTAACTAAATAGATAACAATTTATGACAAAGTTGTTGAATACGTGCTTCCACAGATACTAACTAAAATAACTGACTTGGTTTTACATGAGATCTAACAACTTTTTGTGGTGGAAGGACTGCGTTGCAAGACTTGGCATTTTTTTACATTTTATGTTTTTGATCTGATCTCATTTCTTTTTGTAGGTAGTCCCTTTTTTTTTTTTCTTTTCGGGTAATATTTCTTATACGTCAGCTATGGATTTTCTTAAAGCCCATTCCCTGTCTCTATTGGTTTTTCTCAAAGACTATGATGTAACAATTTTTTACAAGTGGGACGATAAGTGCTTCTAAGTCGATTATATTCAACGATTGCGGACTCCTGAGCTTTGATACTACCGAAGTCGACATTAATTAGATGTAATCCGCCCAAACTTGTCACTCTCGAAAGTGCCACGTATGCCTGGCCGCATGTGAACACTGAAGAACCGATGGCCATCAGTGCACTGTTTAGACTTAGCCCCTGACTTTTGTGTATGGTAATAGCATAGGCTATACATATCGGAAACTGTTCGCGATGAACATTAATTAACTATTAATAATTTCAAATTTAGTTTTGACTGGACCAAGCTCGTAAAGATGTTCGTTACTAAACGTAATATGTATTTTTTTAAATTTTATTTGTATTTTCAGGATCAACCTTTACTCCTGGTACTATACCGATAGAACCGTTGACTAAGCCAAGATTCACATCAATATTTCGTCTTAGCATGACTTTTGCTCCTATTTTAATAACTATATTCTCTTCTAGCCCTGCTGCCATGGAAACATCATCTTCATACTTTTTTATAATTAAAATATACTTAAAGTATTTCACTTAACAATTTTTTAATTACACGAAGTAGGTAAGTATTATTAATCGAATATATTTGATAAATGAAAAATATTATTAAATATAATATATTAATTAATAAATAATACAAATTATTCATAATTATGGATTTTTTAGTGATTAATTAACTTTATACGACGTATTATTTACCAGGACTCACGGTTAACCTTGCATTATGCTATGTATAGCTGAGCGCTGCGCGCTCTCCGCGCTCTATCTCAAAAACGGTTAAGAGTATAAAAAAAATGTTTAGAACAAAATTTGTAGAGAATTTTATGCTCTACAATTTTTATAATAAATGCAAATATCATTGAAACCATAGGAAGCGAGATATTTGCGAAAAATCGATTTTTTGTGACCTTTGATCTTGAATATCTTAAGACGCGGACACGAGTGTAGAAATAAATATTCTAAATATTTTACATTATGAACAAAAGGGCAAAAAACTAGATTGTATAGAAGCAATCGAAATTTACAAGAACCCTAAAGATCCCAATATAAATCTATTAAATTTACAGACCGATATTAAAAATTCCACACTTTTAAGCCTGTTTGATCGTAATTAAAATAAAGGAAAAACCCCTAATCTTTAATAGTCAACAAAAAATATATACTTCACTTGATTATAATTTATTCATTGCGTTTGAGAATATAGTAGTACTACGAAACTGCAGTCAGGCCTAGTGCAACTTTTTATACGTATCAGTTAACAAAATAAAAGTATACTCTCTAACCTGTATTGTTGTTAATATTTATTGTGTCAAGACAACTCCATAAATTCTTTAATTTCAATTCGGCTCAACTGTATTCATTATTAAGCATCGCCCATGGCAATATAACTTACAATTTACATATCAAAAAAAAGTTGTGACTTTCTTAGCAAGTTTTATTTAAATGATATCCGTAGTAATTCAGGCATTAAGATAGCTAATATATTTGCTGAATGCTTTTTTTTTAAATTTGCAGTAGTAAGTCTTGTTTCGATGATCATTGTAATAGTGATATCTTATTCAACGATGTAAAGATATCTAATTACAGCATGTCAATATCGGATTTGTTTTCACATGTAGCCTTCTTATTTATTAGCAAAGGTCCTAACCTGGACGATTTACCTTCATTGTTACTCAAGCATTGCAGATTTATCCTAGCTTTAATCGCCAAGTCAAATTTTTCATACGTGTTAAGTCAATTGACTTTTTCGGGAGTTCTGTACGCTAAGTTATATAACGCTGATTCACAAGCAGGCCAATCAGGCTGTGATAAAAGAATTATAGGTTAGTTACCATCATAAGTATCTATGAACATAATAGCTAAGTTCTTAATTTCTTAATTTAGTTTTTACATTTTTATTCGTGAAAATGAAATGATTAAGTACAGGTCTAATAAATTACATCGAATGCTGAGAAACATGTACCACAGAGCGATAAATGGAGAAAAAATACCAGAGGAATGGTCAAAAGCTTATATAGTATCTATATTTAAAAAGGGAGACCGCAGTAGGGGACGTTTGTATGGAAAAAATTATTAAAAAATATCATGGAGGAAAATATAAAAAGAAAAATTGGAGAAGACCAAGCAGGCTTTACGGCCGGAAAATCATGTATAGACCACATATACACTATAAAACAAACAATGGAAAAAAAAACTGGCAAAGAATAGAGAAGTTCATCTAGCCTTCATAGACATAAAAAAGGCCTATGACTCAGTACCAAGACAAAGATTATGGAACGCAATGAAAAAAATAGGCATTGACAAAGAACTGACATACGCAGTAAAAGCTCTCTACGAAAACAACACAGTGAACATAAAAATAGGACATAAAGTAGGGAAGAGATTCCAAACATCAAAAGGCCTATTACAAGGATGCTCTATATCCCCAACACTATTCAAAATATACCTCGAACAAACATTAAAAAAATGGAAGCAAAAATGTAGTGGAATGGGAGTCCCAGTACGAGAAGATTACTTATATACTCTAAGTTTCGCAGAAGACCAAGTAATCATAGCGCAAGATGAGGAAGACCTTAGTTATATGGTAAGAAAACTGAAAGAAGAATACACTAAAGCAGGATTAGCAATAAACTTTGGTAAAACGGAATATCTAACAACAACGGAAGGAAACGTGGAGAATCTAGAAGTAGACAACGAAACAATAAGCAAAGGAACCGATAGATTTAAATATTTAGGAACCATCATTTCAAAAAACGGAACAACAGAAGAAGAGATTAAAGCTAGATTAGGACAAACGCGGACATGCATAAGACAATTAAATTCGATCCTGTAAGACAAGCACATTACGAAGAGAAACAAAACACGCATATACAAATCAATAATACAAAGCATAATGACATACGGGTCAGAAACAAGGACGATCAACAAAAGAAATAAATCTAAAATTAACGCGGTAGCGATGGAGTATTGGAGAAGATGTTGTAGAGTGACACGTATGAAGAGAATAACAAATAACAAGCAGAATGAACATCAAAGAGAACGCAATAAACACCATTGAAGAAAAACGATTAAAATGGTATGGACACATAAGACGAAGCGAAGATAATAGGTGGATAAAGAAAATAACGGAGTGGAACCCTATAGGGAGAAGAAAAAGAGGAAGACCCAGACGATCGTGGAGAGACGATGTGGACGAGGCTATGGAGGACAGGGGTCTCACAGATGGAGAGTGGGAAGATAGAAACGGATGGAATCAAAGGCTGAGAGAAGGAAGACAGCGTCAGCTGTAGAAAATCCTTGATATATATATATATATATATATATATATATATATATATATATATATATATATATATACATATATATATATATATATATATATATATATTTATATATATATATATATATATATATATATATATATATATATATATATATATATATATATATATATATATATATATATATATATATATATATATATATATATATATATATATATATATATATATATATATATATATATATATATATATATATATATATATATATAGATATATATATATATATAAATATATATATATATATATATATATATATATATATATATATATATATATATATATATATATATACGTAATATATTTATTTATTCGTTAATTTGGATTCCACACTGGAAAAAAACATTCACCTTAATCTTCTGACCCATAATGACTTCATATCGCACTTTGGAGAAAGACACTCAGGTGTATTCAGAATATGCTCATTTTTTTAAGGTGTTCTATAGGGTAAATCACATTGTTCTCTTGTTGAAGTTAAGGAATATGGGTATTGGAGATGAATAGTTAAGAAGTTATTTGATAAGATGCCCACAGATTGTTGATTTCAAAAATTATTTATCTAACAGAGAAACAGTCTGAAATATCTCAAAGTTCGAATATCGGACAGCTTTTCTTTAATTTATTTATTCATGATTTAAATCGCGTTTTTGATAACTTAAAGTTAAATAGCACACAGAATAACTCTCTCTAGATCTTCTTTCAAAATCGTTCGGATGGATAGTGATGGTTCCGTTTATTTGATTGTCTCTGAATTGTTCTCTAACATCCAAAAAGAAATGTTTATGACATTTAAAAACTTTTTTCACATATACTTTTTTTTCATAATTTTGAATATTTCTGTGGTATTTGTACCACGTTTTGCATGGAATTTACTTACAACTCTTTGTTTTAGTTTATAGTTTCTACAATGGCTGTTAAATAAAATATCGTAACTCAGTTATCGGCCAATATTTTGCATTAAAATTCAAAATGAAAATCGGAAATGGGTACAGCTTTAGAATGACATATTGTACTCGTAAATTACATTGTAATATTCATCACCAGCCCGAAAAGTAATCGTCACACTGTGTATATATTTTTAATTAAAATGTTTATTAAAAGGATTATAAAATTTGAAATAAAATTTACAAAATGCTGGTTCACATATATAAACTACTTAATCTAAATACTCTGAGAGTGATAGCAGCGTATAAGAATAGAATAATGTTTTCCATACACTTTGCAATAAATATAAACATTTACGATCTAAAATACCTACATACACTTTTATGCTCGACATGTCAGGCTAATTTCGCTTTAGAGCTGTTTATATTGTGTTGACATTTTCAAGCGGTTGACTCCCATAACATTTTCTTTTATTACGAAGTTGACATTTTAGAAATAAGATTTTCTACCAGCGTCTGTGTTTAGTTTAAATTTTTAAACTTCCTGTATTGAAGATACGTGTAGTGTTTTTTTTTCACTTAAAAAGTTTATTATTACGAATATGAATATTCGTATATATATATATATATATATATATATATATATATATATATATATATATATATATATATATATATAAACATATATATATATATATATATATATATATATATATATATATATATATATATATATATATACCGAGTGTATGCATAAGTTTTTGCCGGTTTTTGTGGTAAAGAAAACACGTAATTTTGGCTTCTACACACTTCGCCCATCTTTCAGGTAAATTATGAATACCATGCCAGAAAAACTGCTTGTCTTTGCGGCAATCCATTCGTCGAACCATTTTCCAATTTTCTGGAAATCGCTGAAGTGCTGCTCTGCCAGCGCGTGCCCCATTGATACGAAGAGGTGATAGTCAGATGGCGCCAGGTCGGGAGAGTACAGCGGGTATGGAAGGATATCCCATCCAAGCGATTTCAAGGTGTCTTTCACTGGTTTTTGCTGTGTGAGACGGCGCATTGTCGTGTAACAAAATCACTTTGCCATGTCTTCTGGCCCATTCCGGTCGTCTTTCGATCAATGCGTGATTTAAATTAATCATTTGTTGGGTCATCATCCAGTAACACCTGCAATTTCTCGTCTTCGTACTTTTGTGGTCTACCAGAGGGCGCACTGTCTTTCACATTGAAATCACCACGTTTAAATTGTCGAAACCATATCTCATATGTTCTAATCGATGCGATGGAGCGTGTTCATCATATGTTTCTACCAGCAAACGATGACTTTCCGCAGCATTTTTCTTTTGATTAAATAAGAAAAGCAATACGTGCCGCAAATGTTCTTTTTCAGGCACAAAAGCCGATATGATCACTGAACGATACAATACAGACGCTAATGTTTCACGGACTCAACTTGTGTATGTTGGTTAGGTTAATGTCAGACGAACAAACTGACGTATCTATCAAATTCATACACTGCGTACTGTTCGCTGGTACTATCTATTAGTGAAACCGGTAAAAACTTATGCATACACCTGGTATATATATATATATATATATATATATATATATATATATATATATATATATATATATATATATATATATATTTATATATATATATATATATATATATATATATATATATATATATATATATATATATATATATATATAATATATATATAAAATGCAACGTCTCTCTATCTGTCTGTCTGTCTGTCCGTTAGTGCTTTTATCACTGGAGAACCCCTTATCCGATTTACGTACTTTTTTTTTTTAAAATATACATATGTTCTCTGGCCAGGTTATAGGATATATTTTATTACGATAGGTAGCATAAGGAATGAGCAATGACGATAATAGTGAATGAAGGCGGAAAAAAGTTGGACACTAGCGCGTTCCTTTGCAATACACAGCCTAAACCATTAAATATGGAACAATATTATGTAACAGAGAATATCTATAATCTATAATATATATAAAATGTAATGTCTCTCTGTCTGTCTGTCTGTCTGTCCATTAATGCGTTTATCACGTGAGAACCACTTATCCGAATAACGTATCTTTTTTTAAATTCATGCATATATTCTTTGGCCAGGTTATATAATAATAATAATAATCTATATCTATAATATATATAAAATGCAACGTCTCTCTGTCTCTCTGTCTGTCTGTCTGTCCGTTAGTGCGCTTATCCCTCGAGAACGACTTATCCGATTTACGAGATTTTTTAAATTCATACATATGTTCTCTGACCAGGTTATAGATATATATTTTATTACATCTATAATATGTATAAAATGCAACGTATTTCTGTCTGTCTGTCCGTTAGTGCTCTTATTACTGGAAAACCACTTATCCGATTTACGTGCTTTTTTTAAATATACATATGTTCTCTGTCCAGGTTATAGGATATATTTTATTACATTAGGTGACATAAGGAATAAGCAGTGACGATAATAGTCAATCAAGTCGGAGAAAAGTTTGCCGCTAGCGCGTCCTCTTGCAATACACTGCCTAAAGCATTAAATATGGAACAATATCATGTTGCAAAGAATATAATATATATAAAATGCAACGTCTCTCTGTCTGTTTGTCTGTCCGTTAGTGTGCTTAGCACTTGAGAACCACTTATCCGATTTACGTGTTTTTATAAATTTATACATATGTTCTATATAATTCGATATACAGTCCCTGGCCAAATTATTAGACGCACTGTATTTTTTTTAGTAATTTTATGTTTCTTAAGAGTTTTTATGCAATAATGGTATATTTAAACTACAATATTATTGATTTTTATTTAAAAGAATTATTGTAGACTACATATTTGTATTTATTTTTAACATATGGCAACACTGTGTTGACAAAGTGATACATGAACGTAAATACATGTACAAACCTGTATCAGTCGCGATCGGAATCGAGTCAGGTACGGACGTGTTTCTGTGGCTTTATGGACTGTGATTGTTTGTTTAACAGTTTTATACTACTCAGTTATTAGTTTATTTTGTATGCAGTGTTTTAAAAAAGTAATTGGACTATTTTCATTATGGGTAGAAAAGGCGATCTTTCACCACGTAAAAAAGCTGAAGTGAAGGCCCTTGTGATTGCGAAAACATTTACAAACCGAGAAATATCACGAAGATTGGAGGTTTCTGAAGCTAGTGTACGACGCATAAAAAAGAAAATTGAGTCAGGGAAGGAATTAAGCCCGAAAAGAAAGAAAAGATGCGGTAGAAAACCAATTTTCACTCCACGGTCAGAGAGATGTTTGAAGAAAATTTGTGTAGAAAACAGATTTGCTACCACAAAGGTAATAAAATCACAACTCCAGGATGCTAGCGTAAATGCTTCTGAGCGCACTGTTCGAAGAAAATTGAAAGAATTAGATTTTAAGGCCTGTCGCCCCGCCAGGAAGCCCAAGTTAACAGCTGCAATGAAAGCAAAGCGCCTGAAGTGGGCCAAACAATGGCAAGACAAAGATGTGGACTTCTGAAGATCGGTAAGATACAGCAATTTAATCAATAATTGATACATTATTATCATTTTCAGTTAAATAAAGCAAATAAACATGGAAGTTTATATATTTTTCCTATTTTTGGCAGGTCTGCTTCAGTGACGAAAGCACATTCGAAATTTTGCAGAATAAAGCTCAGTATGTGCGTCGTCGTCATGGAGAAAAGTTTCATCCTGATTGTGTCGTCCCGACGGTTAAACATCCCACCAAAGTGATGATTTGGTCAGTCATCAGCGGCAAGGGCACTGGACGTCTGTACGTCGTCAACGGAATAATGAGGCAAGATCAGTACAACGAAGTATTACAAAATCGGTTGATTCTGCAGCTCAGAGAATGGTTTCCAAATGGGGAACCATGCACTTTCATGCAAGATGGAGCTCCCTGCCACACTGCTCGGTCTGTTAAAGCTTTTTTGGCAGAAAAAAATATCCCTCTGTTGGATTGGCCGGGTAATAGCCCTGATATCAACCCCATTGAAAATGTGTGGGAGCTGATGAAAAGAGAAGTGGCTAAAGATGTGATTACCAACAAAACCCAGCTCCTAGAAAAGATTATTCATGTGTGGAATCATCATCCTCAAATGCAGGAGACAGTACAATCTTGCATTGATAGCATGCCGCGCAGAATTAAAGCTTTGATAGCGGCTAAAGGTGGCTCAACTAAATATTGACTTTTACTAACATTAATTTCACTTTTCTTTAAAACTTATGCTTTTCTAAATTAATGCTGTTTTATTTATGTCAAATAAATAGGTAATTGATTGGATAATATAAAAATAAAAAACAAATCAATTTGAAATAATAAAACGGTACAATATCACTCGGTAATTAATATTTTACATGAAATCTTGCAGTGCGTCTAATAATTTGGCCAGGGACTGCAAGCCTAGATAATGGGAGATAAGGTGAGATAATGGGAGATAAATATAAATAATGGAAGATAAGAAGAAATAATGGGAGATAAGCAGAGAAAAGTCTAGATAATGGGAGTTATGGTGAGATAATGGGAGATAAGGAGAAATACTGCGAGATAAGTCGAGATAAGCCTAGATAATGGGAAATAAGTATAAATAATGGGAGATAAGGAGAAATAATGGGAGATAAGGAGAAATAATGGGAGATGAGCAGAGATAAGCCAAGATAATGGAAATTATGTAGAGATAATGGGAGATAAGGATAAATAATGGGAGATAAGGGGAAATAATGGCAGATATTTTATTATGTTAGGTAACATAAGGAATAAGCATATATATATATATATATATATATATATATATATATATATATATATATATATACGAGTATATATATATATATATATATATATATATATATATATATATATATATATATATATATATATATATATATATATATATATATATATATATATATATATATATATATATATATATATATATATATATATATATATATATATATATATATATATGAGGCATTATTTGTCAAGCGGGACACCCTTCTCTCGATACAAGAAAAATATGAAACGCCATATACCTGCACCTAGAAACCTGAGGGAACTTGAAAATGCAGTAATCGATTTTGTTATTAGGTCTTAAGAATAATTTTAATTCGAATCCTATAGAGAAATTTGGTAGCTAATTCACATTTAAAGTATCCGAATAAGTTTTTTCTAACTTTTAGTGTAACCAACGTTCGAAAAAAATTATTAAAAATAATTCATTATAGAGATTTGTATGATTTAATATATTGTTGCGTTAATTTTATCCAGGAGTGTATTTACTTGCTTTACAGGCACAGATGTACAATTAAAACTATTTCTAGATTATATTACCCAACTTCATAATAATATTACTTTTACAACAGAAATAGAAACAAATAAATCGATTAATTTCCTAGATTTAAAAATATCAAACAAAATGAATGAACACAATTTTGAAACCTTCCATAAACCAACATACTCAGATATAACTATACACGCTAATCCTAACCACCCGTTCACACATAAAATCTCGGCTTATAATAGTTTTCATCCATAGACTAATAAATACGTCCTTAACGGAAGAAAATTTTCAGAAAGGATTAAATATTATAAAACAAATTAGTATAAACAATGGGTACAGGAGCGATTTCGTAGATAATATTTTAATGAAAAAACAATTTAAAAAAGCATAGGACTGGTGTACTCGTACAAACAACTAAACAAAGAAAAATATCATACACTCACTTATACCGGAAAATCGACTAATAAAATTAAAAATATTTTCCATAAAAATCATGTAAACGTCGCTTTCCGTACAAATAACACATTAGCTCGACATATTCAAAATAATAAAAGTAAAACAAAAAAAGAAAATAAAACGGGGGTTTACGAATTATGCTGTGGCACTTGCAATAAAACGTATATAGGACAAACAGGCAGATCTTGTTATAAAAGAATAAAGGAACATAAACAAAGCTATTGAATGAAAAATATCAAATCTCATTACGCTAAACATTTAACGGATGAAAACCATACGTTCAATGAAGATTTCAGAATTTTGCATAATGGAAAGAAAGGAAAATTACTGAATTGTTTAGAACAGGTAGAAATTAACCAGAAAAAATCCTCAGATTTACTACTCAAGGATCAGTTAGATGGGGGAGGGTCTCCTTTATTGATCTTGTTCTAGGTATTAAGGTAAATATTGCTAATGAATTTAGTACTTGTAATTATGTAAACTATATATTCTGTAACATACTTTGCTAGTTAATTTATATCGTGCTCCAGAAGAAGACACAGTGTGTCGAAACAATTGTCAGCAATAATATAATAAACATAAGTGGTGATCTTAAACAGTTGTTTAAATTTTTATCTCTAGTTTATTAATTTACACACACACCGTTTTTTATGTTCATTTTAAAAAAAATTGAAGCACGAAGGTAACGTGCACAATCGTTTTTTAAGTCTCCACACTAAACCGTCGTATAAAATATATATTGTACATTTACAAAGGCATTTTCCAATTAAAAGAAGACTATAGTTTCTAATTAAGCATCAAAGAGATTCCCAATAGCTCAATTGGTTTTCCTTCGATGGCCATTAAAGCCTTTGTCCTGCATTTTCAATTAAGATTCGCTCTCTCTCTCTCTCCCTCCCTGGAAATCAAAGTCCATTCTACTTTGTAAGAGGCCAGCAGACCTTTCATTACGTCGTCTTATCTGAACTTGTCAGTCGGGCCTTTATTTATTGCTTATTGGCCCGTCCATGTTCGTTTATTCGAAAAAAGATCGATAGGCATTCTGTTTATTACCTTCTTTTTATATGCAGGAAATTAAACAACTCATAGAAATATTGTGTTTTCGATTCCATTAGTACGATTTAAGGGGGTAGTCTGGTCACTTTTTTCAAAAAATCGATTGTCTAAAGGTATTTTAACTATTTTAATGTTATTAATAGCATACTTATAGTAAATATATGTAGAAATACGGTAGAAACCATTATTTGCTCTGGAAAGGTCGAGAATAGGCTGAAAAATGCGATACAATAGAAGCATCTAAACGTAGTCAATAGGCTGAAAAGTTTTTGGTTTAGCTACTTAAAATACTTTTTTTTGCAAAATTCGACTTTATTCATCAATATAGTCTCTTTCGAGAGCGATACAACCAGGCCAATGCTTTTGTAACATTGCTATACTTTTCTTGTAGAGGGATTTGTCTTTGCCTTCAAAATAGGTCTCAGTTTCGACGATAACTTCTTCATCGGAGCCAAATCTATTTCCCGCGCTGGGGGCCAAATCTGGAGAATATGGTTGATGAGGAAGCAATTCGAACTTCATTTCATGCAATTTTGCCATCGTAACCATTGACACGGTGCATTGTCTTGATGAAAAAGTGCTTTTTCTTGTTCATTTGGGGCCGTTTCTTTGCGATTTCTGCCTTCAAACGCACCAATAACTTTATACAGTATTCGCGATTGATGGTTTTTTTTTTTTTGCCTTTTCAGCATAGTCAATGAGAATTATTCCATGCGCATCTCAAAATACAGAGGCCAAAATCTTCCCAATCGACTGTTGTGTCTTTGGTCGCTTCGGTCGGCTTTCATCGGCTGCTATTCACTTAGCTAATTGCCGATTTAATTCCGGTGTGTAGTGATGGATTCATATTTCATCCATTGTCACACATCGCATGAAAAATCCTTTTTATTGCGCTTAAAGATGTCCAAACAGCGCTCAGAATCGTCAACACGTTGTTATTTTTTGTCCACTGTGAGCAAACCCATTTCGAATAGAGCTTTCTCATGCCAAAATGTTCATGCAAAATATGACCAACATGTTCTTTTGATCTCTTTCTTGTATCAGTTATCTCACACAATTTCACTTATGGTCATCCAAAACAATTTTGTGGGTTTTTTTTGATGTTTTCCGGTGTAACCGCCTCATTTGAGCGTACCGAGCCTTCAGCTTCATTTGTATCTGTACGACCACGTTTAAATTCAGCATCCCAGCAAATGATGAGTGATTTTCCAGGGGCAAAGTCCCCGTAACACTTATTGCTTGAACGATATTTTTTCCTATCAACAACAGTGTTTAATCAACACACGAAATCCGATTTTTCCAGGGTTTTGAAAATAACAAAAGTAGCGTCACTAAAACCACTGAAACTTGTATACTTGTCTAGAGGCATTTTAGGTTCAGTTTTCGACCAGTTGAATGTTGGTTTTCATCAAGGAAGGAGCAGTTGAGCGTCTGTATATCGTTTAGTATAACTCTGCGTAAACAGTTATTCGCTTGTGAAAGTGTACATCAAAGCATCGTATCTATGCTCAAATAGGAGAAAGTTTTAATAAAAACAATGAGGAAAAAAACAACTGTAGTATCAACTAAAAAAAAACTGTAGGGAAAAATAAAAAAACCAAACAAGCGCCTAAAGAAAAAAAGGTTTTAATAACTAACAAAGTTTTGCAAGAACTAGCTGTGTATTACAAATTAGCCGTGCGTCGACATCCGGATTCTATTGAAGAACTGAGAAAAGCTATATGGGCAACTTGCTTCCATAAATTCTCCACCGATGATAATCCGCAGCACACCCGGAACTGACTCGTGGTGCAAATATCGCAAGGCAGAAGCGACTAATAGTTTAGACAATTTTAAGCATCCTCCAGCCTTAAATATTGACATTCAACCTTCTTTAAAATTTATCTATGAAGATCGTACCTCAGACGATTTACTTGAAAGATGCTTGGGCGCGAACACTTAAAATAATAACGAAAGTTTTTGGAATATTGATCCAAAGTATATTTTTCGGGGAAAAAAATTGTGGAAATTGCTGCATATTGTGCCGCGTCTACATACAATGAAGGCTTTCAACCATTGTTGAAAACCATGGAAGTCATGGGCATTCCAACTGGCAAAGAAACAGCGGATCTCGCGAAGCGACAAGACGCAATTGCCCTTAAAAATGTTAGAGTGGAGGAAAATGAACCCTTTGAAGAAGCTGAGGGTATTATATATGGAGCAGGTATCACTGATTGAAGGTACTAGGCTGTTTTTTTAGAAAAAAATGATCTATTTCATAAAAAAAAATTTAAACGCTCGAACAACCTTTTTTGACCTGGTTGGTATGATTGAGAAAAAACTATTGCACAGATCGGGCTCAAATTTGTATGGCTTTTTCTACACACGAATGGCTATCGCCGGTACTACTTTTACAATTATTCATTAATATTTAACCATATTTTTAAACAATTGAAGTTGAAAAAATAAAGTCGAAAATTTCAAAAGTCCGCTATTTTGTTTTTTTTTTCATCGTGGGTATCGGCGATAGCGGCAGCTTTACATTATAAGAATGAACTCGAATATTGGCTTTCAGATGCTCCAAAGTCCAGATATCATGTCAACCAGATTTAAAGAGGGCCCTGTTCAGGCAGTCCTAGCAAGGAAATGAATCATGAAAAAAAAAATTCTATTAGTTTAAGACCTCTAGTATTATGTATAAAAATATTAAAATTCACAAATAAATTTTACTATGAAAAAAAAAATCTTAAAAAAACCAGACTACCCCCTTAAAAATAACGAATGGACAAGTTTCGTTGTATTCAGAAATTAAAAATAGAGAGTATAAAAGTATAGTTTCTGCAACTGTCATCAAATGATAACTTCTGAAATCGACTTTAGTTTATGAAAAATGTTTTTTTATCGTTATTGCTCGTAGTCATAGTTTATTGTAAACTTGAAATATGTAAGGCACTAGACAGCTAAACTGTGCTAAAAGGTATAGTTAATAACTTTCAAGTTTCTTCACGGAAAATTCTTTGCAAGAAGCACGCGATAGATTTATTTTCGACATTACTTTCATATGGAAACCAGCGTTCCAAATTATCTCATACTTTCTTTCTTCGTTACATTAAGGATCAACTCGAAAAAGTAAATACTTAATCTATAGCTTGCTGCTTAATTTACTTTTGATGTTGTACATCACCTAGGCTTGAACTATCCGTAGAGAGTAGGAAGTTTTACAATTCAATAAACAAACAAAAACTTCTGTTTTAGAAAGGTTAGAGCGGCATTAATAGTGATTGAAATCCGTCAACTGCCATGTCTTCTAATAAAACTCCAAAGCCAAAAACGAAACCTGTCAGACATACTATAAGAGCACGGCCTAGTCAAAAAGCCATGATGCTAAACAGTATTGAATATCTTGGATATATCAAGCGTAACAGACTCTCTATATTGTTTAATTGTGATATGTGCCCTAGGTCAGTAGATCTGTTGATATCTGCGTACGAAAGTCATATTGCTGGTCACTAATAAATCCTTTTAGACTTTTTAAAAAATACTGACTGGTAGCCTTTTCCATTGCTATCAACGTTACTGAAACCAACGTGACTGGTCGGTAGTTATTTGGTATGTTCTGGTTGCCTTTTCTAAGTATCGGTTGAATTCTATTCTATGGAAATATTTATTTTCTATAGGATAAAATGAAAAGTCTAGAAAAAAAACTGGCACATTTCCAAGTATTTGATCAGCAGCAGAAGCCTTTTTAGTGTTTTATGAGCGCTGTCTGAATACAGTATCGAGTATTTTTGGTTACACTCTCTCTCTTACTTTTCTCTCGAAACTATCACCATCTATGATACTAAAGTATAAAGTAAACAGTTGGGTTTTTGCACAGATGTTGATTTACTGAAATTATAACTAAATGACTTAGCGATCGACTAAAAAAACTTTGAACTGTTGAGGCAGAAGTTCGTAAATAACTATTAGATTATATGTATGTTGCATCTGGTCCGAGCATTAATAAGGATATTATAGTTTGTAACGAAATGCAATTTTGCAATTGCAAATGATTCAATATTGGTGGCATTTGGATGTTTAGATTAATTGACGTTGTAGACGTTAAAGTCGCATAGCATGACAATTTTTTTTTTTATTTTTTATTTTTTATATTTTTTTTATTTTTTTTTTTTTTTTTTTTTTTAGGCACTTGGATGACTAATCCATAACAAATCGACAATATTTACAAAAGGAACGAAACCCATCCTAAAGTGAGAGGGTACTTTTCGTGATTGATAAGGCCAACAAGTGAATCTTGTAGTTAGTTGAACACTTATTTTAACCAGATAACCTTAAAGCTCCTAGAATTTAGCTTCCCTTCATCGACACTGGAGATCGCATATCACAAAAAGATCGATTCTAAAATTACGTCTAGGCCTAGGACAAAAGTCATAATCAAGATATAGGAAGCTGACTGAATTACTCGATAGATTCACTTTAGTTCCATCGAAGCACATATATATATATATATATATATATATATATATATATATATATATATATATATATATATATATATATATATATAGATACATATATAAGGTAGCTCTACAGGCCTTGTAGGCCTAAGGCTTGATCGGCAATTCTTCTCCATTCATTCTTTTCTGTGGCCTTCTTTTTCCAGTTATTTATCTTTAACCTTTCCAAATCCTCCTCCACTGCCTCCAACCATTTTCTTCTTGGGCGTCCTCTCATTCTCTTTCCGACCACCGCCTCACTCAACATTTTTTTGCTGCTCTGGTTTCCGGCAATCTTTCTACATGACCTAGCCATCTGATCCTCTATGATTTCACTTGTGCTATTATTGAATGGCTGTTGTAAAGTTCATATAGTTCATTATTTGTTCGCCTCAACCAGATTCCGTCCACTTTTTCCGCCCATATATTCTTCGTAATATTCTCCTTTCCCATATCTCCAATTTTTGTTCTTCGGCTCTATTTAGTGTCCATAACTCGCATCCATGTAGGGTTACAGGTCTTATCACTGTCCTGTATAGTCTTTCTTTTGCTCCCTTAGACACCAATTTCGATCTAAACAGTTTCGTTAGAGCTCCTGCACTTCCACTTCCTTTGTTGATTCTGTAATTTATTTCTCTGCTTTCTTCATTTCTACTATTTAAGTTCACTGCCAGCTAAGTAACGTTTTCTGTTTTGCCCATCTGATATATTTTCCCATCCGTACAGTTGCCAACTACTAGCTTTTCATCTCTAGTTTCTGCCTCAGGTCTTATCACCATGTACGTGGATTTTTCTTCATTGATTTCTAACCCTCTTTTTCTTGCAGCGGTTTCTAGCCTTCTGGTTACGTCAATCAGTTCCTTCTTCGATCCAGTTAGTAATACCAGGTCGTCTGCGTACGCTAGACATTGATATTTCATACTGAGTAGCGTTCCGTGTCTATGGATATTGTTTTCCCTCATTACATTCTCCAGCATTATGTTAAATAGAACTGTTGATAATGGATCGCCTTGTCTCACTCCTCTATTAGTCTTAAATGATTGGGATTTTTGTCCATTCACACTTACTTAATTTGTTGTGTTTTCGAGGGTCATTCTTGTCAGTCTGATCAGCTTTTGTGGTATTCCCAAATTTTCCATACTTCTGTAGATTTCTGCTTTATGTATATATGTATTCTATCGTAAGTTTGTTTGAAGTTTATGAATAAAGCATGTACGGATAAGTTATTCTCGTAGCTCTTCGATAGTACCTGTTTCATTGTAAAAATCTGCTCGTTAACCGATCGTCCTTTCCGAAAACCTGCTTGGTAGTCGCCTATATCTTTGTATTTATCCTTTGGTTTCTTTATCAGGCTAGCCAGAATTTTATACACCACATCCAATAGAGCAATTCCTCTATAGGTATTACAATTTGTTGTATCTCCTTCGAAGCACATATATGGGGTTTATTTAATTGTAAATGTTATTGAGATGAATTAATATTTGAGCATAAATTTAATATATGACGGAAATCTAGTTCAAAATTTCCTTTCTATAGGTAAAATAGGACCTATTTTACCTATAGAAATTTTTAATCCTGATTACTTCATACCTTTTCCACCACGAAATATGGGATTATCGGCACAGCCACTTTGCGCAGCTTACTTCAGAACAGCTGACGTTGCCATGCAGGGCTTAAATTAGATCATTGTGGAACAGCCGATCAAAATTAGGGAACCACTATAAACTAAATACCGCAGAGAAGATGTTTAAAGCAACTAGAATTTGGCGGAATTAATTGTCTGTTTTGATTAGCATTGTTAATACTGCCAAAGTCTGGCTGCTATAAATATTTTTCCTGGTCTCTTATGTTTATAGCGTTGCAAAATAATGTTTAATAAGTACAAACGCCCATATTGCTCTTATATTTTCTGTCTTCAGAAAAACTATGTCTTTTTTAATTCTATCTAGAATGTCCTAATTGGAAACGCGTAAATATCCAAAATCTAGTTGTTAATTTCACTTGCAGAAATCATTCAATCTATACTCAAAATTAATTATTATTAATCACTAGCGGTAACAGTATTTTTTCTTTCTCAAAAGAAAAATCATTTTCATGCAGTTTAAAATTCAACTAAACTCCTCGATTATTATACGCTTTATTAATCAAATTTCCAAAAAAAAAAAAATAAAAGAAGTCAGGGATTAGAAGGATATCCTTGAGCCTATTTAAGCTGTGGAAAAACTTTCGGAAAATTGATTTTTCGAAGAAAGTTTTTAGCTAAAGTTAAGTTTTAAACAAAAAAGTCCTGAGATAAATATAACGACACCAAAACGGTATTTTAAGCATATTTTGTATGCAAATTTTATAACAATAGAACATATAAGTTTTTTAATTTTCAGAGGTTTATTTTTTGCTCTTTTTGGTTTACAAGAAAACTTTATCATATTTTCGTATATTGTGTAAAAGGTAAATAGGATCATCATGGTATAATAAAATATGAGTCAATTTTAGACGGAAAAAAAACGGTCAAGCCCAACTCGGTCTTGCGCAATTAGTGTTCCGTACGTTGATTGCTTTTAATATAAAAAATTTTGTTACGGAGGTATAAAATGATAATGACTACACGTAACACACCTTAAATGAGTTTTTAACACAGTTTTTCCGATCTTTACTGACCTTAAAATTTTTGGTTTTTTATATACCAATCATTAATGACCTTGAAATTTTTGGTTTTCTTATATACCAGTGCAGGTACTCGTGATAATTTTCGTTCAATCCACACCCTATGGAAAACATTCCAGAATTTTTTCAAAATTTTGTGATCAGTACTTTTCGAGATAAGGGAGGGGATAGCGATTGTTGGCATTTTTTAAAAAAATAATGCAAAGAAAAGTGTGCTCACGTATTACATTATATATATTTTTGAACTCGTATTTTTACAAGCTTTCATTTGACACCCCACTCGATGACCTGGTAAAATTTTTTTTGCCCTTCCGATTTCACCCCCCAAAACTAACCCCTTAAGTCAAATTTTAACTTTCAAAACTACACGGCTCTGAAGAGGTCATCAATTTCTATATTAGTGCCAAATTTAGACTTTCTATGTCAAATAGTTTCGGAGAAACAGACGGACAGACACCAAAGTGATCTTATATAGACAAGGCGAAATCGGCGCCATCGTTGGAAAAAATTTTCTAATTGAATTTTTTTTTCATAACCTTCTCCAGGAGATACCCCTGAAAGAGGATCAACATGTTGCCGGGCGGTAACCTGGTCCGAATTTGTTTAAACAAATTTTTTTTAAACAAAGTCCAAAAATTGAAATTTTCGCCCCGGAACAAGTTTTTTTAGGTAAATTGGGACCATTTTGAACAAAAAATGTCTCTTGTGAATTTTCTCTAAAATGCGCCGTTTTCGAGATATCGGCGATTTTAGGTGCGAGAAAACGCGAAAATGGCCACTTTCACCTCCCAATATCGGGGTCAAAAATTAAAATTTTCAATGTTGCCAAGTGTCCAAATTAAAGTTTGAGATCTCCTCTACAAATTACCGTAGGAAATATTGCAATATCTTCATTTTTAAATATTGTTTTTTAACAGTTAACAAATTGCGTTCGAGCGCCCGCGGCTGCATCGAAACTGTATACATAGATATATACGCAACGCCCGTACGTAGGCGCGCGGAACTGTATACGCGCTGCAACTCGCTGTAACGTGAAGTATCATGCAAAAGTTCAAACATGCTATTGCTTAAATAAGAGTCGGACACTTTAATAGTTTATTCATTTCTTTTCCGCCCTTACAAGTATGTACATGTGTAATTATGTCTTTTTCTATTAAACGAATTAAATGTGATCATAAGTGCATAGATATATACGCAACGCCCGTACGTAGGCGCACGGAACTGTATACGCACTGCGATGCTCTATAAAGCTTTGTTTCTTGATTTCTTATTAAAATTAATATATTTGAAAAGTATGTAAAAAATATTTATTTATTAAAGAGTAATTGTTATATCAAATTTAATTATTATAACAAATTTACTGGTCTACCTACTGGTTTATTTAACGGACTAGCAATATAGTTGTAATCTTGTAAACATTTGGAATGATACTTTAGCTTTTGAACTAGTAATGACGTAGTTGAACTATATATGCAAATTTTCGTATAGACTTTGTCCATTTTAAGACGAGCTGTTGCCATTAGCTTTTCCGCTGCATTATAATCAGAAAGTGTATAAGTTGTACTGTCTTTATTTTTATAAATTTTTTCACAGATCATGCACTCTGCTTTTGACACACTTTTTGATCGCAATGTTGGTTTTTTCTTTCTCTTCGGGTTCAATTGATAATAACTGTTTTTCATTATTAAACAGCTTCATTATTTTCTGCTTCCAGTTTTTTGAGAGCATTTTCCCGACGTACAATTTTTTCTTTACTTACATAGGAAGCATAACACTTTCTGTGCCAAGAAAAAGTTTGTTCACTGCTACTTGGATTATATAAATCGTTAAATTTTGTACTTATGTCATCTTTCCGACGATTAGCTGCTTGTTGAATTTTTTGAAATGATTCAAAATTTGGTTGTTGTACAACATCATCACACTTACCACAGAAAATGCACTTATGATCACATTTAATTCGTTTAATAGAAAAAGACATAATTACACATGTACATACTTGTAAGGGCGGAAAAAGAAATGAATAAACTATTAAAGTGTCCGACTCTTATTTAAGCAATAGCATGTTTGAACTTTTGCATGATACTTCACGTTACAGCGAGTTGCAGCGCGTATACAGTTCCGCGCGCCTACGTACGGGCGTTGCGTATATATCTATGTATACAGTTTCGATGCGGCCGCGGGCGCTCGAACGCAATTTGTTAACTGTTAAAAAACAATGTTTAAAAATAAAGATATTGCAATATTTCCTACGGTAATTTGTAGAAGAGATCTCAAACTTTAATTTGGACACTTGGCAACATTGAAAATTTTAATTTTTGACCCCAATATTGGGAGGTGAAAGTGGCCATTTTTCGCGTTTTCCTTCTCGCACCTAAAATCGCCGATATCTCGAAAACGGCGCCTTTTAGAGAAAATTCACAAGAGACATTTTTTGTTCAAAATGGTCCAATTTACCTAAAAAAACTTGTTCCGGGGCGAAAATTTCAATTTTTGGACTTTGTTTAAAAAAAATTTGTTTAAACAAATTCGGACCAGGTTACCGCCCGGCAACATGTTGATCCTCTTTCAGGGGCATCTCCTGGAGAAGGTTATGAAAAAAAATTCAATTAGAAAATTTTTTCCAACGATGGCGCCGATTTCGCCTTGTCTAATAAATGTTTCGTACGGAACATAATAAACGTTTACATACTAAACCACATATAGATAAAGACACAGAGGCGAAGTAGTAATGGTTAGACGTATTTACCATCAATAGTGAATAGTGAATTTACGAGGGCCTTTTTTAATTTGTCTATCTAATTATAAAGAAAAACCAAAAAAGCCAAAAAATATATATTTTCCTACATAACTACTATGTACTACAGAAATACACTTAATCCAGCATTTCTTGAGTTGCATCATACTTTCAAAAAAAAAATTCTTTCGTACCTCAATAAACAACGTTACAGCGGATTTTGTATCATTTAAGAAAAATTTTAGATTCTTGCGATGTCTTTTCGGATATTTGGATGTTGTAACTCGGTGAACGGACAGCTTTTGGCAATGCCTTGACTTCTGCTATCCTTGTGGGCCCCACAGTTGCTGTGCAATAGCAAAATGTTGGTCTTCCATGATTTCGCACGTTTTCCTGTAATGGTGTGCTTAAATTTTTTGAACGTCGTTCCGTAAACTCCTCCATTACATGTGGATCTTTTTGACGTATATCTAATAAGCAAAATTCCTGCGCAAACCCAAAAAAAAACGATCTCTATCAACTTTCCAAAAGACTACTGAGTTTTCGCCTTTTTTAGAGATGATGATCTTTTATGAATCCATTGTATCGACTCTTGCTTCATGGGAAAATCTCAATCGAATACCCAGTTCTCGGCGCCTGTAATCATTAGCAAAAAATAACTGTTATCGTTCTCTTAAGTGTTTTTGAGAAATCTCTTTCCTCGACAGTTTCTGCTCTAGTGTAAGGAGTTTGTGGATCCACCATACAGAAACTCTTTCCTTTCCTAAATTTTCGTGAGCAGTCTTGAAAACTATAATTTCGGATACTACGGCTTTTCCAGCAAGCACTAGGATCTTCGTTCACTGATTTGACAGCGGAAAATCCTGATCAAGCCTAATAGTTCCTGAAGTTCTTGTCTCAACCTGTCTTCCTGCTCCATGGCAATCCTGAATTAAATCTCGCCCCATTTAAATTGTTGAGATCAAAAGTTTACTTAAACGTAAGATGGGCCGTCATTACTTCCCCCATGAAACATTCTTTTATGAATAACTTCTAGGGTTATTCCTTGTTTAGTGAGAAAATTTATCACTGCAAGATGCTCCAAATAACTTTAATAATTTTTGGAAAAAAAAGTTCATAAAAACCGTAAAATGCAATGAACTCGGATAAAATTTTGTCAAAGTACTTGAAATATCAACGATTATTTTAAAAACAAAGGAATTTTTTTGTATTACGTCATTTTTATAGCTAAGTAGATAACCTAAGAAAACAAACTCGTAAAGAGTAACCGCAAAAAAGTATGAATCTTAGCCCGTTTTTACAGCTTCCATAACTTGGAGACAAAAAAAAAGCAACAACGTAAAAGGTTTTAAACTAAAGCTAATTAAAAATATAAAACAATGACATATTTTTCATTTTTTTTATTTAGGGTAACTACCCCCTATTTTGGTGGTTAGAAGTGTGAAAATAAATAAGTTTTTAACAGAAAATAAAAAAATATTTATGATATGTAATCATATCAAAATAGGTTAAGAATTTTTATATATTTTCAACCCAATACCGTATAATAAATCAAAAACTACCCTCTGAAAGAGGGTTGCAATAAGAAAGGTATCCTGCTATTTATATATCCAACTTCAAGCATCCAGATGTTATTTTTTAGGTTAAAATAGCACCATGAATTTTAATAGCCATTTAGGGGTTGATTATCGCTTAGCGATAAGTTTGGGAGACATGTAGCCCAGCGCTATATTCTTAGTATTTTCATTATTTCTTTGTATTTTTTTTAGCCTTGGGAGTCATGTTTGTGAGTATAGCAGGAACCCCTATTAATTGCGACTCTCTTTTAGAGAGTGGTTTTTGATTGACTATACGGTATTGGGTAGAGAGTAGGTAAATAACTAAAGTGATCTATTTTCATGAATTACACATCATAAATATTGTTTTTTTTCTATTAAAAACTTATTTATTTTCACCTTTTAGCCCTCAAAATAGGGGGTAGTTACCCCTTAATAAAAAAATGGAAAAATATGCCCCATTTGATTTTTAATTAGCTTTAATTTAAGATATTTTACGTTAAGTTTGCTTTTTTTTGCCTCAAAGTTATGGAGGTTGCCAAAATGGGTTAATTTTGCGGTAACTCTTTAAACTGAATAGAAAATATATACGAGGCTGGTTTGAAAAGTCCGTGCAAAGTCCGAGAGATGGCACCACCGGCGCGTATCGAGGTCATGTTTACTTTGTAGCATCTCTTGAATGAACGCACACCAAGTTTCAGCCATATTGGTCTATTTCTTTGTGTTTGGTATTCGTGTGAATCAAGGAAGTCGAGTGATTTTCAAGAAATGGACGAAAAAGAATTTCGTGTGGTGATTAAACATTACTTTATGAAAGGCAAAACGCCTCAGGAGACTAAAGAGAAGCTTGATAAACATTATGGTGACTCTGCACCTTCGATTTAGTTTATAAGTGGTTTCAAAATTTTCGGACTGGCCATATGGGCACAAGTGACGCTGAACGTTCTGGACGACCTGTGGAGGTTACGACTCCAGAAATCATTGATCAAATCCATGATATGGTGATGGATGACAGAAGAGTTAAGGTGCGTGAGATTGCTAGTACTGTGGGCATCTCGACTGAACGGGTACATAATATTTTGCATAAACATTTGGACATGAGAAAGCTATCCGCAAGATGGGTGCCGCGATTGCTCACGCTTGACCAAAAACGGAATCGTGTGAAGTGTTGCAAGGATGGTTTGCAGCTGTTCCAGAAGAATCCGGAGGGCTTTAAGCGTCGTTTCGTCACTGTGGATGAAACATGGATACATTAATATACTCCTGAGACCAAACAACAATCTAAACAATGGGTAACCAAGGAGGAATCTGCACCAAAAAAGGCGAAGACCGTTCCTTCGGCCGGAAAGGTTATGGCGACTGTCTTTTGGGATTCGCAAGGGATAATCCTCATCGACTATCTGGAAAAGGGTAAAACTATTACAGATGAATATTATTCATAGTTACTGGACCGTTTGAAAACCGAGCTGCAAGAAAAACGCCCGCGATTGACCCACAAGAAAGTCCTTTTCCATCACGACAACGCACCAGCACACACCTCAGCAGTTGTGGTCGCAAAATTAATGGAAATAGGATTCCAACTCGTTTCACATCCCCCCTATTCTCCAGACTTGGCTCCCTCGGACTACTATTTGTTCCCCAATTTGAAGAAATAGCTGGCGGGACAAAGATTTTATTCAAACGAGGAGGTGATTGCAGACACTAATGGATATTTTGCAGACTTGGACAAATCCTATTATTCGGAAGGGATCAACAAACTAGAACATCGTTGGACGAAGTGTATAAGCCTAAAAGGAGACTATGTCGAAAAATAAAAAAGGTTTACCCCAAACACGTAAGTAGTTTTTATCTTTGCACGGACTTTTCAAACCAGCCTCGTAAGTGTAGATGTTAATAGATAATATTTTAATTCCTTAAGAATAGTTCAAACTGTGAGGGAGATGGACAAGATTAATTTAACCGCACAAATATAAATAATTGTCGGCGAAGTAGCAGTAAACGCTACTTATGAATATGCAGGTTGTTCAATGTGCAAACTTTGTTCCTTATGTAAAATAAAGAAGACCTTCCTAACTAACTGACGATCTACTAACTTGCCCGTTTATTAAAGGACTTAATAATCAAATTTTCATACAATCTAGAAGAAACAGGAGATCCCTTGGCTTATTTTAGCTTTGGGGGAATTTCTAGAAATTGATTTCGCAGGAAAGTTTCTCGACTGCTTTTAAAAAGTAGTTCGCCGAGTTTTCAAGTCAAACAAATCCTGGTTTGTTTAACTTTAGTTTTCTGGCGTATGTAAACATTCCAAGTAAAAGAGTTTTTAAAACTAGAAACTATGAAATTGCTTGCTCTTTATTGTTCTTACAGTTTAAAATTGAAGTTGAGAAAGATGTCTAAAATTACGTACGGTAATGGTGTTTTATCTTACATAGAAAAAGAAAATGGTACATTTATTTTCTCGGTATCTTCATTGCAAATACAACTTGTAAAATAAAAACTAAATTTGAGTTTTCCACACTAACTAGCAAATTTTTAAAGTATTAATCAATAAAAATTTGAGCACAAAAAAGTTGCAGAAATATTTTTAACTGAAAATTCAACGCCAAGACACCGACCAGTGATCAACGCTTTGAAAAAGATGGATGAGATTCCATCGAAACGTCAGCGAAACCGTCCATCAAGGGACTTCAAGCTAACACGGGATACCCGACAAACCATTGCTATATATATATATATATATATATATATATATATATATATATATATATATATATATAAATATAAATATATATATATATATATATATATATATATATATATATATATATATATATATATATATATATATATATATATATTGAACGTAATATATCGCTGTTTAAATTTTCAACTCCACTTAAAGTTTTTTATCTGTGTTAAACAGAAATGTTTTGTTCTGAAAAAATTTCCAAGGTTTAGTAAATTATGAAATTGCATGCAATTGAAAAATGAATTCATAACATGTTAAATTATAATCTGCCACTCACTTTGTAGTGAGCAAGTGTAATTTTTAAAAACATTTCTGCTTATTTTTAATAGTGATCGATTTTGAGGGGCGTACATTAAATATTAATTGTTCAATAATAATGTATATTAAACTATAAAAAATTTAGTAGTATGTACATTAACTATTGGATAAATTTTGTTGTGTGATAATTTGGGTAATTTATTATGATTTCGCGATAGACAGTTGCTATTAAAAAATCTACCCTGTCAGACGGTAAACGTGGTCTTGTTCAACATAAAAAAAAAAAAAAAATTTCAAAAACTTCTTATGTTGAGTATTAAATAGACATACTATCAAGAAGATTTTAAATAAAATATTAATTTTATGTCGAGAAAATATATTGAGTTTCCTAAAAAGCATGTCAAAGATAAAAAGCATATTTGATATAAGCAAAATAAAAGAGATCGGAAGTAGAGAATTCACATTTTCTTTTATTCTTTTCAGCAATCGAGTTTTTTGGTTTTTAAAATAATTAGTTATTTTTATCAGAGGTTGTTGTTTATTCGAGTACCAGTTATCTTATTCCTAACTTTTAAATAATTTCAAGTTAGAGGACAGTTGACTTCATAAGTAATAGTACAGGGTGAGTCAATGATAGAGTAAAGTTCATTATCTAATTTGTTTCGGGAATGATGCAAAAAACTTAAATACAATAGTTTTAGGGAATGTTAAGTGCACAGTTTAAAATTATTTTTGAGTATACAGGTTACTTCAAAAAAGTGTGGCCGATATAACGTATGTTTTTTTAAATAGAACAACCTATTTTCTAATTTATTTTTAAATTCTGCGTAAAATTTTATAACTTTTTTATTAATAATGTTATAAACGTAAACCTAGTAGTTTTTCTAATATTTAATTTTTTTTAAAAAAATACTAGTTTTCAGTTTTGTAAAAAATTGCCAGTAGTGTCAATATTTCTGAAGGTAGAATACTCTTAAGTGGTACGAGCATTCTACAGAGATAAAAAAAAAGGATATATGTAAAGAAATTTGAGTTAGGTGCTACAGGGTGTACAAAATAAATTGATACATTTCGACTATTTAAAATTGAAAAATCTCAATTTTTTTAAATGGCACCCCGTGTATATTATTATTTTTTCTGATAGATTTTACAGAACCCTCCAACTTTTATTAAGTATATCATATACCTATTTCTAATAGTTTTTGATTTATTTTGAATTTTTCAATTTTTACCCTTGTTTTTAATACACTTACGCTACAACATCATAGTTGCCAAGACAAAACAAAAATGCAGGCATTGTCAAATTTTAACGTGTCTATTAAGCACGTAAAAATAGTTTAATTTATTGTAGTAAGTGACATATAAAGATAATAGTTATGAATTTTTCTAAAAATGAATTAATTGATATGGTTTATATACTGGGCGAGGCGGTAAAAAATTGTCTTTTGGCAGTAAGGCTTTACGGAGCGAAGTACCCTAATGGACGTATACCATCTAGAAAATCTTTTTAGTGCTTAATGGAACTGTTTGATGGTAGTGGTAGCATTGAGTATACGAACCGGAAAGTAGTAAACCAGAATGCTACCAATGACGAAAAAGAAATGGAGATTTTACTTCATGTTGAAGATAATCCCCAGGTCATCAGCCGTCGACTAGCTGACTTATCTGACACATCCCAATCTACGGCTAATCGCACCGCGAGAAAATACAAGTATCATCCCTTTCATAGGAAACTACATCAAGAACTTCAAGATCGTGATTTTGAACGACAAGTAAACTTTTATACCACCATAAATGGAGTAATAGAGGCAGATCCAAATTTTTTATCCAAAATAATGTTTTCTATTGAAGCTACTTTTCGCAGTAATGGAGCAGTTAACAGCCATAACATGCATTATTATTCAACAGTTAAGCCATTTTGAGTCCGGGAAGTTCAAAACCAAAACCACTGGTCGCTTAGTGTATGGTGTGGAACCGCTTAACGGGTCTAGATATCTAAATTTTTTGCAAAACGAATTACCCCAGCTTCTTGAATAAGTTGATAACTTTGAAAGGGAACAAATGTGGATTCAACAAGACGGAGGTGCTGCTCATTACCACCAGGAAGTTCGGGAATTTTTAAACAATCGTTACCCATAAAAATGGATCGGTAAGGATGGATTCATTCAGTGGTCCCGTCGATCATGTGACTTAACACCTATAGACTTCTTTTTGTGGGGCTACATTAAAGATCGTGTTTATGTGCATCCCCCAACAACACCAGTAGATATGGAAAATAGGATACGGGATGCGTGCAGGACAATAACGCCCTTTATGCTAAGGAAAGTGAAGGGAAATATAGTAAAGCGACTAAACATGCGTATTCAAGTAGACGGGCATTTTTTTGAACATTTATTACGTTATAATAATTAATCATTAGATAAGTTAAACTACATTAAAATTATTATTAACTATTTGTTTATGTTTTCACAATAGCGTAAGTGTATTAAAAATAAGGGTAAAAATTGAAAAATTCAAATTAAATCGAAAACTATTAGAAATATGTATATGACGTACTTAATAAAAGGTGGAGGGTTTTGTAAAATCTATTTGAAAAAATAATAATATACAGGGTGTGCCATTTAAAAAATTCGCCGGGGAGTTCGCCAGTCTTCTTGATCTGTTTTTAACCACCAATCCGGAGATTTACACGGTCACCGTAAATCCGCCGTTAGGTTCTTCCGACCATAAACTGCTTTCGACATCGAGTATCCTGCCAATCAGTGACAGAGAGGCGCCTAGGCCGCGCAAGATTTGGCACTACAAATCTGCTAAATGGGAAGATCTCATGGAATACTTTCGAACTTTCCCTTGGATGGACGTTTGTTTTCGATCCGATAACCCATCTGACTGCGCCAGGGAGGTCTCCGATGTTATTTTGGCTGGTATGGAAGCATACATCCCTTTTTCGAAGAAATGCTCCTCAAACGGCAAGCCTTAGATCGACCGAAAATGCAAAGAAGCTGTTGCTTCTAAACATATTGCCTACCGACAATGGCGTGAAAATCCTAACACCGTAAATCGAAACATCTTTGTTCATGCCCGGAACAGATGCAAGGGAATTATCGACGAAACCAAGGAGGCACACAATCAACGAATTAGAAACAAACTTCTCGCTTGTCCCAACAATTCCAGGTCCTTTTGGGCAGTCGCTAAGGCAGTTAGTCAAAATTTTACCAAATCTACCATACCACCACTCACACGGCCAGATAATTCCATTGCAACCACACCTGTTGAGAGAGCGAACTTGTTGGCTGAACTCTTTGCTTCACATTCTACTGTCGATTTCCAAGAAAAAACACCACCTACTATTCCCATATTGCAGTCAAGGATGCCCGATGTTGTCTTCAGACAGCGCATCATAAAGCGTATTTTAATGAAGCTAGACACCAAGAAGGCTTCTGGCGCTGACGGAATACCTGCCATAGTTCTCAAAAACTGTGCAAGGGAACTAACACCAGTTTTCTGTAGACTTTTTAACCTATCCTACAGAAAGGGAATATTTCCGTCCTGCTGAAAATGTGCCACGGTTCAGCCGATACCTAAAAAAGGTAAGAAGACCTTGCCAAATAACTACCGACCAGTCGCACTGCTTTCAATAATATCGAAAGTCATGGAAAAGGTTATCAATGAGCATCTTCTAAACTATCTTGAACGATTCAATATTATTAGCGATCACCAATATGGTTTTCGTAAACATAGATCAACAGGAGATCTTCTGACTTATGTAACATATGTTTGGAACAACGCAATTGAACACTTTGGAGAATCTCGAGCGGTTGCTCTTGACATATCCAAGGCATTCGACCGTGTTTGGCATGATGGACTGTTGGCTAAGTTGCGCTCTTATGGTATGTCTGAAAGGTTCTGTTTGTGGCTCTCATGTTTCCTCAGAGAGCGTTCTTTACGAGTGGCGGTCGACGGATTTCTTTCTAACACCCTCACTATCAACGCCGGTGTGCCCCAGGGCTCCATACTGTCTCCTACTCTCTTTCTCATTTACATTAACGATCTGCTGGAAAAGACCGGGAATCCAATCTATAGCTTTGCAGATGACAGTACGCTTGTCTCTTCATTCACCTTGAACGCTCGGACATCGGCTGCTCAGGCGAATATCCGCAGACAGCAGGAGGTCGTTCAACTTAACAAAGACCTGGAAGAGATTCTATCTTGGGGTGACAGTAACCAAGTGGAATTTAACGCTACAAAAACCCAAGCGGCAGTTTTTTCTAAAAAAGTTAACGTTGCTGAACCCGACATAGTTATGTCGGGGCACTCCATTCCCCTAGCATCGTCGCTCAATTTGTTGGGCGTCAGTTTGGGAGCAAATATGTCTTGGCATGAACATGTTGCAGGCATAGCAAGGAGAGCTTCTCAAAAGTTGGGAATATTATTTAGAACCAGAAAGCTTTACACCCCGCAACAACTGTTGATTCTTTACAGAGCCCAAATTCGACCAACTATAGAATACTGCTCCCACGTTTGGGGCTGCGCTCCCAAACATACACTGCATTTGTTAGATTCTGTTCAGAGAAGAGCCGTCCGTCTGATTGGGGACCCGGAATTGACCGGCGGCCTTGATTCGCTGGAACATCGAAGAACGGTTGGCGACTTGAGTCTGTTCTACAAGTATTTTCATGGAAAGTGTTCGAAGGATGTCGTCGCGCTGGTGCTTCGCATCCGTATGAGGTTCAGCTTGTTACTCCACGTACAACGCTTTTCAAGCAATCTTTTATATGGAGAACGTCATCCCTTTGGAATAATTTGTCCAGCGCTGTGTTTCCCACCGAGTACAATTTACAGCGATTCAAGAACAACGTGAATCGCTTTTTCCGCACTCGTGCCGCTCCTGGAGCGCTTTAGGGACTTCCCTGCAGCACGTGTGCTAGACCAATAAAAAAAAAAAAAAAAAAAAAAAAAAAAAAATTGAGACTTTTCAATTTAAAATCGTGAAATATATAAATTTATTTTGAACACCCTGTAGCATCTAACTCAAATTTCTTTACATATATCTTTTTTTCATCTCTATAAAACGCTCGTAACAGTTATGAGTATTTCACCTTCAGAAACAGTGGTGCTACTGGCAATTTTTTACAAAACTGCAAACTAGTATTTTAAAAAAAAAAATGAAATATTAGAAAAACGACTAGGTTTAGGTATATAACAATATTAATAGAAAAGTTATAAAATTTTACGCAGAATTTAAAAATAAATTAGAAAATAGGATATTCCATTTGAAAAAACATATGTTATATCGGCCACACTTTTTTGAAGTACCCTGTATACTCAAAAATAATTTTAAACTATGCACCTTAACACTCTCTAAAACTATTGTATTTAACATTTTTTCGTCACTCCCGAAACAAATGAGATAATGGACTTTACTCTATCGTTGAGTCACCCTGTACTAGTGGTTCCAAAAAGTTAATTTTACGGGTATGTTTTGTTTTTCAATTTTGGTAGGGAAAACTAAAAGCAGGTAAATAATGAAGTCTAAGTATTTTAAGCGTACATCCGACGTTTGTATGTTAAACCAACGATATCAAGTAAAACCAATGACCATCGAAGCTACATTTGGTAAAAAGGTCTTCTATTCCGTTATATGATTTAAATACATAATATATCACTCTAAAACCCTTTTAGCTGGGATCGTCCTTAATCAACACACAATACACAATTCCGACACAATACTCTGGACGGTCCGCAGTCTGTTCGTCTTTGGTCGGTTTATTTCAGACGTGACCAGATTTAAATGCTTATTATTACTTTATTGCAATGTCGTTAAAGGAATAAAGGACACAACCTTCATGTTTTGGTTAGTTTAATAGACTTACGAAGTTAGCATTAAAGAGACGGAGCGCAGTTAGTGGTAAAACAGTTTTAAGTTTTACTAAACAAAATGTTACGAGGACGTAGTCTGGAATTAAACGGCAAAACGGTTTAATTGTAGCAGTAATAGCGTAAAGAGAGGAAATTTCTATGAATGAATTTAGTCACTAAATAGACGTGTATTATTGCTTGTACTCTCAGCCTTCTTATTTCTATATTCCTTATTCTGTCCTTCCGTGAAACTTGTACTGCTCTCAAGTATTTCATTTTGACGGCTTGTATCTTGTTTTTCTGCCTGTTTGTTAGGGTCCATGATTCACATCGATATGTCAGGATTATCCTATAAATTGCTTTGAACACTTTTATTTTTGTTTGTTTCGTCACTTCTTTCTTCCTAATGAATTTATTACTTCTTGCATAATAAAGTTTGTTCGTTTTTTCGATTCTTTCAATAATTTCTTTGTCTTGTTTTCCAGTTTCATCCTTTATCACTCCCAAATACTTATACTGTTCCACTTGTTGTATTTTATTCCCTTCTACGTAAATGTTCGTTTGTTGATTTTCCATTGTCACTACTTTTGTTTTATCTGTATTAATTTTCATACCTTCTTCTTTGAACGCTTTATTCCAAATATCGAGGTTTCCTTGTAAATGTCTCTAATTTTCCGCCACTAGCACAATATCATCAGCAAAAGCCGATTCATATATTTCTATTCTTTTTAGCTTCCAGTATCCAGTTGTCATTCTTTTAACTTTTATTTCGCATTTCTTGATTATTTCATCCATGTAAACAGTGAACAATGTTGAGCTCAAGTTTCCTCCCTGCCTTAAACCTCCCTGTGTTGTAAATCCCTTCGACTTCATATTGTTTTTTCTTACATACTGCACATTGTTGCTGTATATTCCCTTTATGATTCTTATTGTCTTTTTGTTTATTCCCTTGTTTTCCAGGCTTGTCCACATTTTATTCCTTGGCACACTGTCAAATGCTTTTTCTAAATCGCTCAAAGCAAGGTGTAGACTTTTATTTTGTTTTGATCTTTTTGCGATAATCTGTTTCGGTGTAAATATGTGGTCTTGTGTACTTCTTGCTGGTCTAAATCCACTTTGCGATTCCGATAGTTGTGGTTCTATTACTTTCTTTATCCTATTATTAATGATGCCCTCATAAATTTTGTCAATTGTGTTCAGTATAGTAATTCCTCTGTAATTATTGCGATCCTTGTGACCTTCCTTTTTATAGATTGGTGTAATAAACGATATTCCCCATTCGGCCGAAAAACTAATTATTTTATATATAATATTTATTATATACAACAAAGACAGCTGGGATGGTGGGGACATATACAGAGAATGAAGGATGATAGACATGTGAAACAAGTGTATGAAGCCCGAGTACAGGGAAAACAGAAGCGAGGAAGACCTACACAGACCGGGAATAGGAGTATTGGAGGTATACTTAAGGAGAAGGGAAAATCCTGGAAATAAGAAGTGAAAATGGCAAAAACTAGAGACGGATGGAAGAAGTTTATATGTGTGGATTAAGAGGAAAAAAAAGGAGAATGTATAACTGCCCTACACCATATAGTAGAAGGGATATACGATTATATATATATATATATATATATATATATATATATATATATATATATATATATATATATATATATGCATATATATATATATATATATATATATATATATATATATATATATATATATATATATATATATATATATACGAGGCTGGTTTGAAAAGTCCGTGCAAAGTCCGAGAGATGGCACCACCGGCGCGTATCGAGGTCATGTTTAGTTAGTAGCATCTCTTGAATGAACGCACACCAAGTTTCAGCCATATTGGTCTATTTCTTTGTGTTTGGCATTCGCGTGAATCAAGGAAGTCGAGTGATTTTCAAGAAATGGACGAAAAAGAATTTCGTATGGTGATTAAACATTACTTTATGAAAGGCAAAACGCCTCAGGAGACTAAAGAGAAGCTTGATAAACATTATGGTGACTCTGCACCTTCGATTAGAACAGTTTATAAGTGGTTTCAAAATTTTCGGACTGGCCATATGGGCAGAAGTGACGCTGAACGTTCTGGACGGCCTGTGGAGGTTACGACTCCAGAAATCATTGATCAAATACATGATATGGTGATGGATGACAGAAGAGTTAAGGTGCGTGAGATTGCTAGTGCTGTGGGCATCTCGACTGAACGGGTACATAATATTTTGCATAAACATTTGGACATGAGAAAGCTATCCGCAAGATGGGTGCCGCGTTTGCTCACACTTGACCAAAAACGGACTCGTGTGAAGTGTTGCAAGGATGGTTTGCAGCTGTTCCAGAAGAATCCGGAGGACTTTAAGCGTCGTTTCATCACTGTGGATGAAATATGGATACATTACTATACTCCTGAGACCAAACAACAATCTAAACAATGGGTTACCAAGGGGGAATCTGCACCAAAAAAGGCGAAGACCGTTCCTTCGGCCGAAAAGGTTATGGCGACTGTCCTCTGGGATTCGCAAGGGATAATCCTCAACGACTATCTGGAAAAGGGTAAAACTATTACAGGTGAATATTATTCATCGTTATTGGACCGCTTGAAAACCCAGCTGCAAGAAAAACGCCCGCGATTGGTCCACAAGAAAGTCCTTTTTCATCACGACAACGCACCAGCACACATCTCAGCAGTTGTGGTCGCAAAATTAATGGAAATAGGATTCCAACTCGTTTCACATCCCCCTATTCTCCAGACTTGGCTCCCTCGGACTACTATTTATTCCCCAATTTGAAGAAATGGCTGGCGGGACAAAGATGTTATTCAAACGAGGAGGTGATTGCAGACACTAATGGATATTTTGCAGACTTGGACCAATCCTATTATTCGGAAGGGATCAACAAACTAGAACATCGTTGGACGAAGTGTATAAGCCTAAAAGGAGACTATGTCGAAAAATAAAAAAGGTTTACCCCAAACACATAAGTAGTTTTTATTTTTGCACGGACTTTTCAAACCAGCCTCGTATATATTTATTTATTTATTTATTTTTATTTACGGTTCATTAGAACCTAATTTAACTATCGGATAGGCATATTCTTACAATGTTGATAAAATATAATATCCCTTTTCACGCAAGTACCAGTTACCGAAGTACTGTCTATCATAGCGACAAAATACAACCTGCCCGAATACGTCATCAGTCTATCAAAACACTGCCTCGCTAATACATACTTCGTCTATTAAGGCCAAAAATACAAACAAATAGAAGGTGCACCGATGGGCTCTCCATTGTCACCAGCACTAGCTAATCTATACATGGAGCATTTCGAAACACTAGCTCTAGAAACTGCTCCACATAAACCGAAAACATGGCTACGATACGTAGATGACACTTTTGTGGTATAGCAAGACGTTGAAGACAACTTAAACAAGTTCCTGGAACACCTTAACAATATACATCCAAACATTAAATTTACAATGGAAAGGGAAGTAGCAGAACAACTACCATTCCTAGATGTCTTGCTTCAAAGAAAATTAGATGGTTCTTTGTCTCACTCAGTATATAGAAGATTGCCACATACAAACAGATACTTAAATGCCAGCTCACATCATCACCCAGCCCAACTCTTCTCCGTTGCCAAATCCTTAGCTCACCGATCAGAAACCCTAACAGAAAAGGAACATTTGCAACAAGAAACCAAGCTCCTTCGAAACGTTTTACTTACAAATGGATACAGTCAAAACACGATCCGGCGGGCCCTAAATAAACAACGCAAACAGGAAAGAAAGACATATACTACAAAAGCATTTCTCCCATATATAAAAGGCATCACAGACAAAATAGGAAGACTTCCAGGAAAACACCAAATTGAGACCATTTACACAACGAATAAAAAAATTAAAGATATTCTACCTACACCAAAAGACATTAGAGCCTTAGAAGACCAAGGTGTATATGAAATTCCGTGTCAGGACTGCGGTCTTTCATACATAGGCCAAACAAACAGGAAAATTAGCGCCAGAAGAGACGAGCACAAAAACGCCGTAAAACAAAAATCCACCACCTCTTCTCTAGCACAACATGCACACAATACCGGCCACAAAATCGATTTTGACAAAACCAGAACCCTACAAAAAAGTAATAACCTATCCACTAGGGTAATCAAAGAAGCCATAGAAATAGAAAAGAGGCCCAACAACTTAAATAATCGGGATGATAGCCAACGTTTACCGAACTCTTGGAAACATATTCTATCCCAGTACCAAGTCCAACCAAGAGAAACAATAATTCAACCATATGTTATTTCACCAACACAAACATTACAAAGAACCACAGGACCGACAACGCGCAGCCAAAGCCGAGTCTCTATTGGCCAGATCCATCCGACCAATAGAATCACCCCCGAGCACATAAAACCGGCGCACTCGGAGCAAGTCTCGACATTCAACGCCAAGACACCGACCAGTGATCAACGCTTTGAAAAAGATGGATGAGATTCCATCGAAACGTTAGCGAAACCGTCCATCAAGGGACTTCAAGCTAACACGGGATACCCGAAAAACCACTACTATATTTCACACCCGTGAGAACATTCGTCAAAACAAGACCTAGAATATTTTAATGAAATTTCATGTAAAAAGCCCTGCATATAGTGAATCTGTAAAATAGTAACACTCTATATAATAAAATTTTTACCGGAATTTTATGTATAAATTTTTATGCATTTATTGAGATCTTGGCCATTTCGGGTTTCCCATTTTTATATAACATTAGTACGAATTCCATTTTTATGACGCTTTCTTTTGAAAAGGTTCTTAACGCGTTTATAACGCCTAATGGTTGGAAATAAACCCGGGGAAAAACCCATTTTATAGTCGAGGCCTAGTAATTTGCAAATTCAGGTTCAGTTTCTTTTTGTTTAAAAATCAAGTAAGATGTCCAAGCGAGTGTGTTTAACAATAAAACTATTTACTTACTTTGTTAACTGTCACTAAATATATTTGTAAAGATTTTACAATTGCGTTATCGCGATTTGGGTGTTGTGTGTTGATTATAGATAAGGAATGTAAAGAGTTTGGAAATAAGAGGAGAAAGCTCGAAAATTTTCTTATTATATATCATTTTCTGTGAATTTTTAAAACAATGTGAGCCACAGTAAAAAAACTCATTTAAAATAATAAGTTATAATGTTTGGTTTAACTTTTTTTAGATATATCATTTTCGATTTCAAGATGTAAATAATAATAATAAATTTCTTACTACAATCTTGTTAGTTAAATTTAAACTGATTTCGAAGTTTTATTGTGTAGTCGTTAAACTGCTGGTCACGTTCTAAGTAAATTGACTAGTGATGAAGAGAATGCGAAACTTTTAGAGAAGAGCCTTATGCTGGTTTTATGAAAAATGGCTTTTATCTTTACGTAAATAAAAATTGTTTTATTTAAAAAGAAAGAAAAAAACGTTATACGAAACAGGAAAGCAATGCGTGCAATTAAACGCATAATTCATCACTGCATGATGTGTATTCCCTTCATAACGTTTATAATTTTGCAAAAGCGGGGCAATAAAGAATTAAATCGGATCATGTTCAAAATTAATGGACTGTGACTGTTCAGGGAAGAGAATTATCTGGACTTTTAAATATATTATTGCTTTGACTCAACGATATTACCAATATTTAGTAAGTGGTTTTAATTACATTAATCTTTATAAACATGGGACTTATGTGACTTTTATGTCTTTTGTAAATTGAATGATACTACCCAACAGTTATTATCACTACAGCAAACACTTCTGTTTGCAATCGCTTTGATTTTTTAGTTATCACCATTACACTAAACATTTTATTTTTGCGCTAGACGCGCGGTTCTATAACTATGTTAGCATCATCAGAAGCGATGAGTGACTAAATTTAAGATTAAAAATTAGAGTATTTATACTAAAACTAGCAGTGCCTGCGGCTCCGCTCGCGTGGACTGATTCACTACTATCGTCACTGCTTATTTTACCTAACGTAATAAAATACCTGCCATTATTTCCCCTTATCTCCCATTATTTCTCCTTATCTTCCGTTATCTCTACATAATTTCCATTATCTAGGCTTATCTCTGCTCATCTCCCATTATTTCTCCTTATCTCCCATTATTTCCCCTTATCTTCCGTTATCTCACCTTATCTCCCATTATCTAGGCTTATCTTGACTTATCTCGCAATATTTCTCCTTATCTCCTATTATTTCTGCTTATCTCCCATTATTTCACCATAACTCTTATTATCTAGACTTATCTCTGCTTATCTCCCATTATTTCTCCTTATTTCCCATTATTTATACTTATCTCCCATTATCTAGGCTTATATAGAATTATATAGAACATATGTATAAATTTATAAAAACACGTAAATCGGATAAGTGGTTCCCGAGTGATAAGCGCACTAACGGACAAACAGACAGACAGAGGAACGTTGCATTTCATATCTATTATATTCTTTGCTACATGATATTGTTCCATATTTAGTGGTTTAGGCAGTGTATTGCAAGAGAACGCGCTAGCGGCAAACTTTTTTCCGATTTGATTCACGATTATCGTCACTATTCCTCATGTTACCTAACGTTACAAAATAAAGCCTATAACCTGACCAGAAAACATATGTATGTTTTTAAAAAAAAGCACGTAAATCGGATAAGTGGTTCTCGAGTGATAAGCGCACTAACAGACAGACAGACAGAGAGACGTTGCATTTTATATATATTATAGAAATAGATTTATATTATTATATAACCTGGCCAAAGAATATATGTATGAATTTAAAAAAAGACAGGCAAATCGGATAAGTGGTTCTCGAGGGATAAACGCACTAACGGACAGACAGACAGACCGGCAGACAGAGAGATTGCATTTTTATATATATTATAGATACAGATTATTATTATTGTTATATAACCTGGCCAAAGAATATATGTATGAATTTAGAAAAAGACACGTAAATCGGATAAGTGATTCTCGCGTGATAAACGCACTAATGGACAGACTGACAGACAGAGAGACATTGCATTTTATATATATTATAAATTATAGATTACAGATATTCTCTGCTACATAACATTGTTCCATATTTAATGGTTTAGGCTGTGTATTGCAAGGGAACGCGCTAGCGGCAAACTTTTTTCCGACTTCATTCACTATTATCGTCACTGCCCATTCCTTATGCTACCTATCGTAATCAAATATAGCCTATAACCTGGCCAGAGAACATATGTATGTTTTAAAAAAAAATAAGTACGTAAATCGGATAAGTGGTTCTCCAGTGATAAGCGCACTAACGGACGGACATACAGACAGACAGACAGAGAAACGTTGCATTTTATATATATATTATATATATATATATATATATATATATTTATATATATATATATATATATATATATATATATATATATATATATATATATATATATATATATATATATATATATATATATATATATATTATATATATATATATATATATATATATATATATATATATATATATATATATATATATATATATATATAGATACTCCCTCCAATCAAACATCCAACAACCAACTCTCATAATTTCTGATTGCCTAAGCGCTCTCAATGCCATCAATTCTAGAAATCTCAATTTCAACTATATCAGGCAAATTATGGATCTGATGTACACGGCCACCTTGAAAAAACGTACCATATCCTTGCTTTGGTTGCCCAGTCACATAGGCAACCCTCATAACGACAGAGCGGATTATCTTGCTAAACTTGCCATAGAAAGGAGCAGTATGAACATGGGAGAGAATCACTACTCTGATTTTAACATCTTCATAAAACACCTACACAGCTCTCTCTTCCAACTCAAATGGGACTTGGAAGATCCCAACAACAAATTATGGTCCATCAAAACCAATGTATTTCCTCCCCTTAACTCCACAGAATTGAACCGAAGACATAATGTAATAATGAGAAGACTGGCATTGGGATACACCTACTCCACGCATGTACATCTATTAAAGAGAGATCCCCGTCCACTCTGTCCTAAATGTGACTCCCCCTTTTCAGTGTTACATCTAATCGAATCCATTCAACATCAAAACTTGAGAGACACCCACGGCATCCCATCCAACATCACCATCCTCATAAAATCTTTTGTCCCACTTAAAGAAAACATAACCAATTACTTAAAAGAATTCAACTTCATAGTCTAATCTATTTATACCAAACTAACTCTAGTGGGCGCTAAATGATCTTAGCTGTCGATGCGCCCTGCCCAACAGAAACAAACAAATATATATTATAGATTATAGATTGTGATTTGCTATAGCAGAACCGACCAATTACACGCGGAGGTTTAGTTCCGGTCTACTAACCAGTATAGAGTCCTGTGGGGAATAGGCCCGCCTGCTAGATTATTTTTACAATAAATTTACTTTTCACTTGAAAAAGAACTTCGTAATTTACCCTATATAATTATTAATTAATACTTTATATCAATTTCCTTCCTTCAAAAAACAGCTTTCCAAGATTATTAGCTAATGCTCAATAAAAACTCCGACAAATTAAAAATATCATTGGAAATTTTTGCATTAAAAAGCTGTTACCGCGAAAAGGGGAGAAAAATTACTTTTTTATCTGTATCTTAAATCGCGGATTTGAATTGAGTTCCCTAGGTTATAAATATCGAAGGGAAATATATATATTTTTTTAATTATCTTAATTATCTTGTTGTTATAATTGGGTATTACCTCGAAAAAAAATGTGTAAATTTTAGCTTTGGTACGAAAAGCTTAAAAAAAAATCTGAAGAAATTATAATTTATTGTTTTTTTTTATAGTTCTTTATACTGGTGATTTTTAGTGTTCCGTACGGCACACTTATAAGAAGACTTCGGTGTCTGTCTGTCAGTCTGTCTGTCACACCCGATTTTCTCCGAAACTAAAGGGTGATTCATTTAGGGGTACTTTTTGTGATGGGGATTTAATTGCAGATTGCGCATGCGTCGTGTCAACTGAAGTGGCATTCCTATTCAGTAGGATTTGACAATTCATAATGGAAAGACTTAGCCCGGCACAGCGTCTACAAATTGTTCAACTTTATTACGAAAATGAGCGTTCTACGAGGAATGTGTATCGGGCGCTTAGAGCAACTTATGGTCCACATAATCGGCCTACCGAACGCACAATTCGCTCTACCATCAATAAGTTTGAGACCCAATTTTCATTATTGGATAATGCTCGACCGAATAGACCACATCCAGCACGTAGTGAAGAAAATATAGGGGCGGTAGCGGAGAGTGTACGCGAAGACCGTGAAGTGTCGATTCGTCGCCGTTCTCAATAGCTTGGCCTGTCATATTCAACAACTTGGCGTATTTTACGTAAGGATATTTCTTTAAAAGCATACAAAATTCAACTAGTGCAACAACTGAAGCCGACCGACCTTCCGAATCGTTTCCGTTTTAGTCGTTGGGCTCTTGACAAGCTTGCAGAAGATCCACTGTTTTCGAGAAAAATTTTGTTCACCGATGAGGCCCATTTTTGGCTTAATGGGTTCGTGAATAAACAAAATGCCCGTATTTGGGGTGATGAACAACCTGAAGAGGTTCAAGAGCTGCCATTAAATCCAGAAAAAACAACTGTTTGGTGTGGTTTATGGGCCGGTGGAATAATCGGTCCATATTTCTTCAAAACAGAGGCCGGCCGGAATGTTACTGTGAATGGTGACCGTTATCGCGCCATGCTAACAGACTATTTGATGCCAGAAATTGAAGCCCGTGGTCTCGACGAAATTTGGTTCCAACAAGATAGCGCCACTTGCCATACAGCCCGTGAAACCATGGCTTTACTGCGAGAGCAATTCGGCGAACAGATCATTTCACGCTTTGGACCAGTGAATTGGCCGGCTAGATCATGTGACATCACACCTCTTGACTTTTTCCTTTGGGGCTATGTAAAGTCCAAAGTCTACATGGATAAGCCAGCTACAATTGAGGCATTGGAGGCCAATATTACTCGAGTCATTGGCCAAATACCACTCGAAATACTCACACGCGTCATTGAAAATTGGAACTTCAGAATGGACGTTGTTAACCGTAGTCGCGGACAACATTTGAAAGAAATTATCTTTAAGAAATAATTGTAAAGAATGGTTCTTTTATATGATAATAAAGATTATAAAATAAAATTGTTTTTATTCATTTTTTTTATTTAAAAAAAGTACCTCTAAATGAATCACCCTTTATTTGTCATAGAAAGTTGAAATTTGGTAATAATATAGGAATTGATGGCCTCATCAGAGCCATGTAGTTTTGAAAGTGAAAGAGGTTAGTTTTGGGGGGCGAAATCGAAAGTGAAAAAAAAAAATTTACTAGGTAATCGAGTGTGGTGTCAAAAAGAAAGCTTGTGAAAACACGAGTAATAAATATTTATATAATGTAATACGTGCGCGCACTTTTCTTTGTATTATTTTTAAAACATCGCGAAAAATGGCTGTTCACCCGCCTTATCTCAAAAAGTACTTATCAAAAAATTTTGAAAAAATTCTGGAATATTTTCCAAGGGGTGTAGATTCAACGAAAATTATCACGAGTGCATTATCTTTAATAATTTATCTGGTATATAAAAAAAACAAAAATTTCACGGTCATCAATTTTCAGTAAAGATTGGAAACAAACTTTGTTGAAAACTCATTGGGGGTGTGTTTTGCGAAGTCACTGATCATTTTATATTTCCGTTACAAAATTTTTTATTTTAAAAGCATTCAACGTACGGAACACTAATTGCGCAAGTTCAACTTGCACTTGACCGGTTATTTTCTCTAAAAATCAATAAACAGGGCACTTGTTGACAGAAAATGGCATAAATAGTAATGACTGAATAGAGATTATAGCAACACCAGTTTAGCCAGTTGAAAAAAGCACTTTAGAAAACGAATGAACTATTAAGGACTTAGCAACTATTTAAGTTGCTATTTTTGTTTAACTCTATGCACTTAAAAAGAAAAGACCAAGCGGTGTGATATGCGAATTTTAACTTGTAGGTACATTATATGGAAGAGTTTGCCGGTATTATTAGTTAAAATTGGATCAGAGATAACGGAAATATTGCGAAAATAATATGAAAGAATCTTATTTTTCACAGTCATTAACATTTTTTAGATAATTACTCTTAACTCGCAAAACTTAGTGAATTGTTTTCGACAATAAAAACCGTTATTATCATACAGAATGATAAAGTTTTTAACAAATAGGAGCAATGGCGAGTCCCTATGTCAAATAAATAAAGAAATAACTTTAAGTATATAATAAAAGACTGTTTTTAGTCAATTTTCACTGGTTTATTTAAATTGCGATGACGCGTTTCGCTGTCGATGCAGCTTCTTCAGATCTACATTTTACACTGTCAAGTTAGGTGTCATTGTCATTGTCTTTATTGAATTCAAGTTAGGCTATGCCTCTTACTTACATTTATGATAGCTTATATTCCTATACTACTTAACCTAGGTTCTATACAGTAATCCTAATTAACTTAACCTAGGACATTGGGTTTTAATTACATTGGTTGACTAATCTAACTTAACTAGAGCTTAATTCTAAACTAATCTAGAACTTAATTCTAAACTTAATCTAGGTTACAATCTTCATGGGGGTGGGGGAGGGCCATCGTCTTCGTCGGATATGGGGTCAGAAGGTCTTCGATAGTGATGGCGGGCGTTGGCGGGCACGTGGAATGCGCTCCTTATGGTGGCGTTTGGGTGTTGTAGCGCCTTTGCGAAGAACTTAATGTTGGTGGACCTCATGTGTGCCTTGATTGTTGGCACACCGAGGTCTCTATGCAATTGACTGTTTCGGACGAACCATGGGGCTCCCGTGATCATCCTCAGGGCCTTGTTCTGTACTGCCTGAAGTTGAGCTCTGCGTGTCTTGGTGAGTTTAGACCAAGTAGGGCAGGCGTGTGTGAGTCCTGCCCTCACGATGGTTTTATAAATTAGCAGCTTGATTTTTGGTTGCAACTTACTGGACCGGCTGATGATTGGGTACAGCTTGCCCAGTAGTTGCTTGGCTTTCCTTGAGGCAGCACAGACCTGGTCTTTCCAGATGAGGTGTTTGTCATACTGGATTCCCAGGTACTTGATGGTGGTTGCCCATTGGATGCGGGATCCCTGGAGCTGGAGTTGTCCATAAGGAGTGCCGTTGCCTTTGGCGAAGACGATGGCCTGTGTCTTACATGGGTTTAGCTGGATCTTCCATCGGTCGAACCAGGGGGCGAGGACGTTCAGGTGGCGCTGCAATCTACTGGTGATGATTCTGTAGCTGCTGGATTCTGCTATGATGGCTGTGTCGTCAGCATACAGGAGTAGGGTAGTCTGATCCGTTTTTGGAATGTCGGCTGTGAAAATGTTAAAGAGGTGGGGGGAGAGGACGGAGCCTTGAGGGACTCCGGCTCTAATGGCCTTGACTTCGGAGGTGGCCTTATCGACTCTGACTTGGAACGTTCTGTCAGAGACGAAGGATTGAATGAGTTTGTTAATGAAAAGGGGGTAGCCGTGTCGGATCAGTTTCAGAATGAGGCCTTCGTGCCAGACTCGGTCGAAGGCCTTTGCTACATCGAGAAACACAGCTCCAACTGTTGGAAATGGTTTGGGCGAGTTTCGTGGTGTGATGGATGGTGCCATGAAGGGGCTGGAAGCCATACTGTTCGTCAGGGACAACACGGAGCGCTGTGGACTTTGCTCTGACGATTTCGAGGATGACTTTTTCAGCTATCTTGCCAAGGCCTGGAAGTAGGCTGATTGGCCGATAGCTGCTTGCCTCGTGGGATGGAGAGCCTGGTTTTTTGATCATAATGACCTCAGCTTTTTTCCAGTAGAGTGGAAAATAGCTGAGTCTCAGTATGCTGTTAATGATATTGGTGGCTTCTGAGATCTGTTTCTTGGGGAGTTTTTTGAGGGCTTTATTTGTGATTTTATCATGACCTGGGGCTTTTCGGATTGAGGTAAATCGAATGATCTCATTAACAGCGGAGAGGGTTGTGAAGTACGTATTGCGAGGGGGCTGGGCAAGATTTAGGGTCTGTATGGTTGTAGCGACCCTAAGTTCACGGGCTGGATCGGGATGGGCAGGAGTGTTAGGAGAAAACTGTTCCTCTAGCAGATCTGCCAGAAGGTCAGCCTTCTCCTGGGTTGTGGAGGCTGTGGTGCCGGCGTGGGTGAGGGCTGGCATGGACCTTGGCTCGTCATTGGAAAGGGCTGTTGCCATTTTCCAAAGAGAACAGTCCTGGGTAGTGAGGGATTCTACTTTGGACTCCCACCTGCTGCTGTGGAATTCAGCAAGTGAGTCTTTCACCTGCTGCATTGCTTGATTTGCGAGCCTTTTGAGGCGGGGGTCTCCCGTCCTGAGGGCTCTTCTGAGCAGCCGGTTTTTATCCCTGATCTGCTCTTTGATAGCTGGGGGTAGTCTACCTTGAGAAGAGACTGGTTGGGTTCGTGACGTTGTGGCCTGGGCAAGGGCTGTCTGGATATCAGCAGTCAGTTTATTGACTGCCGAATCCAGATCCTGGGTTGTGGAAATTTTTGGGATGGGACCCGTGGTCGCCAGGAGGCGTTGGAAGTGGTCCCAGTCTGTGCTGGAAGTGGTGACTGTGGCATTCATTTTGTCGGCCGGATTTCCCAGTGTAAAAATGACCGGTAGATGGTCAGACGAAAGGTCATGAATGACGGTAATGTTATGCCGGAGGTTGATATTTTTTAGAAGAAAAATATCTAGAAAGTCCGGTCTTCCGTGTCCAATGTGGGTGGGCTCGTCTGGAGCTATGATATTGAATGGGATTTGGTTCTGGATGGCGTCGAGAGCAATGCCATTAGCGTTCGTAGCTAGGTTTCCCCAGAGAACGTTTTTGGCATTGAAGTCTCCGCCCAGAACGGTCTTTTGATTGACAGGGCCAAACAGCAGATGGAAGTCTGCAGGATCGATGGGATGTTGGTCACCGTTTTGTTGGTAGACCGAGAAGAGGTGGATGGTGGTGTTGTTTGCCATGGTTATGGCAATGGGCGTGGCTTCAGTTTGGACAAGAGGAAGGGGGGGTGGTTGGTAGTGATTTAAGGAGTGCTTGACAAGAATCATGGTCCCCCCTAGGCGGGCCCTGATTCTGTCGTTGCGGTAAACAGTGTAGTTAGGAAGACTAAATCGGATGCCGGGCTTTAGAAAGGTTTCTTGGATTAGAGCTACGTCGACGTTATGGTCTTGTAGGAAATGGAGAAGTTCATGCTTTTTGTCGCGAATGCCGTTGGCATTCCATGACAAGATGTTTAGCATTTTAGTCGAGTTAGGTTTAATATTCACAGTTTTATATAATTTCTTAATTATAATATTACACATAATTAAATTACATTGATAGTATTGGGAAATCCACGCAGATTTGGAGTTATTAGAATAAATTCAATAATGGTGAATTGCTTAAATCTACTTGGTCGTTGAGTAAGGTACCTGTAGTCCTTAATCGATTTATTTGCATTGTCTCTAAAAGGTTTAGTTTTAAACCTTTTTGTTGGATGTGTAAAATTTTGAAATTCTTGTTAAATGTGTGATTTTCTGTTAAAAGATGATTAGCATATGTTGAATTAGATTTTCTATGGATGAAACTTTTTTCGTGTTCTGTAATTCTTTGTCTAAATGTACGTCCAGTTTGTCCGATGTATGTTTTAGGACTGACCCACATGTTAATTGATAAACCCCCGATTTATTGTCTTTATTGATTTGTGGTTTGTAGTTTTTAAGATATTTCCCCATAGTACTGTTAGTCTTGTAAGTTATGCTGATATTTTTTTGATTTAAAAATTTCCCCAGTTTTTCCGTTGGTTTGCCGAAATAGGTTAAGCATTTAAAAGTGGTATTTCTGTCCTTAAAACCTGGGTATATTTCTGAGATTGCCTTGTTTCTAAGTTTTTTCCTAACGATACTATTGATTAAAGTAACCGAATAACCGTTGTTAACGGCTACTTGTTTTATGTAGTTTAATCCTTTAGTAAAATTTTCTTCTGATAAGGGGATATTAGTTAGTCTATGTATAAAGCTATGATAAGCTGCAAGTTTATGATGGTTAGGGTGGTGAGAACTATTGTGAATTGTGGTATCTGTATGACAAGGTTTGTGATATATTGCAAATTCATGTTTTTTCATGGCTTTACTGATCCTTAAGTCTAGGAAATTAATTTTCCCTTCGACTTCTTCTTCCATTGTAAAACTGATATTTCTATGTAAAGAATTAATATACTGTAAAAAGTGAGTTAATTGTCTGTCCGTACCTGTAAAGCATACAATTATATCGTCTACGTATCGATACCAGTATAGACAATTATTACTATTGTTATTATGGTTGTTAAATATCATTGTTTCAATACTGTCCATGAAAATTTCGGCAAGTAATGGACTTAATGGACTCCCCATAATTAACCCTTCCTTACTATTGTAGAATGTATTATTAAATGAAAAATAATTTTGTCTTAGGCAAGTTCTTAATAAGTTAATTATGTCCATTTTTATAACTTCATTTACTTTGTTTTTTGTTAATAGGTTCTCTATTAAAATTATTGTTTCGTCTGGGGGAACACTTGGAAATAAGTTTTTGACATCGAAAGAGACTAATTTAGAATTATCTGGTATTGTTATATTCTTAACTTTATTCACGAGTTCGTATGAGTTTTTGATACTATATTTAGGTTCAAATTTGGTATGATGTTTGATTAAATCAATTAAAAAGGATGACGTCTTATATGCTGAAGCAGACATGTAGGAAACAACTGGTCTGATTGGGTGGTCAAGTTTGTGTAGTTTTATTAGTGAATAAAGTTGTGGGATTTAGGGATTCATACAACAAAAACGTATAACAACACAAAATAAGAAAGAAAAAGAATTTTTTACTAATCTACTACAGTATATTAATTCTTTACATAGAAATATCAGTTTTACAATGGAAGAAGAAGTCGAAGGGAAAATTAATTTCCTAGACTTAACGATCAGTAAAGCCATGAAAAAACATGAATTTGCAATATATCACAAACCTTGTCATACAGATACCACAATTCACAATAGTTCTCACCACCCTAACCATCATAAACTTGCAGCTTATCATAGCTTTATACATAGACTAACTAATATCCCCTTATCAGAAGAAAATTTTACTAAAGAATTAAACTACATAAAACAAGTAGCCGTTAACAACGGTTATTCGGTTACTTTAATCAATAGTATCGTTAGGAAAAAACTTAGAAACAAGGCAATTTCAGAAATATACCCACGTTTTAAGGACAGAAATATCACTTTTAAATGCTTAACCCATTTCGGCAAACCCACGGAAAAACTGGGGAAATTTTTAAATCAAAAAAATTACAACATAGCTTACAAGACTAACAATACTATAGGGAAATATCTTAAAAACTACAAACCACAAATCAATAAAGACAATAAATCGGGGGTTTTATCAATTAACATGTGGGTCATGTCCTAAAACATACATCGGACAAACTGGACGTACATTTAGACAAAGAATTACAGAACACGAAAAAAGTTTCATCCATAGAAAATCTAATTCAACATATGCTAATCATCTTTTAACAGAAAATCACACATTTAACAAGAATTTCAAAATTTTACACACCCAACAAAAAGGTTTAAAACTAAACCGTTTAGAGACAATGCAAATAAATCGATTAAGGACTACAGGTACTTTACTCAACGACCAGGTAGATTTAAGCAATTCACCATTATTGAATTTATTCTAATAACTCCAAATCTGTGTGGATTTCCCAATACTATCAATGTAATTTAATTATGTGTAATATTATAATTAAGAAATTATATAAAACTGTGAATATTAAACCTAACTTGGCAGTGTAAAATGTAGATCTGAAGAAGCTGCATCGACAGCGAAACGCGTCATCGCAATTTAAATAAACCTGTGGAAATTGACTAAAAACAGTCTTTTATTATATATTTATAATGAATTTCCATCAAGTAGAAGCTACAACCATCCAAAATAAGAAATAACTTAACACTTATCATAATCACTTATACATTAAGCAAAACAAATAAAAAAAAGTCACTGAATTGATTGATCCAGTATTTTCCTTGGAAATATGTCGTTTTAAAATAAGTAATGAATATTGACTTTTCCAACTAAAGAAGAAAGTAAATTTCCGTAAATTAATAAAATCACACGACACCTCTTTCACTCTCTTTCCGTGAAACTATATCGCTCAAAAACTATAGGTTTCATACCTATTTAAAATATTATAATATCATTTCGTTGGAGTATTACGATGTCAACAAACCGATAAACTGATAGTTTTACAGTCAGATAGACAGAACGATGGAAATGGAAATACAGAATATGTTTCTCGCAATTGAAGAACACCATAACGTAAAGAAAAGCAAAAATTGCATTGTATAATTCTTTCCCTTTAGTAAGCGACGTAAAAACAATAATTTACCTACTGTGCCAGGGTAAGTAAGTAACTATTTGTATTTCTAAAACTTTTCTAGAATCAACTTAAAATTTTTTAGGTTACCCTGTAACCAGATTTCAACTTCTTCTACATACTATCTCTAATAAAAATGGGAAGAATGAAAAAGCAAGAACACGGACATAAAATATATTATGACATATGCGCGACACCCTTCTAACCCTCTACCTCCTATTTTAAATTGATGTCATAAACTAGTGCAACATACATTCAGTCCAAAAAGTGTCCATACACCACCTGCTTCCTATACTATTTTTCTGTTATGTTTAACTAATTAATTGGAATTATGAGAAAGCATGTTTAAATTAATATTTGAAACTTAAACATACGAGGATTAGTACTAAAAACAAATACGGAATATTTTATTTAGAAGTTAAAAAAACACGTTATAATCAGTTGCATTTTATCAAGCTATCTATTGCTCGCTAAACTGAAAAAAAATGAATAATTTATATCGGTCACTTGTTGCTAGTAATTTTGTAGTGGCTTTTCAAAGTAGTATTAAAAATGAGCAAAAGGAATTGTGAAATTCCATTTCAAGTTCGAAAGATCATAATTAATTTGTGGAAAGATGGAAAATCGTACAAAAATATAGGAAAAATTGTTAAAAAGTCGCATGTTACTGTTCAGTACATTGTAAACCAGTATAGATCAACGGGTTCCTATGAAATTCGACCACGTTCTGGTAGTCCCAAGAAACTGAATCCACGTGAAGAGGCCAGTATTGTTAGATAAATAATTATAGATCCCAAGAAAAGTGCACCAAAATTAAAAGAAGATGTACGGAAAATATTTTCAAAAAATGTTTGTTCACAAACAGTGAAAAATTGTTTACACAGGGCAGGCTATAAGGGATGTGTAGCCAGTTTACTATCACTTTTGTGTAACGATAATCTTTCAGAGAGCTTTTGTGAAGTTTGTCCAATGTAGACCAAACCACATTGACAGGGAATCTCTAGGGAAGATCTAATATAATCTACGGCATTCTCTGTCAATATGGTTTGGTCTACGTTGGACAAACTTCACAAAAGCTCTCTAAAAGATTAGCGTTACACAAAAGTGATAGTAAACACAACCCTAACGCAACTAGCTTGAGCTTACACGTAAATAATACAGATCACAGAGTACAATACAACAGCTTCATTCTGGATGTTGAGACTAATTGCTTCAGAAGAAGTTTCTTGGAAATGTGATACATAAAAACCTGTAAAAATAATCCCAATCACAAAAAAAAGACATAGAAGGATTGAGCTCCATGTATACTTATTTACTAACACAAAACTACACCAAACCAGTAAAAAAGAACGAATTTATGAAAATATTAGTTTCTAGTAAAGTTGACGTTCCTTTTCTCTTTCTGCCATTTTTGCTGTTTATTACCAGTTACTTTTCTATGTCTTCTTGTTAAAATTAAATAATTAAAAAATTAAATATGACAAATAATAAATAACGTCCAGTATTAATATTCTCTTTCAAATTTTTAAATTAGCCTATGAATCCCTTGGTTATAAAATTAAATAATTAATATAATTAATAATAAATAACTCGTCGAAGAGTAACATTCATCAAATTTAAGTCCCTTTGTTATAAAATTAAAATTGAAAGATAGATATCACTAAAAATAAATAATTTATCTAAGAGTAGCATCCACCTAAAAAAATTTACCACATCCCTAACTTTAATGCTTTTATGTTTTTTGTCGACCTGATGACGACATAGACTACCAACAATATCCGGTTCGGACTCAAATATCACTAAATAGTTACTAAACTCGTTGTCAAAATTTTTTTTTTTAAAATGGAGTACCATTTCAACATCATGGTGTTTCTTGCAGTTATGTTTCGGTCTTCAAAAAGTGTTTTTAACTAATGTTTATTGACCAAGTTTTATTTTTAATATTTCTGTAACTCTCTAAGTGTCTTTTAATCATGTTTGTGTAATCATACATACTACCTGGTCAACAAAAATGCAAATTTCAGTATCTTCACCAGAGATGAATTAACTGCTAAATTTTTGTAAGTAATTTCACTTCATTTACAATTCATTTAATAACATTTTAAAAACGAACGTTTTGGTTTATTTTCTGTACTTGGTTTGTATTTTTAGAATCCAGAAGAAGCTACCATTAGGCAGCGAAAGCTCGATAATAAAAATAAAAACCGGTCAAGTGCAAGTTGAACTTGCACAATTAGTGTTCCGTACGTTGATTGTTTTTAAAATAAAAATTTTTGTTAGGGTGGTATAAAATGATCAGTGACTTCACAAAACACACCCCAAAGTTTGTTTCCAATCTTTACTGAAAACTGGTGACCTTGAAATTTTGTTTTTTTTTTTATATATACCAAATAAATTATTAAAGGTAATGCACTCGTCATAATTTTCGTTCATTCTATACCCCATGGAGAATTTTCCAGAATTTTTTCAAAATTTTTTGATCAGTACTTTTCGAGATAAGGTAGGGGGACAGCGATTTTTTAAAAGTAATACGAAGAAAAGTGTGTGCAAGTATTACATTATATATATATATATATATATATATATATATATATATATATATATATATACATATATATATATATATATATATATATATATATATATATATATATATATATATATATATTTTTACTCGTGTTTTTCACAAGCTTTCATTTGACACCACACTCGATGACCTAGTAAAAAAAATTTTTTTTTCTCTTCCGATTTCACCCCTCAAAACGAACCCCTTAAGTCAAAATTTATGTTACAGTGGTATAAAATGATTAGTGACTTCACAAAACACACCCCAAATGAGTTTTCAACAAAGTTTGTTTCCAATCTTTACTGAAATCTGATGACCTTGAAATTTTTGCTTTTTTTTATATACCATATAAATTATTAAAGGTAATGCACTCGTGATAATTGTCGTTCAATCTACACCCCGTGGAGAATATTTCAGAATTTTTTCGAAATTTTTTGATAAGTACTTTTCGAGATAAGGCCCGGGACAGCGATTTTTTGCGAATTTTTAAAATAATACAAAGAAAAGTGCGCGCAAGTATAATATTATATATATATTTTTTTACTCGTGTTTTCACAAGCTTTCATTTGACACCACACTCGATGACCTAGTACAAAATTTTTTTTTTCACTTCCGACTTCACCCCCCCAAAACTAACCCCTTAAGTCAAAATTTAATTCTCAAAACTACATGGCTCTGATGAGGCCATCAATTCCTATATTATTACCAAATTTCACCTTTCTATGTCAAATAGTTTCGGAGAAAATTGGGTGTGACAGACAGACAGACAGACAGACAGACAGACACCGAAGTGATCTTATAAGTGTTCCGTACGGAACACTAAAAAGCAGATACTAGAGCCTTTAGATCTTTGATTGCTCATCTCTTCTCCTTATAAGGGCGTTTCCCAATAGTTTAAACTTAGGATTGTTTGTTGCCAGTGCCCTGTTACTGTCCTTCCTCTTTCGTATATATATATATATATATATATATATATATATATATATATATATATATATATATATATATATATATATATATATATATATATATATATATATATATATATATATATATATATATATATATATATATATATATATATTTTGTATTACTTGGTTTCGATTTTGTGAATACCGAATTAAAGACGATATTTATTTATTTATTTCCTTGTTAGATGTTATCTATGTACCAAGTTTGAAATTAATCTTATTTCGTTCGAGAGTTATTGTGCTAATAGACAGACCGACAGAAATGAGCGACTATGTTTTTCGTGATAGAGGAACACTAAAACGTGAAAAAAGCAAAAATCTCGACGTGAGAGTTTTTCACGAATACAATACTTTCCTTTAGCAAGGAAAGGAAAATCATCTATTTTATGAGACTAAATAAAAAAATCAAAAGTTCATTTTACCCACCAAGTTGGATAAAATGTGCTTGTATGATAAAAAGCGGCTTTTTGAACGTAATATCGATATGTCGAAAATTGTTATTCGATAAATCCGTGGTTAACTATCGATATATCAATAATTATGTTGGTTAAATTTATCCACAGGGCGATAAAATCTTCTATCGCCCATCCCTAGTTACGACCTGTCAGACTTATACTGCAATCCATTGGTCGATCAGTCATTTTCACTAACCGCCGTTCTCACACACAAGTATAAAGTTCCGAAATTCAAACTAATTATAATGTAATTCCAGCAAAAAAAAGTTTTAGCATGTAAATCAAAAATGTAAATATGGGAAATTTAAATGTTAATTTCTCTTATATGATATTTTGAAATGCATAGATGTGGGAGGAAAAAAGGAAGCATTCATTTCCAGAATATATATATATATATATATATATATATATATATATATATATATATATATATATATATATATATATATATATACAATATATATAATACATTAAAATTCCGGGCTTCAATCCATTTGTGTCTAACAATGAACTTTCACGATGTTTCGCCAAAACCACATTTGGCATTTTCAAGTGCTCTTGCTGCTGCTGCTATTCGATATTGTGATCTTGCTGCTGCTGCCGCTTGAAGTTAGCTGAGAAACCGAAGTGGGGCAAATGAGATTTTGGCGAAACGTCGTGCAAGTTATTAATGTATTACATAAACAAACTTGAATTTGACGTTTCGCTAAAGGGCGTTGTCACTTGGCTGCCGCCAAGCTGAGAGCCACTAAAAGCTAGCGACAGCCGCCGATCCAAGGGATCCTTTGTCGGCAAGTAAATTTGGCATTTTTACCATGAAGCAAATAGATTTTCTGTGAATTACAGGTGTTTAAATTTTTACCTATTATAATAAAATATTGCAATATAAAATGTGTGTAATTAATTTGTTGGTGGCATGAAGTAATTATTTTAAATTTAACAATTATTATATTTTTTTTTCTATTAAATTTGTTTGAGAAAAACCAATTCAAATGTGAACCACTGTAGCCCTTAAGTTGTAGTTTACGATTGGCGATACTGTAGAGTTGAATGGTTCATCAGTGACAGCGTAAAAAATATTTATGTCTTTATTTCTTTAGGGTCAGTTTTTTCTTTATTTTTGCGATCCGCTATTTAAAGTGAATTTCCTGCAATCGGTCTTGCTACAAGAAGGCACTACTTCTAATATATGGGTTTCAAGACGTTCGTCTAACAAAGAATTTGCACGATGTTTCGCCAAAATCTCATTGTGCTCTCAAGTGCTCCTGCTGCTGCTGCTGCTACGCGATACTGAGATTTTGCTGCTGCTGCCGCTCGAAGCTTTGTTAGACGAACAGATTGAAACCCGGAATTTTAATGTATTACATTCCACCATCCGTAAAAACCTCTATTGTAACATATATATATATATATATATATATATATATATATATATATATATATATATATATATATATATATATACGAGGCATGTTTTTTAAGTAAGTACCGTTTTGGAATTAAAAAAGACGTGCAAAGATATCGCTATAATTTTATTTTTACATGAAAGCCTGTACCTTAATCTACTTTTCTACATAATTTCCGTGAATATTGAGGCACTTGTCATAACGTGGCACCAGTTTTTGAATACCCTCCTCATAAAATTCTGCCGCCTGACTTGTTAACCACTGTATCACAAATGTTTTGAATATTAAGGAAAGCAGTCGCACAATGATGAAATTGTAAAGCGTCTGTTTTCTCTCACCTTTTCGTCCACTTTCTGCACCAAATCTTCATTAACGACCGAAGGACGCCCACTCCGTTCTTCATCATGCACATTTGTGCGGCCATCTTTAAATGCTCTCACCCATTTCCTTACCATTCCATCACTCATATAATGTTTTGTCCGTAAACTTCACAGATCTCACGATGAATATCGATCGGTTTTACGCCTTTAGCACTAAGAAATCGTATAACAGCCCGTACTTCACAATCGGCGGGACTCACGATTGTCGGAGGCATCTTAAACACTCAGTAAACAACGTATACAATGAAGAATCAGACTGTAATGGCGTCAGTGCGTAGACATGAGATGTAGGTTACCAGCGCGCATGCGCGGAACGCCGACCGTATCGCTGCGGCGGCGGAATCGCAAAACGGTACTTACTTAAAAAACATGCCTCGTATATATATATATATATATATATATATATATATATATATATATATCTATATATATATATATATATATATATATATATATATATATATATATATATATATATACCTGTATATATATATATGGCTACAGGGCGTTAAGTTTCGGATTGCGATGTGTATACATGTAAATCGAACGCCCAACAATAGTCAACTCGTTCAACGAGCATTATTACGGTAGTGTTTCGATCTATTTATTTATTTTGTCGATTGCAAACGAAATTGCAAAGGAGAGGGACTAGAAATAAAGCACAGTGTAGTGTTAGATTAAGACAATAAGCAAAAAAATTTGAAGATTTATGAGAATAATTTTGTGAAAAAATAATTGTATGGAGCTAACGAAACGATAAGCGACGACCTTGATCATTTTACTGTTTACTGTGATAAGAAATATAAACAACAATTTTTTTTTTTCTTTTTCTCCCGTGTTTGAAAATGGAATATACGAGGAACACACGTAAAGCTTTTATAACAGAAAGTACAATGGATAGCGACGATTATACCTCAGGAAGAAGAAGAGCCAATGGGATTATTTAAGAAGAGTAAAAAGCTAATAAGAACACCACAGAAAGAGAAAAACGAAAGAGTAGATAAGATAGACAATTTGATAGAAATGATCAGAGAGCTAATGTTAGATATAAAGGATATAAAACAAGATCAGAAGAGATACCAACAAGTGAGAAAAAGGAAAGAGATAGGTAGATTGACGACGACCCTGGCAAAGTTAAAGGATACGCAAGAGAGGACTAGTAAAAGGAATACAAATAAGAAGACAATCAAGAAATAGATAGGAAGAAAGAAATGGGAAATAATTATCGAGTTTTTAGATTGAGAACACGGAATAATAGGGATATAAACGGAAAAGAGGATGAACTCACAGAAGAACAAGAAATGCACTATGTAGGAATCACTGAAACAGAAAGGAAAGGAAATGGATGCAAAAAATTAGAAGGAAAAACATACAAGAAACAACATAGAGACATAATACCGGAACAAGATACAGAACTCATACAAACAGAAGAAACTAATACAGAAGAAACAGAAGAGGTAATCGGCAATTTAATTAGAATGGAAGGATATAAAAGGAAATATGGAATATAGAATAACTCAAATCCACGGGCCTTACAATTCTAACGAAAGGGGTAGAAAAGCATAAGGATTATGTAAGTAAGTGTATATATATATATATATATATATATATATATATATATATATATATATATATATATATATATATATATGTATATATATATATATATATATATATATATATATATATATATATATATATATATGTATATATATATGTATATATATATATATATATATATATATATATATATATATATATATATATATATATATAAGAAAGAGGAAGGACAGTAACAGGGCACTGTTACTGTCCTCCGCTATCCATTGTTCTTTCTGTTATAAAAACTTATCACCCTATGAAACAGAAACTGAACATCATCAGAGAACTAAAGAACAGAATAGATAAGATTTGCCACCCCTCATTTAGGGAAAAAAATGTAAAACTGTTGGAAGACATTTTGTTGGACAATTACTATCCTAAAGCTCTAATCAAAAAGAATTTTCAAAGACCCCTCCTTCCAATTAATCCAACTGTCACCACTAATGTCGATATTAAGGTAGGAAAGTTACAATACATTGAAGGCCTTTCCCAGTCCCTGTCTTCTCTTTTTAAAAATACAAACATTAAAATTGCCAACTACAACATAAAAAGATTGAATTGTTTTTATACCAATTTAAAAGATAAAACCGATACTTTACAAAGATCTAATATAATCTATGGCATTCCCTGTCAATGTGGTTTGGTCTACGTTGGACAAACTTCACAAAAGCTCTCTAAGAGATTAGCGTTACACAAAAGTGATAGTAAACACAAACCTAACGCAACTAGCTTGAGCTTACACGTAAATAATACAGATCACAGAGTACAATATAACAACAGCTTCATTCTGGATGTTGAGACCAATTATTTCAGAAGAAGTTTCTTGGAAATGTGTTACATAAAAACCTGTAAAAATAATCTCAACCACAAAAAAGACATAGAAGGATTGAGCTCCATGTATACCTATTTGCTAACACAAAACTATACCAAACCAATAAAAAAGAACGATCTCTATGAAAAAATTATTTTCTAGTAAAGTTGACGTTTCTGATCTCTTTGTCATTTTTTGCTATTTATTACCAGTTACTTTTCTATATTTTCTTGTTAAAATTACATAATAAAAAATTAAATATGACTAATAATAAATAAACGTCCAGTATTAATTTTCGATTTCAAAATTTTTAAATTTTCAAATTAGCCTATGAATCTCTTGATTATAAAATTAAAGAATTAATATAATTAATAATAAATAACTCGTCAAAGAGTAACATTTCATCAAATTTAAGTCTCCCCTTTTTTATAAAATTAAAACTAAAAAATAGATATCATTAATAATAAATAATTTATCTAAAATTAGCATCTACCTAAAATAATTTACCACATTCCTAACTTTAATCCTTTTTTTTTTGTCGACCTGATGACGACATAGACTACCAACAAAATCCGGCTCGGACTCAAATATCACTAAATAGTTACTAAACTCGACGTCAAAAAATTTTAAAATGGAGTACCGTTTCAACATCATGGTTTCTTGCAGTTGTGTTTCTGTCTTTAAAAGTGTTTTTAACTGATGTTTATTGACAAAGTTTTATTTTCAATATTTGTGTAACTCTCTAAGTGTCTTTTAATCATGTTTTGTGTAATCATGCATACCACCTGGCCAACAAAAATGCAAATTTCATTGTCTTCACCAGAGATGAACTAACTGCTAAATTTTTGTAAGTAATTTCACATTCAGTCGTACAATTTATTTAATCACGTTTTAAAAAAACGAACGTTTTAGTTTATTTTCTGTACCTGGTTTGCATTTTTAGAATCCAGAAGAAGCTACCATTAGGCAGCGAAAGCTCGATAATAAAAATAAAAAGCAGATACTAGAGCCTTTAGATCTTTGATTGCTCATCTCTTCTCCTTATAAGGGCGTTTCCCAGCAGTTAAACTTAGGATTGTTATATATATATATATATATATATATATATATATATATATATATATATATATATTTAATAGTAAGATATAAGTTGTATTCCTAGCTGATGTCAATTTAATATTTAAAGCACACTTGCCTTCTAACAAAGACTGTGCAATAACAAGCTACAAATGTATAGAGGATTTTTAGTAAAAATGTATTTCGAATATCATAATTGCTAGGCCGCGCTAGAAATATCGATAATCCCGAGCCAAAATAAAAATAATTATAATTAATTACTATCAATATCGATCAAAGTTCATATTTTGGCAATTATTTATTGTTGTTTCAACTGTCGAATGATCTCGGGATATGTTTGCGTCGTAGTCGTTTTCGTTAGCCGAACTGTGATCGATTGAGAGGAGAGCAAAACCAGTACTTACTTTATCACTATACTTGCATCTCGCTTGCTGTAAATGAATTTTTAATTCATCTATTAATTTGTGGTTTATAGTCGCAAGATCTTTGATAGAGTGCTCGTATGCTGGTAATATCGGATTGATATCAGTCGAAGAACTAATAAGGTTGCCCATCTTTAGACGGGTAGTTCCGATATTTTTTGGCACCGGGAACTTTTCCTATACAATTTAAACCACTTAATCGTTAATAAATATAGTCAATAAGTTAAACAACATAAATTAATTAATTTAAAAAATGTATTCATTGAAAAATCCAATTTTCTTCACACTGTTCAGAGTATTTAAAGTTATTGTCCCATTTCATATTTCGTTTCTTAATATTAAAACGTCGTTTAATTAAATGGTAGAAATTCTAAGGAAATCAAGCGAAAAAAAGAGCGCTGTGGAAAATTACTGAAACTTATATTCGTATTTTTCTGAATTTTTTCTCTCTGCTTCATTTTCTCTAATTTGCGCTAATGGAAAGCCGATAGCAAACAACGCATACTTTGGAAGCGTCACTGTTTGCGTAGTTCATTTTACGAATATTAGTTTTTTTTGCTTTGTGTTTTCAACAAAGTTGAGAGATATGTGTTAAAATATGATATTAAATATACACCGTAGGAACCAATATGTGTATGTAACGAATCAATATTTAACTCTTCATCTTCTTTTCTTATGTAGACAAAAATGGCCATTTATTTATTCTTGTCCTTGTCTTGCAGCTCCTCAGTCTAAGTTGAGATTGGTCTTCTACTGTTTGTAAATAACCTGTATTTTCTTAGTCCAGTAAAAATATGATTTTGAGGTGAAATTGTCGTATACTGGTCGCGTGCAAGTTGAACTTGCGTAATTAGTGTTCCGTACGTTGATTACTTTTAAAATAAAAATTTTTGTTACGGAGGTATAAAATGATCAGTGACTTCACAAAACACACCCCAAATGAGTTTTCAACAAAGTTTGTTTCCGACCTTTATTGAAAACTAATGACCTTGATTTTTTTTATATACCAGTTAAATTATTAAAGATAATTCACTCGTGATAATTTTCGTTCAATCTACATCCTGTGGAGAATATTCCAGAATTTTTTCAAAATTTTTTAATCAGTACTTTTCGAGATAAGGAGGGGACAGTGATTTTTCGCGATTTTTTTAAAAATAATACAAAGAAAAGTGTGCACAACTATTACATTATATATATTTTTGAACTCGTGTTTTACAAGCTTTCATTTGACACCCCCCTCGATGACATAGTAACAAAAATTTTTTTCACTTCCGATTTCACCCCCTTAATTCAAAATTTAACTTTCAAAACTACACGGCTTTGATGAGGTCATCAATTCCTATATTATTACCAAATTGTAACTTTCTCTGTCAAATAGTTTCGAGAAAAATCGGGTATGACCGACGGATGAATGGACGGATGGACGGACGAACGAACGGATGGACCGACGGACAGACACCGAAGTGATCTTATAAGTGTTCCGTACGGAATACTAGAAATACTCGTCTCGACGAGTACATTAACGGAAAAATATTGTGACCGCTGAAAAATTGGGGCAACACCCTCAAAAATGGCAGAATTGGCCCGTTTCTGGCTTTTTAGCGTATTTTTGCAATTTTATCATAAATTTATTGAAGAGAAGAGAAAAATTCTGACAGATTTTGATAATAGATATACGGATTATCTACGGCTGACGCCGCCTCTCGGTATACAATTTCCAATTTCTTCTATCATAACATATCTCTGTCTCCAAGTTTCTAGCCTTCATGGCCTCCTCCACATCCTCTCGGCCATCCTCTCTGTCTCCTTTCAGGTGGTATCCACTCGAGTATTCTTCTGGGCCATTTCTTTTGATCCATTCTCTTGGTATGTCCAAAGCATACCAATTGTCTTCTTTCGTTTTCATCTGCGACTGTCTGTTCCTTGCCTATTATCTCCCTTATCTGCAAATTTCGAACTTTTTCCATTCTAGATTTTCCGCAGCTCTTTCGTGAAAAGCCCATCTCGATCGCCAGAAACATCTGTCTGTTCTGTTTACTAACACCCCACGCTTCGCATCCGTAGAGCATCACACTTTCCACTAAGCTTTTATATATTCGTTTCTTAGTCTCCTTTTTAATATCCTTCTTCCAAAGGAGTGAATTTGGTGCTCCACTCACTCTTCTAACTTTGATTATTCTGTTTTTTGATTTTGATTCTAAATAAAAAAAAAACGGTCAAGTGCAAGTTGAACTTGCGCCATTAGTGTTCCGTACGTTGTTTGCTTTTAAAATAAAAAATATTGTAACGGAAGTATAAAATGATCAGTGACTTCACAAAACACACCCCAAATGAGTTTTCAACAAAGTTTATTTCCAATCTTTACTGAAAATTGATGACCTTGAAATTTCTGTTTTTTTTTATATACCAGATAAATTATTACAGGTAATGCACTCGTGATAATTTTCGTTCAATATACCCCGTGGAGAATATTCCAGAGTTTTTTCAAAATTTTTTGATAAGTACTTTTCGAGATAAGGCGGGTGGACAGCGATTTTTCGCGATTTTTTAAAAATAATACAAAGAAAAGTGCGCGCAAGTATTACATATATATATATATATATATATATATATATATATATATATATATATATATATATATATATATATATATATATATATATTTTTACTCATGTTTTCACAAGCTTTCGTTTGACACCACACTCGATTACCTAGTAAAAAATTTTTTTTTCACTTCCGATTTCACCCCCCAAAACTAACCTCTTCAGTCAAAATTTAACTTTCAAAACTACATGGCTCTGATGAGACCATCAATTCCTATATTATTACCAAATTTCAACTTTCTATGACAAATAGTTTCGGAGAAAATCGGGTGTGACAGACGGACGGACAGACAGACACCAAAGTGATCTTATAAGTGTTCCGTACGGAACACTAAAAAACGAAACATTTAAGGGGCTATGCATGTCAATTGAATTGGCCTTTTTGTCGTTTTGTTTTCCTTTTGTCATTTTTTATGGTTAAATGGGTGTACTTGCAAACCGTAAGCTAATTATTTTTAGTTAACTCTGGAAACATGTTCCATAGACTTTATTTTAGTTGATCCAAGCATAATTTCACTCATTTTTTACATATTAGATATATTTTTTCACTCATAATATTGATAAATTTTACCAATTCACGTTTTTTTTTCTTCTTCTGATGAACCTTAGCTAAAATATCAGAAAATGTTCCTTGGGCCCTATACTTTCATTTGAGGTACTTAAGAACTCATTTAAACAATTTAGGCCCTAGAAATTGACCATTTTAGCCTCTTTAATTTGTTTAATGCAAATTTACGATTTTTTTTTTAATTTATTTTTTCTTGAGTTTTAGAATATTTTCAGTAACCAGTAAGTTATTTTTAATTATTATACACAGGTTACTGTACATGTTGAGGAAGTCATTTGGTTCATTTAGGCTGAAAAAACTGGTCATTTTACTTTCAATTTTATGCTTTTTTTGTTTCAAATTTACAGTTACTTTTACAAAAATTAATTTTTCTTGAATTTCATCATATTTTCGGTAACGAAGATCATTTTTATTTGTTATAAAATGATTACCATCTGTCTTACAACGAGAGGCCAAAGCATTTGGGTCACCGATTTGGATGATAAAACTTGGTGGAGAATCAGGTTTCACCGATATATTAAGAACCCGGTTTATGTTTTATATCCTAAGTTTTTTTTTTGAAGAAAATTAACTTTATTTGACTTCATAATGTTTTGAAAAAGTAGTAATATTTCTATTAAATAAAAAATACAACAATTTAAATATAATTTATTATGGTATTTTATTTATCTAGTTAAACTTGTATCATTAAAATTATTATTTTGTGGAGTAATTTTATAATTTTTATTAATTTAACTATTATATCTTCATATAACATTGTCACTAAAAAGTAATTTTTCTCAATATTATTATTTTTATTTTTTGTTTGTATAAAAATCGTATTAAATAATATTATATAAAAAATATGACGTACAAATGACTTCCTCAGCAAGTCAACATGTACAGTAATCTATGTATAATAATTAAAAATAATTTCAGTCACTGAAAATATTATAAAACTTAAGAAAAAATTATTTTTAAAAAAGAAATCGTAAATTTGCATTAAAAAAAAAATTAAATTTGAGAAAAATGGGGCGTAAATTGTTTTAAAAAGTTTTTAAGTAACTCAAATGAAAGCTAAGGGACTAAGGAACATTTTCTAATATTTTAGGTAAGGTAGTAGTATACTGAAAAAAAAGTTATTTAAAAAATTCGTCAGAAGAAAAAAACGTGAATTGGTAAAATTTATCAATATTATGACGAGTGAAAAATATATTTAATATGTAAAAAATGGCTCAAATTATGTTTGGTTCAATTAAAGTAATGTCCATGGAACATATTTCCAAAGTTAACTAAAAAAAATTAGCTTATAGTTTGCAAGTACATCTATTTAATCATAAAAAATGACAAAAGAAAAAAAAACGACAAAAACGGTCAATTTCTCTTGACCAGAAGGTTCAAATGACATCCATAACCTCTTAATTTTTCGTTTTTTTTTTTTTTTATCTAGAATCGAAATCTATCAAAATTTTTAGTTTATCTTCCATAAACTTATCATAACATTGCAAAAATATGCTAAAAAACCCAAAAAAAGCCAATTCTCCCACTTTTGAGGGTGTTGCCCCAATGTTTCAGCGATCGCAATATTTTTTCCTTAATGTACAGGGTGAGTCAACGATAGAGTAAAGTTCATTATCTCATTTGTTTCGGGAATGATGAAAAAAATGTTAAATACAATAGTTTTAGAGAATGTTAAGGTGCACAGTTTAAAATTATTTTTGAGTATACAGGGTACTTCAAAAAAGTGTGGCCAATATAACATACGTTTTCTTAAATGGAACATACTATTTTCTAATTTATTTTTGAATTTTTGCGTAAAATGTTGTAACTTTTTTATTAGTAATGTTATATACCTAAACCTAGTAGTTTTTCTAATATTTAAATTTTTTTTTAAAATACTAGTTTTCAGTTTTGTAAAAAATTGCCAGTAGCGCCATTGTTTCTGAACGTGGAATACTCATAATTGGTACGAGCGTTCTATAGAGATGAAAAAAAAGATATATGTAAAGAAATTTGAGTTAGATGCTACAGGGTGTTCAAAATAAATTTATACATTTCGACTATCTCAAATTGAAAAATCTCAAATTTTTTAAACGGCATACCCTGTATATTATTATTTTTTCTGAGAGAATTTACAAAATCCTCCAACTTTTATTAAATATATCATATACCCATTTCTAATAGTTTTCGATTTATTTTGAATAAATTAGAAAATAGGATGTTCCATTTAAAAAAACATATGTTATATCGGCCACACTTTTTTGAAGTACCCTGTATACTCAAAAATAATTTTAAACTGTGCACCTTAACATTTCCCAAAACTATTTTATTTAATATTTTTTCGTCATTCCCGAAAAAATGAGATAATGAACTTTACTGTAACATTGACTCACCCCGTACTCGTCGAGACGATTTCTATTTTTGACCTGTATTGATCGTATTTTGACTGGACTATTTGGTGATCTCAAGCGTTATATAATTTTCTAAAAACTGTTAAAGATTCAGCGAATCTTGGATCTCTTAAATAATTTGGTTATTTTGTCTGTAGTAACGTCTATGTTAGGTAAAAACGCACTATCTATTAGCGGATCCTTATTACTAATTTAACGAACGTTGAATACAGCCAATGTAATATTCATTACTTGCTGAAGCACTGGTCAGTTCATTAGCGTGTGATGAATTAGAATGTTTATCACATACTATATTGTTAGTTGCTAACCAATATCCTTGAAAAAGATGATGATACAAATTAGCATTCAGATATCTTTTAGTAAGAGACCGTTTTCTGTAAACAGAATGTCCCAATATGTCATCATTTTTGTTTGGAACCACTATATCTAGAAATCATATGGTATGCTTTTTTTTCTAAATATACAGATACAAAGGAAAAACAACGGCATATTGACATATTCGATTTATAGAAAGCCAACTCATACTAAAAATATTTGAATGCTAATTCACACCACCATATATATTATGTATAGGGTGCCCCATATGTATGGAATAATGATTCCACAGCATTTATTAATCAGTGTATCAAAAAAATTTTAAATTTAAATAAAAGTTATAGGGTGTTATATGGTGCATATGCTGACGTTGACAATAAAATGTTTTCTCAGTTCAAAGAAATTGCGTCATCTTAAATTTTTTTAAACGGAAAGCCCTGTATATTATTTTATTTTTGAGTCCTACTAAAAATTCTACATATTCTCTAACATACCATATGTCTAAATTGAACTGTTTTGGAATTATTGATATTTGAAATTAAGGAGATCAAATTAAAACAATTTTTAAGCTGGCTTGTGTCAAACAATTACTATCACGTAACGACTTAACGCGTCAAAAAATGATTTATTGACGAAGACGTTTATTGCTGCTTTTTGTGAAACTGCAGTTTGACTGAAGGAATCACTTTGTTAATAATGGTTGGTTACGGAGACCGTGGGAGAACACAACAGGAGGTGTGTGATCTTTTTAACGTAGAATATCCGAATCGAGAGCCTATTACCCAATCCGTAGTTAGCAAAACATTAAACGATTTAGACAATCACGTTCAGGATCGTTCTAAATCTGGATCTCCAAAAGTTAAAACAAGCGGTGATAAAAAGTTAGATGTTTTATTGGAAATTACAGAAAATTCCCTTATAGCCACTCATCAGCTTTATCTAGACCACAACATACGTAAAGGTAACTTAAGTCGTATAATGAATGAAGAAAAATTGCATCCATACAAACTCATTCTATAGATGACTACGATAGATGCGTTGAATTTTGCGAAGTCATGTTGGAACGAATCAATAATGATCCTAACCTAATTCATAATATTGTTTTTTCTGATGAGGTCACATTTTGTCTTAACGGAAGAGTTAACCGGCATAACTGCCGTTACTGGTATACTGAGAATCCCCACTAGATAATCGACAGTCATTCTCAAAGACTACAAAAGATAAACGTGTGGGCAGGGATTTGTGGACTCCATATTATTGGTCCCTTTTTTATCGATTGATCGATGGAAATGTTACAGGACTTGTGCAGGTTTTTTTCCCGACCCCTAACAGGAACAGAAATCAATGTTCGTAGATATTTGTATGCGATTTTTTCTATCGATGGATAGGTAGAAGAGGTGCTGTAGAATGGCCTACAAGGAGTCCCGACCTTAAGCCACTCGATTTTTTTATGGGGTCATTTGAAAACTAAAATTTACCGAAGTCGACCTAAAACTGTAGACGATAAATAATTCAATATGAAGTAGTACAGATCACCCCGGATTCTCTGCAAAACTCTGTTAAGGCTGTTTACTACAGATTAAGTCATTGCCTCGCTGTTAACGGTAGGCATTTTGACTAATTTCTACCTTAAACATAAACCTAGAGTATTTATTAATAGTTTTTTTTTGTCTTTTTAATAATTTCAAATTTTAAATGACAATAATTCCAAAACAGTTCAATTTACATATATGGTAAGTTAGACAAATAATATCCAGAATTTTTAATACGACTCAAAAATAAAATAATATGTAGGGTTTTCCATCTAAAAAAAAATTAAGATGGCTTAATTTCTTCGAACTGACAGTTCAAAATATTTTATTGTCAACAGCAGCATGTGCGCCGTATAAGACCCAACTTTTATATGTATGAAATCGTTATTCCATACATATGGGGCAACCTGTATAGAATAAATGTGAAGGCAGAATTAAATTAATTTCATGCTAGAGTCCGAAGAAATCAGTTCTCGGAAGAAGCCGGCAGGATGATCGACGAAACGCCGATATCACATTTTTTTGATGCACTGATTAATAAATGCTGTGGAATCATTATTCCATATATATGGGGCACCCTGTATATATATATATATATATATATATATATATATATATATATATACATATACATATACATATATATATATATATATATATATATATATATATATATATATATATATATATATATATATATATATATATATATATACAGCGATTTCCGACTTTCAATCTCCATCTTTTTCGGTCGTTTCATATATTTTCCAGGTTCCCTTCTTTAATTTCTCTGTTTATCCCCTGTCTCCAACTTGTTCTCAGTCTCCTCGTTTTTTCTTGCTTTTTGGTTGCTACTATAGTATCTATTTTGGGATTCGATGTTCGTCCATTCGTTGGATGTGCGCAAACCAGATAAGTTGTTTCGTTCGTCGGTGACTTTTCCTCTTTTAGATCTTAGTGCTGCTCTACTCCAGAAGTCCATTTCCATCGCTCTTAGTATGGCTAATGTTCTTTCCTTCAAAGGCCATACTCCACAGATATATAATGCGAGGGTTTCATATATTTATATATTATATATTTTTTTAGCATTTAATGGCCGTTCTTCCTGCTACATTTTTTTCTTTTATTATAGTAGCTTCAGTGGCTCCTCGTAGTTCGATCGCCTACTATAAGATCTTTTTGTTGTCATCCAATCCATAGATATCTGGCACTAAATTCAAAAACCAAACCACATGCCACTTTCGACTCTTATTATAAAACTATAGAACCAAACATACAGTCATAAATAACAATTTAGCTCTGTTTAGCAACTAATTAACTGCTTCTTATAAAGTTTATGGTAAAACCCGATTATAACAAAAGTTGAAAACAATGAATTTCTTGTTTCTTATTGAAAAATACTGCTGCTGAAGGTAATTACTTCCAAAAATAGTAAGCGTGACCTAAATTCCTCTTCTAAATATATACGTTGTCAGTTATTCATCAAACATAATTATAAATCATAAGAGAAAATACGTTAATTCCCCAACATGAAATCGTTTTACATAGAAATATATTTTAATTAAGGCAAAATGAACGCCAGGTAATAAATTCAAACATGTTAAGGTAAAATAATTAGCTATAATCCAGCATCAAGCAACTCAAAGTGTACATGGAAAATGTACAAGAGAGACGTAAATCAGAGAGTGCATCGACACGTAGAAACGAGAAAACAAGTGAAGCGCGTGTTGTGTTTCCAGGCTAATCAGATCCAAACAGTTCCGCGTCATTTCCGGTGTAAATTCAAACCGGAAAAGGGCTTTATAGTCAACGAAATGGACGCCGAAACTATTATTGTGCAATTCAATGGTTTATGATGGTTTTAGGTTATTTATTATATGAAAGGTATTATCGACTAATTGAGTTTTGCAGGTTAAAATGTAAACGAAATTATATGTAGAATAATACGGGATGCAAGTAAAGCTTAGCGGGACTGAATTAAAATGAAATATTGTACTCTTATCTTCATTAGCTTTCTATATATTTAAACAATTACAATTTCCAATTACAATTTAAAATCACAATCTTTATGCTATAGAAACATAGAATAGTGACAGAGGTAGATTTGTCTCGATACTGCAGCTGTGTAGGTCTAGACAGCAACTTGTTTTTTATTAAAAATTAAAAATTTAATAAATAGGAATAAAAAATTTAAACAAATGCTTAAGATCACCACTTATGTTTATTATTGCTGACAATTGTTTCGACACACTGTGTCTTCTTCTGGAGCACGATATAAATTAACTAACAAAGTATGTTTCAGAATACATAGTTTACCTAATTACAAGTACTAAATTCATTAACAATACTTACCTTAATACCAAAGAACAAGTTCAATAAAGGAGACCCTCCCCCATCTAATTGATCGTTGAGTAATAGACCTGAGGATTTTTTCTGATTAATGTCTACCTGTTCTAAACAATTCAGTAATTTTCCTTTTTTTCCGTTATGCAAAATTTTGAAATCTTCATTGCATGTATGATTTTCCTATGTTAAATGAAGGGTCCAGGGGAAAAACAACTTAAGTCCACAAAATCTAATTTCGAGAAAATTGAAATTTAGCGTTCCAAGTCTCTAAAATGCCAGTAAACTGCCGAATTAAGTTTAAAAAATTAATAGATATGGTTCATAAAAGTGTTTTCTGTGTAATTATTCAAAAAATTTCATGAAAATATATAAACAGGGTCCACAGAGGCATTTTTTGTAAAAAAAAACAGCTGGACTTACGTTGTTTTTTCCCTGTAAGTTGGGTACCTATAAAAAAAACTAATAAATTAATGTTTATCACAATTTTTCTTTATTAAAAAACAGAAACTTTACTGTATTACATAAATAATCTAAAAGCTAATTATTTTTTGTATCAACAAAAATAATGTTATTTATTATTTATAACTTTGTTTTATAAGTTTTATTTGTTTTACAAAAGGCAAGCAAATAAAGTTGCTTATTTATTTAAAAAGTTGAAAAAAAATTATTTATTATTTTAAAAATTAAAAAAAAATCGCTCATTGATCAATGTCAATAGGAGGATCATCGATATAATCGTCAGCGTCATCATTATCTTCATGATCATCATGTGGCAACTCCATATAAAATTTTTTTGATTGCGGCCGTTCTACAAATTTGGATAGGTGGAGTAAGTCCCTATATTTGGCCTTCTTAATGGGTACTTTTTCAGTGTATAAGCTCTTCAGTTCAATATTTTTTTCGGATTCAGAATTAGTACTATTCTCTTTCTTTCCCTTCGGATTTCGAACGGCTTTTCTTTTCTTTACAATGGGCTTATTTTCATAAGGGCCGAAATAGGTGGACTTGTAAAATATCGCATCTTGGTTTTTGTCTTTTAAAACTTGCATCATGCGAATTGGTCTTGTCTGAAATGGACACTTTGGTTTATATAAAGGTGACAAATAATCAGTCCAATTTTGAAAAACAAAATCTTTTCCACAGTCTATAACTTCAAAAGCTGTTGGTTATCTCGAGATGTACATAAAACCTCTCTCCAGTCGTCTGGGTGCTCAACGTATGATTTTTGGTTAACTAGCCCCATATTTTTATCGCACTCTAAGTAAGAATGCCCTCTAATCGGAAATACCACCTTAATGGAATCAAACATTTCCTTTTTTGTTACTAAAAAGTGAATCATTCTAAACACTGTGTAGTTCTTATTTTGGCCGGCACAGGAGTCACAAAAGATTACTAGTTCTTTGACATCCAAAGGCAAAATTTTGTAAACAAAATGGTATAGCATTGAACATACATCGTCTGCACCTTTTTTAGCCACAGACTCGTCGTACGTATAGAATATAGATCTTGAATTTGATAATATGTGAATGTTGAAGCTGATAAAGTTCAGCTGGCGCCTGTAATATACGTCATTAGTTGTTATATTAGGGCAAGGTACATTTTTCTGAAAATCCATCGCAATAGCTTGGATAGCTGAATTCTTTTCTGATTTTTTGCGATAATGTCGTTTCAAGGAATAAAACGATCAGCTTTGGTTAAGTGAAGGTTATATTCTTGTTCTTTTTGTGCAGTTAATGACTCGGTCAATCTTAAATCTTCATCACCAGACTTAATTTTTTCTTTCAATACTTTAATTTCACTTTTCAGGACATCACAAGTACTACAAGTGTCTTTCCTTGGATATCCAAAGGAAATATTAAAATTGTTTTCGAAAATCTGTCTAAATGTTTCGTACGAAACTTTGTTTTGGGGAAATTTTTGATCGTACATACACCAGACTTTTTTAATATTCAAGTCATCCGGTAGATATAGCTTTTTAGTGTCTTTCAATGAGTAATGAGATTTTCTTCCCCTCAAATTTGTAATGAAATCATTGACTTGATTTTTGGTACCTTCTAAAAGTTTGTGGGGACGGTTATTGTGTTTACCACGTTTATCTTTGGGCGACTGGCCAGTACAAATCAAACTTTTTTTAATAGTTTTAATTCTTTCTTCTGTAACCCCATGTAACGAAATAAATGCTTTTTGGCAAACTTGTATATCTTGGGTATTATTGTTTTCCCCTTGTACTAATCTGACACGATAATTAAAAGATGCTGCCTTAGCCATGGCAATATCTTTTTGTCTGGGACGCCTTCGGATTACAGGAAGAGTTGTCATTAGACCGCATAAATATGAGTTTTGATCATTATAGCTTTCTAATTCATTAAATTCACGAATAATTCTCATACGTTCGGCATTAGATATAATATCAAAACAGCGAAATCTTTTACATTCACAGTTAGGGCCAGTTTCGTGAGATGCTACTCTAAGTTTTTTTCATAACGTCTGTTATCCTACCTGTTTTTTTTCGTTTTTTTTGTAGGTCCATGATTTGATTTTAGCTCTTTGTCAGATGAACTATCACAATCACTTATCATAATTTTTAATAATAAAAATGTTTATTTCAAAAGAAAACTGATTGTAAACACACTAAAACCTTTGCATAAAGAACTTTACTAAAATAAATCAATCAAAACACTGACTGACTGAAGTGACAGAAAGTGTCTGACGCAATACTTTAAAGAATGTCATAAGGCGCCCGAATTCAATAGATAGCAGCACTAACTCGATTTTGAAATAAAATGGACTTAAGTTGTTTTTTCCCCTGGACCCTTCATTTATATGGACTAGGTTTGATATCCATCAATGTTGAATAAACTAGCTGAAAGCTATGGTATTTCTTCAATAGCTAGCAGCAGCACTAACTCGATTTTGAAATAAAATGGACTTAAGTTGTTTTTCCCCTGGACCCTTCATTTATATGGACTAGGTTTGATATCCATCAATGTTGAATAAACTAGCTGAAAGCTATGGTATTTCTTCAATAGCTAGCAGCACTAACTCGATTTTGAAATAAAATGGACTTAAGTTGTTTTTCCCCTGGACCCTTCAAATGTTTGGCGTAATGAGATTTGTAATTTTTCATTCTAAAACTTTGTTTATGTTCGTTTATTCTTTTATAAAAAGGTCTGCCTGTTTGTCCTATATATGTTTTGTTGCAAGTGCCGCAGCATAATTCTTAAAACACCGATTTATTTTCTTTTTTTGTTTTAGTGTTATTATTTTTAATATGTCGAGATAATGTATTATTTGTACGGAAAGCGATATTTACATGATTTCTATGGAAAAATTTTTGAATTTTATTAGTTAATTTTCCGGTATAAGTGAGTGTATGAAATTTTTCTTTGTTTAGTTGTTCGTACGGGTACACCAGTCCTAATGCTTTTTTAAATTGTTTTTTCATTAAAATATTATCTACGAAATCGCTCTGGTATCCATTGTTTATACTAATTTGTTTTATAATATGTAATTCTTTCAGAAAATTTTCTTCCGTTAATGGTGTATTTATTAATCTATAGATGGACAAAATATTGTAAATTCACACCTAAATATAGTATTAAAAACCGGTCAAGTGCAAGTTGAACTTGCACAATTAGTGTTCCGTACGTTGATTGTTTTTAAAATAAAATTTTTTGTTAGGGTGGTATAAAATGATCAGTGACTTCACAAAACACACCCCCAAATGAGTTTTCAACAAAGTTTGTTTCCAATCTTTACTGAAAACTGGTGACCTTGAAATTTTTTTTTATATACCAAATAAATTATTAAAGGTAATGCACTCGTGATAATTTTCGTTCAATCTATACCCCGTGGAGAATATTCCAGAATTTTTTCAAAATTTTTTGATCAGTACTTTTCGAGATAAGGTAGGGGACAGCGATTTTTTAAAAGTAATACGAAGAAAAGTGTGCGCAAGTATTACATTACATATATATTTTTACTCGTATTTTCACAAGCTTTCACCTGACACCACACTCGATGACCTAGTAAAAAAAAATTTTTTTCACTTCCGATTTCACCCCTCAAAACGAACCCCTTAAGTCAAAATTTATGTTACGGTGGTATAAAATGATCAGTGACTTCACAAAACACACCCCAAATGAGTTTTCAACAAAGTTTGTTTCCAATCTTTACTGAAATCTGATGACCTTGAAATTTTTATTTTTTTTGTATGCCATATAAATTATTAAAGGTAATGGACTCGTGATAATTTTCGTTCAATCTACACCCCGTGGAGAATATTCCAGGATTTTTTCGAAATTTTTTGATAAGTACTTTTCAAGATACGGCCCGGGACAGCGATTTTTTTCGCGAATTTTTAAAAATAATACAAAGAAAAGTGCGCGCAAGTAAAATATTATATATATATTTTTTACTCGTGTTTTCACAAGCTTTCATTTGACACCACACTCGATGACCTAGTAAAAAAATTTTCTTTTCACTTCCGACTTCACCCCCCAAAATTAATCCTTTAAGTCAAAATTTAATTCTCAAAACTACATGGCTCTGATGAGGCCATCAATTCCTATATTATTACCAAATTTCACCTTTTTATGTCAAATAGTTTCGGAGAAAATCGGGTGTGACAGACAGACAGACATACACCGAAGTGATCTTATAAGTGTTCCGTACGGAACACTAAAAATAGTAATGAATTGATAGCAAAAATTAATCCGTTAATTATACCAAGTAACTCTAGATTTATATCGTTTGATGTACCACCATCAGACGCTATAAATTTGGTCCAAAGATTACTCAATAAAAATAATGTTAACCCAATAATTAAACAAGAAGAATTAGATATCTTAACATTGTGCTTAGATCAGAATTATTTCGAATTTAATGATAACATTTACATAAGTAAGAAAGGTTTAATAATGGGAAACCCTCTTAGTCCAATTTTGTCTGAAACTTTTATGGACCATTCAGAAGATCAAATCAGTAATTCTCATCTTTTTAAAAATTTCTTTTATTGGTTCCGGTATGTAGATGATATATTGACTTGCTTTACAGGCGCAGATCGACAATTAAAACTTTTTTTAAATTATATTAACCAACTTCATAATAATATTACTTTTACAACAGAAATAGAAACAAATAAATCGATTAATTTCCTAAATTTAAGAATATCAAACAAAATGAATAAACACGATTTTGAAATTTTCCATAAACCAACATACTCAGACATAACTATACACGCTAATTCTAGCCACCCGTTCACCCATAAAATCTTGGCTTATAATAGTTTCATCCATAGACTAATAAATACACCAATAACGGAAAAAAATTTTCAGAAAGAATTACATATTATAAAACAAATTAGTATAAACAATTGTTACAAGAGCGATTTCGTAGATAATATTTTAATGAAAAAACAATTTAAAAAAGCAATAGGACTGGTGTACCCGTACAAACAACTAAACAAAGAAAAATTTCATACACTCACTTATACCGGAAAATTAACTAATAAAATTCAAAATTTTTTCCATAGAAATCATGTAAATATCGCTTTCCGTACAAATAATACATTATCTCGACATATTAAAAATAATAAAACTAAAACAAAAAAAGATAATAAATCGGGGGTTTACGAATTATGCTGTGCCACTTGCAACAAAACATATATAGGACAAACAGGCAGACCTTTTTATAAAAGAATAAACGAACATAAACAAAGTTTTAGAATGAAAAATAACAAATCTCATTACGCCAAACATTTAACAGAGGAAAATCATACATTCAATGAAGATTTCAAAATTTTGCATAACGGAAAGAAACGAAAATTACTGAATTGTTTAAAACAGGTAGAAATTAATCAGAAAAAATCCTCAGGTCTATAACTCAACGATCAATTAGAAGGGGGAGGGTCTCCTTTATTGAACATGTTCTAGGTATTAAGGTAAATATTGTTTATGAATTTAGTACTTGTAATTAGGTAAACTATGTATTCTGAAATATACTTTGTTAGTTAATTTACATCGTGCTCCAGAAGAAGACCCAGTGTGTGGAAACAATTGTCAGCAATAATAAACATAAGTGGTGATCTTAAACATTTGTTTAAATTTTTTATTCCTATTTATTACACAGGGCAACAAAAAAATATTTTTGTTTTGGTGCCTGGGATTTTAGAGCTGATTTTAACTATATTTGGGACGCTAAATCTATACATGCAATCCGTTTTTCTCTATCAGCTCTACTTTTTTAGATACATCGACTTATCTACCAATGTGGTTTTTATTCAGTATATTCATTTATGAGAGTTCTAAAATTATTATATATTCACTAATGCAGGTACAATGGTTTTATTGTCAGTCTGTAATTGAGTAAATTCCAGGTAAATCTATAAATAGTGGAACCATTGCATATCAGGTACCTGAACTGACCCTTTTAATCACCTAACTCGGGTAAGTCTCGTCAGTTTGTGCGTTCTTACTAATGAGAGTAGATCGAATTCGGCGTGTTATTTTATGTTAAGAAAAGAGTGTTTTTGTGTTATTGAACAGAATTAAAATGAGTTCAGGTTCCAGTTCAAGAAGAAGTTGTGTAAATCAACCTGATGTGTTTTGCTATATATGCGGAGAATACATGTTTCAACAAAACAGACAAACTATTACTGACTTTGTAAAGCGAGCGTATCTTGGATACTTTGGAGTTAAGCTTGGTGATCAGGACAAAACGTGGGCCCCGCATCTCGTAAGTAAAACTTGTACAGAGCATTTACGGCAGTGGACTACCGGGAAAAGAAAATGTCTAAAATTCGGCGTACCAATGGTTTGGAGAGAACCAAAAAACCACTTCAATGATTGTTATTTCTGTTTAGTAAATACTAATGGAATCAATCGAAATAACCGCAGTAAGTGGACTTATCCCAATTTAGACTCGGCAATACGCCCTATCCCGCACTCAGATGAAATACCGATTCCAACATTTCATCAGCTACCACATATCTCTGATGACGAATATTTTCCCTCTGATGCTAATAAAAGTTCTGATGCTAATGAAACTAACAGTGACTATGAAGGGACGTCATCAGTTCCTCAACGCTTCAATCAAAATGAATTAAATGATCTCACCAGGGATCTCAATTTATCGAAAAAAAGCTTCTGAAGTACTGGCTTCTAGGCTGAACGACAAAAATTTACTGGAACAAGGAACCAAAATTACCTTTTACCGTACAAGAGAAAAAGATCTGCTACCATTCTTTTCTCAAGAAGACAGTCTTGTATTTTGTCACGAAATTAGGGGACTCATGAAAGAAATGGGACTATATCGCACTATATATAATTTACTAAAATTTTGTAATTCAAAGTAAATTTTAGTTCATGTCTACCACCTGTACAATACGACTATTACTGTTACTCTTATAAAACTACCAATTGCTTTTCTTTACTAACCTAAAATTTAAAGCCACGTGCTCTGTTGTCCCGGGAAAATATAACCGGAAAATCTATTTACTACGTCATAATTCTTTATAAAATTTCCCGATTCATCTTCCTATAATCATGTCAGCTTCCACTGGATAATCTCACGTTTGTAAGTCTAACTTTCTTATAGTTGTGTTTTTGAAAACGAAACCGATTGTAAATAATTTTCTAGATGTTCTGAAGAAGAATTGAATATATCCGAAAGCTTAACAATTAAACAAAGAGTTTTAATGGCCAACAGTTTTTGACTGCATCCTCACGAAATTACCTTTTCTGTATATATATATATATATATATATATATATATATATATATATATATATATATATTCCAGATGATTGGCGCCTATTTATTGACAGTTCAAAGCCAAGTTTAAAATGTGTCCTTCTACATAATGGGAATAAATATGGTTCAATACCACTAGCTCACTCAATGAAACTGAAAGAAGAATATAATACCATAGCTTTGGTCTTGCAGAAGATAAAGTATTACGAACATCAATGGATGATTTGTGTAGACTTAAAAATGGTAAACTTTCTTCTTGGGCAGCAAAGTGGTTACACGAAATATCCGTGTTTCTTGTGCCTCTGGGATAGTAGAGACAAAACACACCACTGGGTTAGAAAAAGATTGGCCTCAGAGAGAAAACATGGACGTTGGGGAAAAGAATGTCATTAACGACGCTTTGGTTGAAAGAGAAAAAATCATACTTCCTCCGTTACATATAAAGTTGGGCTTAATGAAGCAATTTGTAAAGGCTCTTGATAAGAATGGGGCTTGTTTTGCATATATAGGGGTAAAAATGCATCAGTTGAGCACAGAAAAAACTCAAAGCAGGGATATTTGACGGCCAACAAATAAGACAATTAATTAAGGATCCTGCCTTCATAAATTCAATGAATCAAGTTGAACGAGAAGCTTGGACATCATTTGTTGCAGTTGTAGAAAATTTTCTAGGCAAACATAAAGCTCAAAACTATGTTGAAATGGTTAACAAGATGCTTAATAGTTTCAAATCCTTAGGGTGCAATATGAGTATTAAAATACACTATTTACACAGCCACTTAGACCGTTTTCCAGAAAATTTAGGAGACATGAGTGAGGAACAAGGTGAAAGATTTCACCAAGATATTAAAGTTATGGAGGACCGCTACCAAGGAAGATGGGACATGCACATGATGGCAGATTACTGCTGGAGTTTAAAAAGGGACTGTTTAAAAAAAACATTCAAGAATGTCGAGGAAAAGAAGCTTTCCAAGTGTTGAGTGACTATTTCATTTCTTCAATGTTTTTTTTTTTGTTTGTAAGTACGACATAATATTGTATTTTGTATAACTAAAATAAAAATTTCGTATCTACTTTTGTTTACTACACTTACGGATTTGAGTTACAATAATGTAACTTATATTTCTCTAAAATTGTATATCTTAAAAATTTGAGCTCCTAGGTACAAATCAATACGTTATTTGAATTCAGGACATCAAATTGATATAGAATCAGCTCAAAAAACCTCGACACCAAAACAGTTGTTCCCCTGTGTTATGGATCTCCATCAACTAACGGCTAAGTCAGTGTAGTATATAAAAATTTAATAGTAAACAATGCGTTAAACACATCACGTATAGGTTAAAATTTCATCTTATGTATTACTATTTTTGTTTAATTAAACGAATTGCCACGAAACCTAATTCTCCCTAATATTCAGTAACATTACCATTTTGCAATATTTCACAAAAAATATTTATTTTTGCAAAACATTTCCAAACGTAAACATGTGAAGCGTTTTTTGATATTTCATCGATAGATCTCATGAATGTCTATTGGCACTCTTCCATTCATTTTTAAAATTCCCTCTCTCTATTATTTGGGAATTCCAATGTTCATCTCAGCTGTGCCGGTGGCAGCGCATTACTTTTCAGAATTATGCAGTATTTCACATCACAGAGGTTCAGCTTGTTACTCCGCGTACAACGCTTTTCAAGCAGTCTTTTGTATGGAGAACATCATCCCTTTGGAATAATTTGCCCAGGGCTGTGTTTCCCACCGAGTACAATTTTCAGCGATTCAAGAACAACGTGAATCGCTTTTTGCGCCCACATGCCGTTCCTGGAGCGCTTTAGGGACTCCCTGCAGCACGTGTGCTAGACCCATAAAAAAAAGAAAAAACTCCAGTTAGTAACAAAAGTTTGGACAAGGTTCAAATTTAATTAAAATAAATATTAGGTGTGTCATCTTAAGATATTCAATGACTTTCATAACACATAAATTTTCAAAGTTTTTTCTTCAAATTATTTAAGGACTTTGACTTAAATTGTGTATTCTGCATTATATTTAAAATCTTGATACAGGAGAAGCGACTTCGTATTACAGGAGCAGAAGCATTCATAGTCTGATAGTTGTGGCCGTAAATATCTTGTTTGATTGTGCTTGTATCCGTAGATGGCAAATTTTAAAAAATATATGAAGGCATCAGGCTTTTTTATGGTTATTATGTAACATAAAAGAGCAAAAACACTTTTTCTAACTTTACCGAAGTCGGCTCTGCGTGTTTGGCAACAACGCAAATTAACAATGACATTTGATTATATATATATATATATATATATATATATATATATATATATATATATATATATATATATATACAGTACAATTCCGATTATCCGAATCACGTTTATCTGAAATTATTCGAAACAGAGGATGAGTGGTTTCCTTAACACGTCGGGGGCTCCCCGATGTCTAGAATTTCACCGCTGTCTATGTTTTGGTTAGTCGACGAGTTACTCATTACGTCTATTATTATCGCAGAGGTAATAATTTCGTTTTAACAGATATTTTACAAAAAGGAGCGTCATAATAATAAGCGTAAACGCGTCAAATACCTTAAAAAAGAAACTTGAAGCAATTCAACGTTTCGATAATGGGGAACTTCTTAAAAATATAGCGAAGGATTTAGGTGTAGACGTGAATACTGTTGGTGTGAGTGTTGAGTGGAGAAAAAATCGCGAAAAACTTGAAAAATGGTGTAATGTTTTGTCATCGCCCACACAGGCACGAAAAAGTATGAAAAAGCAGTGCATACGAAAAAGTGGATGATTCTTTATTTTTATGGTTTACACAGAATCGAGAACGTGGAATACCAATTTCAGGAACAATTTTAAAACATAAGGCAGTGAGTTTAAGTTGCCGGTTATTGAAGCGCCTGTAAATTTTTCTGTGAGTGATGAATGGCTAGACAGGTGGAAAAAAAGACATGGTGTATGTCAACTAAAAGTTTGTGGAGAAAGATTGTCGGCTGATGTATATGTTGCAAAAAAATTTGAAGAGAATTTTGAGCAGCTTATAAAAGAACATGGTTTACAACCAGACCAAATCTATAATTGTGATGAAACAGGCTTGAACTACAAAATGTTGCCGTCAAATATCTTAGCTTCACAAATGGAAGCTGGAGCATGGTTACAAACGTAGCCAAGAACGTATTACTGTTCTTGCATGCAGTAATGTTTCTGGAAGATACAAACTCCCATTATTATGTATTGGTAAGTCAGTAAATCCACGAACCTTTAAGAATATTCGTCGCAATGCTTTTCCTGTTTTGTATAAAAATCCAAACAATGCCTGGATAAACGCGACTCTGTTTAAAGACTGGTTTTTTGGAGATTTTGTTCCCAAAGTGGAACTTTTTTTAAAAGAACATGGATTCTGTTACTAAATAACGCCCCCCCCACTCACCTAAGTGCTGTTTTTCCGTTCGTTTGGAATTCACGGCAGTACATATGCACCGAGGCTGTTTACTCTCAGTTTGTTGTAGAAAATCGAAACGTTGAGTGTTAGTTTCGAGGACCAACTCGCATTTTTCGTACGTGTTTTAATTAATTGTTCGCTTGTTTCATAATTGTTTGTTTTATATTTCAATATTTTAATACCTTGACCTAAGAAAATATTGTTATTTAATATAGGTGTATTAATTTGTAGTTACTCCTGAAAAAGTTATCGAACGATAACAAAATATTGAGTATTGAACAAGAAAAGAGCTTTATTTACAGTTCAGACCGATTCCCGATAATCATATCTCTAATTGACGGTACGGTCGATAACATATTACCAAAATTTTACATTTACAATTAGCAAGCAGCGATATTCTTATTATGTTGCCGATCTTCAGAGGTTGTCTCTACACATCTTGACGTACGGTCGATAACATATTACCAAAATTTTATATATATATAAACAATAAGAATTTATTTGTATCACTGATTTAACAATATTTATCGATTATTATATTCTTTAAGAAAATTTTGGGGAAATTTACAAGTATTTTTAGCAGCAAAAAAGCGTTAAAAAAACTGATAAACGTATGGTTATTTCCGTTTTCAAATGGCACTATGATACACCACTACACTAAATACACTGGTTGCTAACGATGTTAGCAAAAATTAACTGACTTAACTAACATCAGTCAATCGTTGTTCCTAATGTTGCTAACTTGGTTAGCAAAACGCGCGTGAAGTACAAAAATAAAGTATGCAGTGATGATAAATGTTGTGTATATTCTAGAATTAGGAGTACTATAAAACTAGACAATATATAGGGTATTTTATTTAAAAAATATGAAATGTCATAGGTCAAAAACGAGATGCAAAATTGTTTATGTTTTAACTATATTTTAAAAACGCAATATTCTTGTATTTAACATTTTTGTATAACTCCTCTAATAAGCGAGTGAGAGAAAGATTTAAAATCAACATACACACATAGTTTAACATATGTTTATGAAGTTTTATTAGCATAGGGTCACATTATATATATATATATATATATATATATATATATATATATATATATATATAAATATATATATATATAAATATATATATATATATATATATATATATATATATATATATATATATATATATATAAATATATATATATATATATATATATATATATATATATATATATATATATATATATATATATATATATATATAAATATATATATATATATATATATATATATATATATATATATATATATATATATATATATATATATATATATATATATATATATATATATATATATATATATATATATATATATATATATATATATATATGTTTTGGACACTTGAGTAATAAGAATGAGCGACAGTATTATATTTGGCTGGTATAAAAAACCCACAGCGTCAAGTAGATTCATTAATTATTTCTCTAATTACTCAAAAAAATCGAAAATTTAACACCGTGATGGCAATGAAAAACAAGGTCATACGCATTAGTGATGACAGGCTTTGAAAAAGAAACCTAGACGAGCTGTATAACATTTTTTCAATAATGCCTATCCTAAACACATTTTACAAAAATTAATTTATAATTCGGATATTGTTGACGCCCCTACTGATGAGACGCCTACGCAGCATACGATATACAGGAAACTAAAATTTATAAAGCCAATCAAAAATTCAATTGTCGCCTAATTCAAAGATTTTCCAAATATAAAAATAGCGAAATATAACAGCATACAAGGTTCTGAACTGTTTTCAAAAATAAAGGATAGAACACCTATTTTATATAATAACTCTGTAGTTTATAGATTGTCTTGTTTGCAATGTGAGGCTTGTTATATTGGACAGACGTCGCAGTGGTTGAAACAGAGGCTCACACAGCACAGGAGTGACTGCCGATTCGGAAAGAATTCATGTGCTGTGGTGCAACATCATTTGAAAACAGGTCATAATTTTGACTATAACAACGCTAAAATTTTAGCTCATGAAAATAACTATAAAGGAGACTTTTTAAGGAAATGTACCACATCAACAGGGATCAATCAACTATAAATCAGACACGAATCAACTTCGTATTATTTACAGCAACATAATCAATACTTATTAATCATTTACAATTCAAACATTAAAAATAATTAAAGATCTGCCACCTCTTAGTATAAAGTAAGTAAATAAAGTTTTTTCTTTTGATGTTTTTTCCATTCATTTGGAATTAACGGCAGTACGTATGCACTGAGGCTGTTTACTCTCAGTTTGTTGTAGAAAATCGAAATGTTGAGTGTTAGTTTCGAGGACCAACTCGCACGTGTTTTAATTAATTGTTCGTTTGTTTGATAATTGTCTGTTTTATGTTTCAATATTTGAATACCTTGACCAAAGAAAATATTGTTTTTTAATTTAAATGTATTAATTTGTAGTTACTCCTGAAGAAGTTATCAAACGATAATGAAATATTGAGTATTGAATAAGAAAAGAGTTTTATTTACTGTTCAGACCGATTCCCGATATTCATATATATATATATATATATATATATATATATATATATATATATATATATATATATATATATATAAATACAGTGACTCACAGCTTAAATGATGCAGTCGCTATAAGAAAAGACTAACTGGTCTCAGTGCCTCTTTATTTATTTAGAAAAAACAACTTATTGAAATTAAAAAAGTATGAATTACTTTTTGTCTTAAATATGCCTTACTTAATTAACAATAAATAATTAATCAAATCATATGCTATTTTAACGTCACAGCTTAAATGATGCAAAATAACAACAGGGGTCAAAACTTATCACATTTTGAAATTTACGAAGGCTGCGTTGCTTTGATTTCTTAGTGCAATTGTTTTTTTGTTTAGTTTGACATTTTTTCATTCAATAAAACGAAATTGTTTAAGAATGGGTCGTCGAACTACAATTTCTGAGAGAAATTTAATTATTACTCATTACAGGAATGGATACAGCCAAAGAGACATAGCCAGAATGGTAAATAAATGTCCGTCAACTGTTCAGCATATCATTGAACGTTACCGGAATGAAAATAGAGTCGAGAATAAGTCAAGGTTGGCTCCAAATAAGATCTTCAATGAACGTGAAGAAAGATGGATTTTAAAAGAGGTATCAAATAATCCAAAAAAAAGTGCGCCAAAGTTGTGCGCCGAGGTGGAAAGACAGTTTCGAAAAAGGTGTAACCCCGAAACAGTTCGCCGGATCTTGCGAAATAATAATTTACATGGTCGAACTGCTAGAAATAAGCCTTTCATTAGCCAAAGAAATAGACGCGTGAGATTGGAATTTGCCAGAGAGCATATCAATAAAGACTTGAACTTCTGGAATTCAGTAATATTTGCTGATGAGACCAAAATAAACTTATTTGGGTCCGATGGAAAAATATCAGTGTGGAGAAAGCCTAACGAAGAATTCAAATTGAAAAATATGAAAGCTACGGTAAAGCACGGTGGAGGTCGAGTGATGTTATGGGGCTGTATGTCATCTGCATGAGTAGGTAACATGCATTTCATCGAAGGGAATATGAACCAATATGTGTACTTGGATATATTAAGGCAGCATCTCGTCGCTAGTGCCCAAAAATTAGATATTGAAAACAATTATCGGTTCTATCACGACAATGATCCAAAGCATACGTCATTTCGAGTCCGTAGTTGGTTGCTTTATAACTGTCCAAATGTTATCAAAACACCAGCCCAGTCACCAGACTTAAATGTAACTGGAAATTTGTGGCTGACATTAAAAAATAAAGTAAATAGTGCCCCAATACCAAAGAAAACTGAATTAAAAGTAAAAATTACTGAAACATGGAACACTATTTCCCCGGAGTATACTAGAAAGTTAGTTGAATCGATATCCAGAAGATTACAAGCCGTTATTGATAATGAGGGAGGCCCGACCAAATATTAGCAGGCTTATTTCAAATTCTACAGTTTGTTTTCTCTAATAATTTTGGTATATTGAATTTTGCATCATTTAAGCTGTGACGTTAAAATCGCATATAATTTTAATTAATTATTTATTGTTAATTAAGTAAGGCATATTTAAGACAAAAAGTAATTCATACTTTTTTAGAAGACTGTTTACTAATTTAATTTCAATAAGTTGTTTTTTCCAAATAAATAAAGAGGCATTGAGATCAGTTAGTCTTTTCTTATAGCGACTGCATCATTTAAGCTGTGAGTCACTGTATAAACAATAAGAATTTATTTTTATCACTGATTTAACAATGTTTGTCGATTGTTATATTATTTAAGAAAATTTTGGGGAAATTTATAAGTATTTTTAGCAGCAAAAAAGCGTTAAAAAAACTGATAAACGTATGGTTATTCCGTTTTCAAATGGCACATTTCACAAAAAATTTTCTGTGCAGGCTACGTGCCAATGAGTTTTTTTACAAAGAACATTCACTGCCCACTGAACCTGCTCATTACATGTGACCGGCACGTTTTAACTTTCTCTGTTACTTTCTGTTATAGTCGCGGTTCTTTTTCCTCTAAACTTTATCAATACATATAGGGGATCGTTGGTGATGTGGACCATTTTAAAACAAATCTGAGACTTAAATTCTAAAAAACTGCAGTGTTGAGTTTACATGGCTCAACTGTCCTATACATTTTACTAACTTTCTTAATAGTTAACGGATCCCAATGACGATGTAATTGAAATTTTGGTAATCTACTCAGTATATTAAGATTCTAGTGACCCGCCACAGCTACGCACGGTAGTTGTGGTTTTTACTGTCTAACGGTGCGTTACTTCGTTTTTTTTTTAAGATAGTTTAAAATATTTCTTTATACACCACATCAAGTGCGTTTTGCCCGGGTGCCAGAATAAATAGAATATGTTTGGATGTTTCACGTGACAGGACCACGTATAACTGGCCATGCAAAAAACATTGAACGCTACGGTCTAACCAGCTACGTTTAATGTTTGTTCCTGAGCTTTATTGATCGTCATCGAGAAACGCAGTTTAAATTAAGTCCGTTGGTCGGTAAGTCGGCTGGTTAGCCCCACAGCCTGTCAGAATCGTGCATTCAATCAAATAATGTTTGTGGGCCTTTATTTGTAATCTGTTATATTAAATAAATAAGTTTGCGCGAGTATTACATTATACATATTTTTGAACTTTCATTTAACACCCCATTCAATGACCGACTAATATATATATATATATATATATATATATATATATATATATATATATATATATATATATATATATATATATATATACCAGGTGTACAAGTATGAAATGCGGATTTTTTTTTCTAAAAAAACATGTTAAATTTGGAAGAATGATAAAAAAAAAGTGCTTTATTCAAAGTATGCTCCATCGCTTGTTATACATTTTTCCCATCTTTCGGGCAATTTGTGAATACCACGCCAGTAAAAATCTTCCCCTTTTGCTGCGAACCGTTCATCGAGCCATTTTTTCACATCTTCGTACGAATCAAAGCGCTGCGCAGCAAGTGCGTCACTCATCGATGCAAACAAGTGGTAATCGGAAGGAGCCAAGTCTGGTGAGTAAGCCGCATGGGGTAGAACTTCCCACCTGAGTGCTTCCAACGTGTCGCGAACTGATTTTGCCGTATGTAATGGAGCATTGTCATGAAGAAAAATGACTTTGTGTTGCCTCTTTCGGTATTTTGGCCTTTTTTTAAGCAGCGAACGGTTCAAATCGGTCAATTGTTGTTGGTAACGTTTAGTATTAACCGGTTACCCAGATTTTAACAGCTCATAATAGACCACGCCCCTCTGATCCTACCAAACACAGAGCATCGTCTTTCTGCCAAAGTGATTCGTTCTTGCGGTCGATGTGGATGGTGCGCCTGGGTCTACCCATGATTTTTTGCGCTTAGGATTCTCAAAATAAATCCACTTCTTATCCCCTGTAACTAAACGATGCAAAAGCGATTTCCTCTTGTACCGAGCGAGCAAAATGTCGTGTTTTTGCACTTTTCCATTTGCCTGTCGTTCAATTCATGTGGTACCCATCTACCAGTCTTCTGAATCTTTCTCATCTCTCGTAGCTGATTGGAAACAGCTTGTTGACTAACGCCCAATTGCTCGGCGAATTGTTTTTGTGTTTGCGAATCATCTTCGCTTTCGAAACGCCGAAATCATCGTTCACACGTATCTTGCGATGGAGCATGTTCACCATAAACTTCTCGAAGTAATCGGTATGATTCAACAGCAGTTTTCTTCAAATGAAAACAAAAAATTAATGCTGCCCGCGAATGCTTTTTGTTCGGTATAAATTGCGACATATTGAACACAACAACACAACATTATGCACACACTTTTTCAGTTTATCACTCGTGCGCGTCTGACACTTGTTGATGACCCAACAAAATGGCGCAGTGTCAAATCTTTATAGCACAAACTGCATTGGTGCACCATCTGTTGTCTGAAATCCGCATTTCATACTTGTACACCTGGTATATATATTGATAGAAAAAAAGATGGCACGAAACCAAGAAGTTCACTTGTTGTTCGTTGACTAGAGAGGAGCATATGACAATATTCTTCTGCAGAAATTGTGGCAATTATTGGAAAGTACCAATGTTAACATAGAATTAATAAAAGCTGTCAAAACACTATATGATCAACCTATAACAAAAATTAAAACAGGGACACATATAAAATAAGGTACTACGTCAAAAGGTCTAAAACAAAGATGCTGTTTATCCCCCATCTTTGATGGAAGCTAATTGACACCATGCTGTACGCGCTATGCTTCGCGGATGGCCAGGTGGTAATGGCTCAAGACTGCGACGACCTGAACTACATGACGAAAAAAGAAATGAAACCAAGAATTGAGGTTTCGAAGTGAATATAAAGAAAATGGAATATCTATGTATTGCGGTGCAACAAAAAGATCTTACACCGGTCGGTCAAACCACGATAAAGGCAATAAGAGAAAGAAATGCAGCAGGAAAAAAGGCGATTAAAATGCCAAACAGCATTCTATGAGATAAGTTTGTTAATAAAACCAACCAAAAGAGGCTACATGAAACCAAGTATCACATAACATACCTGTGAGTATGGCCCCTGAAGGAAACAACGCAAAACAAACGGAAATGGACTTTTGGAGAAGAGCAGCAAAAAAAGCCAGAAGAGAAGGAAGATTAAAGAAATCATGCGAAGTAAATACAATATTACAGAGGACATTTTAATCCAACAATTTATTTGGTTTGGGCACATCCAAAGAATGGACGAACATCGAATCTCGGAACACATACTAAAGTGTCAACCAGAAGGTAAAAAAAAAAGTGAGAACACGTTGGAGTGAGGAGATAGACAGAAATACTGAGAAAGAAAATCTGGAAGATCCATGGAACGACCGAAAAAGATGAATATTGGAAGTCGGAGAACGTTCTAAACAGATATATATTTATCAACTGGTAACATTAGAATGTTGATTTTCTACTCTTGCCAATAATACCAAATACATTCGGATTTCCAGAAAGTTTTTCTGTTTAACACGGGTTTACACAACAGAACCGTTTTTGCTCGCTCAGCAACGTCTCGTTGCATACTATTCATCCCTATAAAAATATATGCAACTGCATTTTCCTAGCATTCCTTTATCGGAATTTGAATCGTTAACATCTCTGCTATACCTCCTCATTAATTACGTCTCGGAAAATGGATACTACTCCGGAAATAACGGCACAAGTCCCTATTGCAAGGGCATAGCCAACGTGTAATCGCTGTGCAATTGCACCTAAGTCAGTCAGCTGTCTCCAGAGTTTACAGACGTTATCAAAAGACTGCCGCCTTTATACAGAGATCAGAATCAGAAGAAGAAGATGTATCTCCCAGCCAGACAACCGCTTCATTGGCAACACAACTGTAAGAAATCGTCAACTGACCGGCGTTGAGGTCCAGTAGGAGCCCCGATATGTTCGTGGTCGGGCTCTCAGTCTTTAGACAGTCAGAAGAAGAGTTAAAAAAGCTACCCTAACTTCGACAGAGACCAGCTAACGAACCCAAATTCACAGTAGCTCATCGACAAGCGCCACTCAGATTTGCCCGAGAACATGTTGACTGGACTTTAGAGAAATGGCGCAACCTTTTATTCTCCGACGAGTTCCGAATGTGCCTACATGGCAATGGTGGCAGAGGACGGTCTATAGGAGGCCTGGGGAGCGCTACGGGCAGTGCTGCATTACTGAAACGGTCGTCTAGGAGGAGGATCTGTGAAGGTGTGTGGAGACATCTCACTGGATGTGAAAACCGATTTGGTTTTCGTGACGGATGAGACTCGTAGCGGTGATTAACAGCTCACCGGTACATCGAGGAGATCCTGCAGGAACACCTCGTTAATTACGCTGGGTTTGCCGTCAATAGCTTCGTGCTAATGCGCGACAATGCGAGGCCACATGCTGCTGCATCGGTGCGGCAATATCTAGCAGAAGTGGGAATACCCACATTAGACTGGCCTGCGCTGAGTCCTAACCTCAATCCAATCTAGTACATGTGGAAAGAGTTCAAAAGTAGGGTTCAAGCCAGAAATCCAGCCTCTGCATCACTGATGGACTTAAAGGTTGCGATAGCGAAAAAGTAGGGAAGAATCCGATAGACAGTGGTGAAAAAGCTCACCCGCTTCCTGAAAAACCGGCTGGAAGCAGTAATAAGGATTAACGGAGTAATATGAAATACTGATACTGATAAATATAGTTGTTAAACTTAAAATTTGTTTAATTTTTCCTTTCTCTTACCCCTATTTACAATCCTTATTCTCCTTGTTTCCCCTTTAAATCATTTTAATCAGTAAAAAGCATGAGGTATGCTATGAAATTTGATATCATTAGAAGGAGAATAGAATGGCTTTCAGAAGACACTAAAACCCGTAAAAATATATGAATACTAAATTCTAGGATCCATGTTAAATGAAGCCAAATAGTTTGAGTCGATCTTTTTACCCATCATTGTATATATATATATATATATATATATATATATATATATATATATATATATATATATATATATATACATATCGCATCGTTTTTCGTATATTTACACATAATTTTACCATCTGGTAGTCTAATCCGGTAATCTGTTTTTTAGCGTAACTACAAAATACCATATATTCAGTATATTATCTGTGTCGAGTAATATTTTTTTATAGTTGTAACAGCAATTACACAGGTCTGCAACAAAAATGCTGTCTGGATGTTTTCAACTGATTTCTATGTATTTAGGTGTTCTGAAAACTAAAAAAATACTCAAAAAATTCCAGAACGTCAGGTTATTTTGCAAAACGCAAAATTTTATTATAAAAAAGGGTTTTTTTTTTTGGGCTAACTTGAAGTCATAAATAAATAGGTACAATTTTATTTTGATTACTGTTTTTAAATGTATACAGGCCATACCTATCATTACTTTCTAAATAAAGAACGCCCTGTGTGAGCTAAGTTAACAAACATAAACGTTGTAACCAGAACGTGCGCGCTCCGATAGTGTAGAAAGTGGCGCGGTACAATTACGTGTTAACTCGTCGTTGTTTTATAGATCTTGGTTCAATATAGTGCAATGTTATCTGTGCGGAAGTGTGTGAATTCGTCTGACAGTTTCTGTTATATTTGTGGCGAATATATGGTATTAAAGCAACAACTTAATATTACGGACTTTGTAAAAAAAGTATACTTCACGTATTTTGGCTTAAAACTTGGAGATCAGGATAAAGTTTGGGCACCTCATAAAGTCTACAAACGATGTGTTGAAGACCTTCGAAATTGGTTTAAGGGCAAGAAAAAAGCTTTCCGATATGCGATTCCTATGGTATGGTGCGAGCAAAAGAACCATAGTGATGATTGTTATTTTTGTTCGCGTAATGTGAAAGGGTATAATTCAAATGGAAGCAGTCCATTTCATACACCAATCTGCAATCAGCTATTCGTCCCATCCCTCATGGGACCGAAATACCAGTGCCCAAGGCCCCTGCTACCTTGGAAGAGATTCCAAGTTCTGATGAAGATGGTGCTGTACCTGACCCGATGATAAGTCAAGTTTTCAATTTGAAGATGACAGCAGTCCGAAATTGTTTTCCCAGGGCGAGCTAAATGATTTGGTAAGAGAGAGATTCAAGTCTTCCCCAAAACGCTGCTGAGTTGCTTGGATCAAGGCTCAAAAGCAGGAACTTATTTTTGCCGGGAGTGTCTTCCTCCTGGTTTAGATATCGTGAGAAGCAGTTCACTTCCTACTTTGCCCAAGAGGACGAGTTGGTTTATTGTACCAATATTGAAGGTTTGATGGATACATTTAAGATCTCATACGACCCAGCACAGTCGCGTATTTTCATAGATTCTTCAAAACGAAGCCTTAAAGCAGTTCTGCTTTACAATGGCGGTTTCTATGCTTCCATTCCTGTCGGTCATTCCGTACACCTCAAGGAAACCTACAAGAACTTGGAATTGGTGCTTTGCAAATTAAAATATAAATACCACGGTTGGCAAGTGTGCGGTGCTTTAAAAATCTTGGGCATGTTGCTCCGACACCAATCTGGGTTTACCAAATTCCCCTTGCTTTTTGTGTCTATGGGATAGTAGAGACCGAGCAAATCACTGGACCAAAAAGTGTTGGCCTCCGAGGGAGCTTCAAGTTGACGAAAAGAACGTCCTGCATGAAACTTTGGTGCCTCCTCATAAAGTTCTTCTACCACCGCTTCACATAAAGCTGGGATTGATGAAGAAATTTGTAAAGTCACTTCCAAGAGATGGAAATTGCTTCAAATACTTAATATCAAAGTTTCCAGGCCTCTCGGAGGCAAAGTTGAAGGAAGGTGTTTTCGTTGGACCAGATATTAGACGGCTTATGGCTGATCCACAATTCATCACAACCATGACGGATCCTCAAAAAGAAGGGTGGATTGCCTTTAAAGAGGTCATAGAGGAATTTTTAGGCAATAACAAAGACCCTAACTACAAACAAATCGTCAAAAGAATGTTAACAGCATTTCAAGCTTTAGGTTGCCTAATGAGTTTAAAAGTACATTTTCTTCATTCCCACCTCGACTACTTTCCAGAGAATTTAGGAGATCTGTGTGAAGAGCAAGGTGAACGATTTCACCAAGATATTAAGGAGATGGAAAAAAAGATACCAGGGAAGATGGAGCGTCTCAATGATGGCAGACTACTGTTGGACGCTTCAGAGAGACCTTCCAAATGCTTCCTACAAGCGAAAATGTACCAAAAGGAGTCTCACTGGGAAAAAGAAATGTGTCTAGTGCTTACTAATGAATATATTTTAGATAAAAAAATAAGTTTTGTTACGCAATTATAAATTAAAAAAAATTTTTTTAGTCTTTTATCTTTTATTTTAAGATGATAACTTGTTTAACATAGATACCTACATTGTCAGAAAACGTGACGTTCTATGACAAAATGAAAGTCATTTTCGGATTCAGTACACCCAAAAACATAAGAATTACGCAAAAAAACCAAAAAGCTCTCATTTTTTTTTTTGCAGACTTGTGTTATCATTTGTATTTACTTACAGACAACTAACTCTAAAGATTATTATTTAAAAAAAAAACGACTTAACAGGATTGTTCCATTTCTCTCTTATGATTACTGATGAATTAAAAATAATAAATATTGCATTTCAAACGGTTTATTTTTTTTTATTTCCTATAAAACTGTACTTGTGAGGATACGTCTCTCTGCGAGGACATGTTACCCTGAACATGAAACACGAAAAAACGACAAAAATCGAATGTCGATATTCCTTTACTTTCCCCTACACGATTCTGTCCCTTTATCCCCCGGGAAACCTTTTCATCACGCTTTTCCAGTCAACCAGATTTTTTCTTTTTTTTGGGTTTACCGATTGGAAAGTGTTGAAAGCGAGCAGATAGGCGGCTATTGAGGGAAAAAAGATTTTTTTCATTTTGAGGTATTATCGGGTGTTAAAATAGTAAGCATGTTATACAGGAGTCTGTTTAAGATTTCAACGTGAATATTTAACGGAACGGACTGATAAGATATAGTCAACCTCAGAAATTTTAAAGACATGTGAGGGTTGAACGGTTTCGTTAATAAGTTAACACAAACACACTGTTTTATTATTTATTTAAATATATATATATATATATATATATATATATATATATATATATATATATATATATATATATATATATATATATATATATGCGGAGGCATTTGTATCTTTCGTTTAAAAATACTTGAACTAATTCAGCCGCTACTTGGTGAAAATCCATAATTAGAAGTTTTGCAAGAAGTAAAACACTACTTAAAGTTCCATTAATTTTTTCATTTTAACATCATGACATGTTTCGCTGTGCGACAGCTTCTTCAGATAGTTTGTTACAAAATGAGGATAAAGTTACTAAAATAAATGGTTGGTTCACAATTTATGGCAGGTAATAAAATACAGTAATACCCCGCTTAGCGCGACCCCGTTACGCGCGGTTTCACTATAACGCGAATTTCAAATTTCGCGCTCATGTAGTCATTAACTTCTCTATGGTCGCGGGGGGATCCCCGCTTTCTCTGAATATTCTCTTTGAAGAATTGGGAATTCCCTGTCCTTCGACTTTGTTCTATGGGGATTTCCTCGTTCGTTTCGTGTGTTCATTTGTTCCGTAATGTTAGTTCGGTCGGCTGGCAGTTTTGTTTTAATATTTATTGGAGATACATACATACATAATTTAACCCTACGTTAAAAATGCCGCCTGTAAAGAAAAAAGGGCGTAAAAGCGTCACTTTGGAATTGAAGATGAAAGTGTTAAGAAGAATGGAAAATGGAGGCAAAGCAACAATTGTTGGGAGAGATTTTGGACTCTCAGAATCGACTGTGAGAACGATTTATAAAAATCGGGAAAAAATTAAAATCTCCAGCGAAGGTTCAACACCTATAAGTGCAACAAAACTTTCTCGTTCGAGATCATCTATCTTAGAAAGAATGGAGAAATTACTGTCAGTCTGGATCGAAGATTTGAATAAGAAGAACACACCACTAAGTCAAGATCTCATATGCACAAAAGCAAAATCTTTGTATGAGATGCTGAAAACAAAAGAAGGAGAAGGGAGTGCCACTCCGACTTTTGCTGCCAGCAGAGGCTGGTTCCATCGGTTCAAGCAGCGTTCTAATCTTCACAATATCCACATAACAGGCGAGGCGGCCAGCGCGGACATTCAAGCTGCAGCTGAGTTTCCAGACAAGTTTCAAGACTTCGTTAGACGAGAGAAAATTCCTGCTTGTCTCATCTTCAATGTTGATGAGACCGCACTTTACTGGAAAAAAATGCCATCTCGAACATTCATTTCTAAGGAAGAACGTCAAGCCAGTGGTTTCAAAGCTGCGAAAGATCGACTAACACTTCTGCTGGGTGGTAATGCCACTGGTGATTTCAAACTGAAACCTTTACTAGTGTACCATTCAGAAACACCCCGTGCAATGCGAGGCACAGACAAGACAAGTCTACCAGTTGTGTGGCGATCAAACAGAAAGGCGTGGGTTACACGGGAAATTTTTCAAGAATGGTATTCTAATAGTTTTTGCCCATCAGTCAAATCATACTGTGACAGAAATGGGCTTGAACCTAAAGTTATATTACTCTTAGACAATGCCCCAGGACATCCAACCTCACTTGATACGCCCAGAGACTTAAAAGTGTACGTAAAGTTCCTTCCACCAAACACTACGTCAATATTACAACCTATGGACCAGGGAGCAATAGCAAACTTCAAAGCTTATTACCATCGCCGCACTTTTAGCCAACTAATTCATGAAACTGACGGGGAAGGAAGACAGTCTATGCGAGAGTGGTGGAAGTCATACAACATTATGAAGTCTATTCACAACATAGAAGAGGCTTGGAAGGAAGTTAAAATGAGTTGTATGAATGGGGTGTGGCGTAATCTTTGGCCAGATGTAGTGGAAGCACCTAGAAGAATTGTCCAGATGCAGAGACAAGTGCTTGAAGACATTGCTGCAATGATTGAGGGGTCTGAACTTGAAGATGTCACGGTAGAAGATCTCGTAGAACTTGTAGCAACGCACGACGATCCTATTAGCAATGAAGATCTGATCGAGTTACAGAATAATCCTATCTACGATGAGGAAGAACAAGTAGAAGAGAAAGTTTTATCTTCAGGGGAAATACAAAATGCACTTTCAAAAAATTTATTCAGGTTTGGACATATTGCAGAGTATAGACAATAATGATGACCGTGTCTTGACCGTGTGTCAAACAATTAAAAACAGTGTTGGGTGTTATGAACGTATTTTACAAGAACGTAAACAAAACGTTACCCAAAAGACAATAGATGTATTTTTCCGTAAAAAATAAGAGTATGTATTGCATAAAGTGTTCTTAGAATTAAAGTGATTGATTAAAATGATTTGTATTTTTTTGTATTAAATTTTGACTATGTTTAATCATAAACCTCGATATACGCGAATTTCAGTTAACGCGATTTTTTTCGGAACGTATCCCTCGCGTAAAGCGGGGTATTACTGTAATTTAATTAAAACATATTTAGTAATTATTTAAGTCTAATTGTTCATTTATTAAGACATCTGAATTTTTCAATTTGTTTATTTCTAAATAAGAAGAGAATTTACAACTCAATAGTGAAAAGTTACAGCTCCCAGGTGTGGCCATTAAAGGAAAGAACAGAAAAAATACTAAAAGCTACAGAAATGGATTTCTGGAGACGAGCAGCCAGAAAATCCAGAAAAGACCGCATACCAAATGACACGATAAGGCGAGCTTTAGAAATAAAGCACGATATAGTGGACGAAATCAGAACCCAACAGTTGGTATGGTACGGACATGTACAGAGAATGTCACAAGAACGACTACCTAAAAAGATTTTAAATTGGAACCCTCATGGAAAAAGAAAGCGAGGAAGACCAAGCCAAAGCTGGAGAGCAGGAATCAACAAGGAAGTACTAGAGAGAGATCTGGAGGAGGAGGGAGGATGGAGAAACCGGGAGGAGTGGAAATTAGGCATCGGAAGACGGAAGACGTTATAAAACCGATTGATATATATATATATATATATATATATATATATATATATATATATATATATATATATATATATATATATATATAATTTCTAAAGATTCTAGGTAATTAAGTTTCAGGCCCTTTGTGCAAGTATATAATATTTCAAAGTTTAGGTTGAATTGGTGGTTATTTTCAATTAAATGATTTGCGTAATTTGAGTTATTTTTTCTATTGATGTATGATGAAGCATGTTTTTTTATTCTTTTGAAAAAACTTCTTCCTTTTTGTTCTATATATGTTTTTGAGCAATTTCCACATTTTAATTTGTATACTCCAGATTGTCTCTATCTGTTTTAGTTTTGTTATTTTTTATAAATTTGCCATGTGTGTTGGATGTTTTAAATGCTGTGTTAATATTTAATTTTCTCAAGAACTATTTAATTTAGTGCTGCACAATTATCATGGTACGTTATTGACTTTATGTTTTTATAATGTTCTTTATTATTCGGAAAAACTGTACTAATGGCTTTTTTTGTAAAGTTTTTTCTTGAGAATATTATCTATTAGAGATGGTGAATAGTCATTATTTACTGCTAATTGTTTTATAATATTAAGTTCTTTTTGAAAATCGTCTTGGTTTAGAGGAATATTTATTAGTCTGTGAATCATATTATGGAAAACTGCAAGTTTGTGACTTGGTGGATGACATAAGGTATTATGGATAATTATGTCAGTATGTGAAGGTTTATGGTAAATAGAAAAACTGTGTTTGTTATTATGTCTATTTATTGTTAGGTTAAGGAAGTTTAAGCTATTGTTGATTTCAACTTCGCTGGTGAACTTTATATTTTTGTGTATATTATTCAAAAAATTTTTAAATGTGGAAAATAGTCTATCATTTCCTATAAACCAACAAAGTAGGGTTTTACTTCTTGCAAAACTTCTAGTTATGGATTTCCACCAAGTATCGAATGAATAAATTCAAGTGCTTCAATAAGTTTCCTAGCCAATATGTTTTTTTTTTTATGGGTCTAGCACACGTGCTACAGGGAAGTCCCTAAAGCGCTACAGGAGTGCGGAGAAAGCGATTCACGTTGTTCTTGAATCGCTGTAGATTGTACTCGGTGAGAAACAGTCCTGGGCAAATTACTCCAAAGGGATGATGTTCTCCATATAAAAGACTGCTTGAAGAGCGTTGTACGAGGAGTAACAAGCTGAACCTCATACGGATGTGAAGAATTAGCGCGACGTGTACTTCTAACATGCACTGCTCTGGGAGGAATTAAGCGGGCCACATCATTCGAACACTTTCCATGAAAGTACTTGTAGAATAGGCTCAAGTCGCCAACCGTTCTTCGATGTTCCAGCGAATCAAGGCCGTCGGTCAGTTCCGGGTCTCCAATCAGACGAACAGCTCTTCTCTGAATAAAATCCAACAAATGCAGTGTATGTTTGGGAGCGGAGCTCCAAACATGGGAGCAGTATTCCATAGTTGGTCGAATTCGAGCTTTGTAAAGAATTAACAGTTGTTGTGGAGTGTAAAGCTTCTGGTTCGAAATAATATTCCCAACTTTTGAGAAGCTCTCTTTGCTATGCCTGCAACATGTTCATGTCAGGACATATTTGCTCCCAAATTAACGCCCAACAAATTGAGTGACGATGTTAGAGGGATGGAGTGCCCGGACATAATTATGTCGGGTTCAGCAACGTTACCTTTTTTAAAGAAAACTGCCGCCTGAGTTTTTGTAGCGTTAAATTCCACTTGGTTACTGTCACCCCAAGATAGAATTTCTTCCAGGTCTTTGTTAAGTTGAATGACTTCCTGCTGTCTGCGGATATTCGTCTGAGTAGCCGATGTCCGAGCGTTCAAAGTGAATGAAGAGATATGTGTACTGTCATCTGTAAAGCTGTAGATTGGATTCTCGGTCTTTTCCAGCAGATCGTTAATGGGAATGAGAAAAAGAGTAGGAGACAGTATGGAGGCTTGGGGTACACCGGCGTTGATAGTGAAGGTGTTAGAAAGAAATCCATCGACTACCACTCGTAAAGAACGCTCTTTGAGGAAACATGAGAGCCACAAACAGAAACTTTCAGACATACACAAGAACGTAGCTTAGCCAATAGCCTATCGTGCCAGACATGGTCGAATGCCTTGGATATGTCAAGAGCAACCGCTCGAGATTCTCCAAAGTGTTCAATTGCGTTGTTCCAGACATGTGTTACATAAGTCAGAAGATCTCCTGTTGATCTATTTTTACGAAAGCCATATTGGTGATCGCTAATAATGTTGAATCCTTCAAGATATTTTAGAAAATGCTGATTGATAGCCTTTTCCATGACTTTCGATATTATTGAAAGCAGTGCGATTGGTCGGTAGTTATTTGGCAAGGTCTTCTTGCCTTTTTTAGATATCGGCTGAACTGTAGCACATTTCCAGCAGGAAGGAACTATTCCCTTTCTGTAGGATAGGTTGAAAAGTCTACAGAAAACTGGTGTTAGTTCCCTCGCACAGTTTTTAAGAACTATGGCAGGTATTCCGTCAGGGCCAGAAGCCTTTTTGGTGTCTAGCTTCATCAGTATACGCTTTATGATACGCTGTCTGAAGACAACATCGGGCATCCTTGACTGCACTATGGGAATAGTAGATGGTGTTTTTCCTTGGAAATCGTCAGTGGAAATCGATGTATTTTAAATTGTGCTTTGTGTTCTCAAAATTTATGGTTCTTCGACCAATGTACAAAACTTGTGTTTCCACAGTATTATCAATTAAAAACCAACAATAAGAGCTTTGTTGCGAAACAAGATTCCTCAGCTGGTCTAAAGAAATGGTTAACAGAAGATAAGAAGATTCAATTTCGAAAAAAAAAGAGACATTTTCAACGTTTATCTGAAGTTGATTACCACAGAATTAGCTTATAGACTTCATTACATTGAATTTCTTTGGATAATGATACAAGGCAAAAAGAAAATAATATCATACATAAAAAATATTTAGTTCAGAAGAAAAATCTCAATACTCTCGTAAGAAATAATAGCAAAATAATAAACTCTAATAAAAAGTTTTCCGATCACAAATTCTTTGATAGATTTGTCAATTTAACACAGACAACCTTCTCGACTAATGAAACTCAATTACTAAATAAAGGTTTCAAACATAATTTCGAAGTCAATATCTCTCCAAATACACTAAACATATTAGCAGTTGATACAGAAGTAGCTCTCAATCATTATCCAAATAATATTAGTAAAAAACATAAAGCAGCTACTATACTAAAAAAATAATTTTTACTCCAAAATACTCCAAGACAAGATATTCAATTAATAAATAGATTAACAATAAATCAGCAGATATAATATTTACAAAAGCAGACGAAGGTAATTCAGTAATAGCGATTGGCAAAGTAGATTATATCCAAAGAACAATAGATTTCTTAAACCCAGCTATATACCCAATTTTAAAATGTAACTCAACTGAGATTTATCAGAAAATTATTAAATCAACGATGTCTAATTGTAAAAGTTTGTTTAATGATAAAGATTCTAGAATTTTCACTCTTATGAATCCACAAACACCTAAACTATATTCAATAATAAAACTTCACGAAACGGGTTACTCTACAAGGCCAGTAGTATCTTTCGTGTCAGCCCCATCATATAAACTATCAAAACGTCTTGTTCAAATACTCATAAACAACACTAAATTTACAGCTAAATTTGCAATAAAAAATTTACAACTAGTTGAAAAGATCAAACATTTAAAGTTACCTGACAATTCTTTCGATGTTCAAAATCTTTTTCCAAACATACCAAGTAGGGAAACTATATTACTAACTGAAAAACTTCTTTCTGAAATCAATGTCAACTCAATAATAAAACAAGACATCTTAAATTGCTTAAAGGTTTGCTTAGAACAAAATTATTTTGAATTTAATAACGAACTATACAGTAGCCCAGACGGTCTCATAATGGGCAATCCACTTAGTCCTCTTTTGGAAGAAAAATTTATGAATAACACAGAAAACCAAATAAGCAAACACCCAATGTTTAAAAAAATTTGTATATTGACAGAGATATGTTGATAATATCTTATGTTGAAGTGATAGACAATTTGCCACCTTTAAAAATTTTTTTGAATGATACACACAAAAATATAAAATTCACCAGCGAGGGTGAAATCAACAATAGCTTAAACTTCCTTGACCTAACAATAAAAAGACATAATAACAAACACAGTTTTTCTATTTACCATAAACCGTCACATACTGACATAATTATCCATAATACCTCATGTCATCCACCAAGTCACAAACTTTTCCATAATATGACCCACAGACTAATAAATATTCCTCTAAACCAAGACGATTTTTAGAAAGAACTTAATATTATAAAACAATTAGCAGTAAATAATGATTATTCACCATCCATAATAGATAATATTCTCAAGAAAATACTTTACAAAAAAACCATTAGTACAGTTTTTCTGAATAATAAAGAACCTTATAAAAACGTAAAGTTAATAACGTACTATGGTAGATAAATTAAATAGTTCTTGAGAAAATTAAATATTAACACAGCTTTTAAAATATCCAACACACTTGGCAAACTTATAAAAAATAACAAATCTAAAACAGATAGAGACAATAAATCCGGAGTATACAAATTAAATTGTGGAAATTGCTTAAAAACATATATAGGTCAATCAGGAAGAATAAAAGAACATGCTTCATCATACATCAATAGAAAAAATAACTCAAATTACGCAAATCATTTAATTGAAAATAACCACCAGTTCAACCTAAACTTTGAAATATTACATACTTGCACAAAGGGCCTGAAACTTAATTACCTAGAATCTTTAGAAATAAACAAATTGACAAATTTAGATTCCTTAATAAATGAACAATTAGACTTAAATAATTAACCATTACTAAATCTGTTTTAATTAAATTATTTTATTACCTGCCATTAATTGTGAACCAACCATTTATTATAGTAATTTTATCCTCATTTTGTAACAAACCATCTGAAGAAGCTGTCGTACAGCGAAACATGTATTGGCGTTAAAATTGGAAATTTAAGTAGTGTTTTACTTCTTGCAAAACTTTGGTTTAAAAATATTTTGTTTGCTCAAACATCTGAGCTTAGAGCTTGAGCTTAGAAGCTGAAAATTTTCAGATGATGGGTTGAAAAGTCACTGTAGTATCGTTTCTTGGCGTGCAAAAAAAAATATTTTTTTTCTGGATAGCATGAGACAACTTGGGAAACGTTGGACTAAGTTTATTAGTAGAGACCGGATTATATGCAACATAAAAATCTTGTAATATGCATGCAAATATGCATGAAAAATGTTTAAAATATGCATGAAAAGGGTCGAAATATGCAATATTTTACAAAAAAGTAGTAATTTTTAATTTTTTATTTCAAAATCAGCATAAAATTAACAAGTTATCGACGTTGTTTAAATTTATTTAACAATTATTTAACAATTTTTAAAAATTATTTAACATTTGTATTCTTGCACACGTAAACAATAAGGTATTGTTCCAAATGTTGGGTAGTAAGGTTGTGTCTTCGATCACTTAAAATATTTTTATAAGTGGAAAAAGACCGTTCCACATCCACTCAGGTAACTGGGCAGCAGTATTTGAATTTGGGTGCTATGTTAGCACTTATTGTTTCTGGTAAAAGTTCACTCGTCCCATTAATTAAACTATCAATTTGACACAAAGGTTCAAAGCCTGGATTATCGCACAAAATGTTTTCGAACTTTTCTTTAACTCTACGCGGGAATACATTTGGCAATGTGGAGTTTATTTGACGGATTTTATTCATTAACTGAATTGATTCGGTCAACGCCAAACCTCGAGTTTCAAGCTTTTTAATACCCGCAGGTATGTGGGAAAAGTGAGTGCTAATCAAAGCTATGTTTTTTTTTAATATCAGAATCGTTAAATTCTTCCTTGGATTGACGAACTGCCATAGCCTCTGCACTATCGAAGTCATTTACTACACCTTTAATGGCCTCGAAATGTTCATTGTAAAATAGTACAGCTTCAATCCATGTTCCCCATCGAGTTACCACTGGTTCGGGAGGTAATGGCACACTTGGCAGTTTTTCTTTATAGGCGTTATTGCGAGCAGGTGCCTTAAGAAAACACTTTCTTTGCTGATGAAATCAGTTTATTTACATTTCCAAACGTGGATCGTACTTCTTCAACGAGTCGATGGACTCCGTGAGCAAAGCACGTCACATGAGTTAAATTTGGATAAAATACTTGTAGGACTTTGGCTGCCTTGATCATATAGGGAGCAGTATCTGAGAGAAATATAAACACTCTTTCATCTGCAGAAGATTCAGGAAATATTTTTTTATTACCCTCATTCACAAATCTGGCGATCGTAGAATGATTTGTCTTGTCAAGTTCTTTGCAGGCCACCAAATACTACGAAGAAGGCTCTAATCTTAATGCACCCACAATTAAATTCGCAATATAGCGACCACAACTGTCGGTAGTTTCATCAGCTGAAATCCAAATAATGTCATCCTTAAGTTCATTACGTATTTCTTCCAGAACATGTTGGTAAATTGTTGGTATGTAATTTTTACGCAGTACTGATTCGTCTGGTCTTTGATTCAAGCAATATTTTCGCAGAAAATCTTTGAATGTAGGATTTGTAAGTTTGTAGAGAGGAATATTACTTGCAAGCAATGCTTCACATAAATCCATGCTAAAGTGGTTTTTTTGTTTGCCTATAGAAGTGGAATCATTGCTAGTTGCTGGTGTTATAAGTTGTTGTCGTGAGCCTTTTTTTTGCAATCCTCCTATATGAAGACTTGTCTTGACATGCTGGTCAATTTGAAACGTTTTTGTGCACGAAACTTTTTTCTCGCAAACTCGACAATATAAAACATTTCCGTCGTACGTAAATGTTCCAGGATAATCAGCTACCCACGAAGAGACACTTTTTTTTGCGGGTGGCATGGTACACGTTAAACTTTAACACAACACGTTAAAAATTGCAAAAAGACTACACTGATGCAAGCGCGTCAACAATAATGTTAAAACTGATATCCTGTTTTAAAATAAAAATTTGTCTTCGAGAAAATTGTTTATTTGATCCACGCTCAAACAAATATTCTTAGAAACTAACTACTTATCACTTAATATCCCGACCAAGAAACAAAGGAATAAAATACCGTCGTAGTTTTGGGTATTCCCTTGGCACTATAACCTAATCGATGCATGTTTAGACTATTGCAGGTAATGTCCCGGCGATAAGATCGGTTCCAGACGACGACTTAACAATACCCTGAGCAATTCAATTGCCTAGTAATACCGAGAAATATTGTAAATATAGGGAAAATATGCATTATTACTAGATTTTGGGTTAAAATATGCAATAATCGGTGAGAATGGTCTAAATATGCAAATGCATATGAAAATATGCAAATGCTTATAATTCGGTGTCTATTTATTAGTGTCGATGGTAAGTATATGGAAAAATTTTAAGCTCTGTACGTTAGCTAGGGAGGTAACTTAAAAAAAACATACTGATATTTAATGTCTAAACAAAGAATTTTGTATACGTATTTGTATTTGCAAATATCCGCTGTTAATTTATCTGCTTTTAACATTTCATTTTATGAATCACTAAATAAAAATAGAAAACATAGGAAACTGCAACTTCCTGGTTCATTTAATCTTCCTATTATTGTATCAATTGCAACAGTAATTTCCAAATAAAATAGATATTTCATTCGCTCAAAATTCCCAACATTTTCCTTTACAAGACTTTATGTTTTATTTTCTAAAATAAAAGAACGAACGAACTTGTGCTGGTAAGACTTAATTTTCCAGAAATTATACTCTACTCTTTTGTGCATGTTTTTTAACTAGCAATTATATTTAATTTTTTATTATTTTTAAAATTATACGAACTAAAGAGCTCCGTTTGTGGAAAATTACTCTATGGAAATTTTAATTTTTAATGTCATTAAGTTTCTTTTGCATGTTTAGTAGGTAAGTTAAACGTTGGGTTTTACTTAAGTTAGAGAGAAATTTTAATCAGTTGAAATTTTTAGCCAGGTCCATAGCGGTGAATTATTAATAGATATTATGCTTCGATCGAACCGTTGCCTTAGTAGTTTAACAAAACTATGTACACTACTGTCAGAAAATATTTGCCCACCTAGAAATTTCAATGTAACTGCCAAAACTTAATACCTAATTAAACCCTTTTATTATATTAGGCAAATTTAATTGTTCTTAACAAGTGTCATTCATAAAATTGTTTAGATAAGCCTTTTTAGTGAAATCACAAATTAAAAAACCAATTAGAACAAATTTCCAAGTTTTGCATGATAATCGTTTTGAGGCGATTTCTAAGAATTCCAGTTGAAGTAAGAATTAATTTCAAGTTTCTAGGGATTATGGAAATTCCTAGTGACATTTTATGATAAAAACTATGCTATAAATACCATTGCCCTTTTGGAAATTAACCATTCGCAAACAGTACTTTGTCATTGATACAGGCTCATTCGTTTTGTGAAAATGCTAAAACGAAAGAAGTTTCCGTTGAAAATCGGGCTCTAATAATTGCGAGACATCAAAATGGTCACTCGAGTCGACAAATTGCGAGTGTTATGCGGATGTCAAGGATAACGGTGGACTACATCGTAAAAAAATTTTCTGCGGGACATGGAATTCCAACTAAAAACGTTCAGGAAGTCCTCGACAAACATCTCACGCTGAATACAGAGCTATAACAATGATCAGCAGACGTAATCGCCGCCTAACTGAAGAAATCACGGCTCAAGTAAACCTGGAGCGGCTCATCCCCATCAGCGTGACAACCGTGAAGAACAGGTTAGCAGAAGATGGACTACACGGGAGAGTTGCACTGAGGAAACCACTTCTTAGGCAAGTGAACAAACGTAAACGATTAGAATGGGCCCGAGAACATGAAAATTGGAATCAGAACAATGAAATTCCGTCCTTTGGAGCGACGAATCTAAATTCGAAATTTTTGGTTTAAATTGACGAGTTTACGTGCGGCGGTCAACTGGAAAAAGGATGTTGGAAGCCTACAGTCAAACATGGTGGAGGTTCAGTAATGGTTTGGGGTTGTTTTGGCAACGGTAAAGTGGGAAAAATCTTTAGGATAGAAGGAATTATGCGAAAAGAATAGTATCAAGAAAGTTTGCTAACTCAAATGCTTCCTTCTGTAAGAGATAATTTTCAGGAAAAATTTATTTTTTATCATGATAACAACCCTAAATATTCTGCTAAATAAATTAGAGAACTTTTTGACCAATGAAAAACCGATGACGTCCTGGAAGTGATGACTTAGCCTCCATAATTACCCGACTTGAACCCCATCGAATTGCTGTGGGACCATTTAGACAGGTGTGTTCGAAAACTCAATCCAACATTAGAAAATCACTTGTGGGAACTTTTACAAGCAGAATGGGTTAAAATAATCGAAGATAGTCTGAAGGGACTACTGTACAGAATGCCGAAACTCTGTAAAGCGGTAATTAAAAACAAAGGAAGTCACATAGATGAGAAAAATCCTGGAAAATCAAGAATATTTTTCTGATTTTCTAGACTAATTAATGTGAAAATAAATAATAATTTATTAATATTAAAAAAATATATTGTCTAGGTTTTTTGTTGTCTTGGGACTGAAATAACTAGGTAGGTGTGTGGGTGTATATTCAGTTTTTTACTATTTTTAAAATTATACCAACTAAAGAACCCCGTTTGTGGAAAATTACGCTATGGTAAATTCATTTTTTAATGTCATTTAGTTTCTTTTGCACGTTTAGTAAATAAGATAAATGTTGGCTAGACATCAAAAAATTTTAATCATATAATAAGAGACTGTTTTTAGTCAATTTCCACTGGTTTATTTAAATTGCGAAGACGCGTTTCGCTGTCGATGCAGCTTCTTCAGATCTACATTTTACACTATCAAATTAGTTTTCATATTCACAGTTTTATATAATTTCTTAATTATAATATTACACTTAATTAAATTACATTGATAGTATTGGAAAATCCATACAGATTTGGAGTTAGGAGAATAAATTCAATAATGGTGAATTGCTTAAATCTACCTGGTGGTTGAGTAAAGTACCTCTAGTCCTTAATCGATTTATTTGCATTGTCTCTAAAAGGTTTAGTTTTAAACCTTTTTGTTGGGTGTGTATGATATTTTATCATACCAAATTTGAACCTAAATATATTATCAAAAACTCATACGAACTCGTGAATAAAGTTAAGAATATAACAATACCAGATAATTCTAAATTAGTCTCTTTCGATGTCAAAAACTTATTTCCAAGTGTTCCCCCAGACGAAACAATAATTTTAATAGAGAACCTATTAACAAAAAACAAAGTAAATGAAGTTATAAAAATAGACATAATTAATTTATTAAGAACTTGCCTAAGACAAAATTATTTTTCACTTAACAATACATTCTACAATAGTAAGGAAGGGTTAATTATGGGGAGTCCATTAAGTCCATTACTTGCCGAAATTTTCATGGACAGTATTGAAACAATGATATCACAGGTCAAAATTTGATCTAAAAAAAAAACACTCGAAGCGGTATGGTCCTTATGGGGTCGCTGATTACGATGAGCGGGTTGGTTAACCTTCATCACATCAGATTCAAGGTCATTTGAAGGTCAAATAGAGAAAAAACCGTAGGAAAAATCTGAAAAAATTCATGCATATGTTTTTGAGGTCCCCGAGTCCGAATCCGTAGTTTGTTTGACCTTACGCCTTTTTCCAGAGGTCATTTGAAGCTCAAATAGAGAAAAACCGTAGGAAAAATCTGAAAAATTTCATGCGTATGTTTTTGAGGACCCTGAGTCAAAATCCGTAGTTTGTTTGACCTGACGCCTTTTCCCAGAAGTCATTTGAAGGTCATTTGAAGGTCAAATAGAGAAAAAATCGTGGAAAAAAATCTGAAAAAATTCATCTATTATTTTTTCAGAACATTCAGTTCAAATCCTGCATGATCTTATGCTCAAAAGATATACGGTGGTCACTTTAAGTATCTTTGTATATATATTTGGAGTTTTACTTTGACAATAAAATGCTTTTTCATTCCTCGCGAAATTATTTATTCTCTTCTTTTTTATAAATTTAGCTCAGTCTCGCTTTAAACTCCAGTATTAAGGTGTAGTTGCACCCAGGGCACCTCCACGTGTCGACGGTGGGCACGGAGTTGTCTCACTATCCGGCGAAGTCCCTGGGTTACGGCGCGGCGTTTATGCCGTCATGGCAACTACTCCTAAAAAAATTACGAGACACCTTGATTGGTTCCCTGAAAATCTCGGAGATTTTAGCGAAGAACATGGAGAAAGGATGCACCAAGACTTGAGTGAATTTGAAAAAAGGTATCAAGGTGTTTGGGGGATAAACATGTTGGCAGATTATTGCTGGAGCCTGAAGCGAGAATCAAATAAATCTCATAAAAGAAAAGCAAGTCGAAGATCATTTCACGAGAAGCGTTCTCGTTTAGAGTAGTACTTCAAACATGCTTTGATAAATACTAAAAGAAGCAAACTCTTATGCTTAATTCATATTAAATACTGACTGCGCGATTTCGAAAATCTACTTGGACACTCGAGACTCTTTACGAAGTATGAGCCGAATCATTTTTAGTAGTTAACTTACGCATTGAGGTATTATATAAGACAATATGAGAGTATAAGTAGATATAAGGATTACTGTACAAGTAAGTTATTGGGTTCAAAGGTATTGGGTATTAGAGTTTCTTTGTCAACAAGGATTAAGTATTGAAGTATACAGATTAAGGGTTACTTGATAACAAAGTTGTTCGACATTAGAATTATTAATTTGAAATGTATTGGGAATTGAGTTATAAAACGAAATTTAAACATAACATAGCGCACAATGTTTCATTTATAACTCAAGAAACACAGTCGGGCTGGACTTTAAATTTACTAGATATATGGAACGAACATCGAGAGTACAAAAATTAGGTCAAATTTTTTTTAGATTTTAAAAGTCTATTTCACAGTCCCCAAAACTAGTCAAAATATTTGTATAGTCTATTTTTGTTATGAAACAATATTTTAAGTTTTACTAATAAGTACCTTTAAACAGTATTAAAACATTTGCTTGCATCAGTCTACCTGCCATTATTTAGCTTATATTTCACATATTAATTCCCTTGTAATGACCGAGCAGCATAAAAGACATTTTTGATTGTGATATATTAACGTAAATGTAAAATGATATGTATAAGATATAATCAATAAAAATGTACCGTAAATTAACCTCTGTATGCTTCGCAAGTGTACGATAAAAACAAAATTAAATTTAACACCGCAAAATGACCACACATATTTTTCAAATAAACATAAACTGATGATGAAATGACCTATAATGACCTCTGAAAGGCGGCTTGAGTCAAACAAACTACGGCTTCGGACTCAGGGACCTCAAAAACATACGCATGAATTTTTTCAGATTTTTCCACGATTTTTTCTCTATTTGACCTTCAAATGACCTCTGGGAAAAGGCGTAAGGTCAAACAAACTACGGATTCGGACTCAGGGACCTCAAAAACAAACGCATACATTTTTTCAGATTTTTCCTACGGTTTTTTTTCTCTATTTGACCTTCAAATGATCTTGAATCTGATGTGATGAAGGTTAACCAACCCGCTCATTGTAATCAGCGACCCCAAAAACCCCATAAGAACCATACCGCTCCGAGTGTTTTTTTTTTTAAATCAAATGTTGACTTGTGTGACCTTCAAATGACCTCTGGGAAAAGGCGTAAGGTCAAACAAACTACGGATTCGGACTCAGGGACCTCAAAAACATACGCATGAATTTTTCAGATTTTTCCTACGGTTTTTTCTCTATTTGACCTTCAAATGACCTTGAATCTGATGTGATGAAGGTTAACCAACCCGCTCATCGTAATCAGCGACCCCAAAAAAAACCCCATACCATACCGCTCCAAGTGTTTTTTTTAGATCAAATGTTGACCTGTGTATTTAACAACTTTTTACAGTATATTAATTCTTTACATAGAAATATCAGTTTTACAATGGAAGAAGAAGTCGAAGGGAAAATCAATTTCCTAGACTTAAAAATCAGTAAAGCCATGAAAAAACATGAATTTGCAATATATCACAAACCTTGTCATACAGATATCACAATCCACAATAGTTCTCACCACCCTAACCATCATAAACTTGCAGCTTATCATAGTTTTATACATAGACTGACTAATATCCCCTTATCAGAAGAAAATTTTACTAAAGAATTAAACTATATAAAACAAATAGCCGTTAACAACGGTTATTCGGTTACTTTAATCAATAGTATCGTTAGGAAAAAAACTTAGAAACAAGGCAATCTCAGAAATATACCCACGTTTTAAGGACAGAAATACCACTTTTAAATGCTTAACCTACTTCGGCAAACCAACGGAAAAAACTGGGGAAATTTTTAAATCAAAAAAACATCAACATAGCTTATAAGACTAACAATACTATAGGGAAATATCGTAAAAAACTACAAACCACAAATCAATAAAGACAATAAATCAGGGGTTTTATCAATTAACATGTGGGTCATGTC